>CM068986.1:35039990-35639990 GCA_035357415.1 Ophraella communa
TATAACAATATATGTATTTTCATAAAAGATGCAACTTTTTGGCGGAAGATATAATTATCGACTTTCTGATCAATAATGTTGTTATGTAACGTTTTGACTAGCATAACATCATATATTTAGAAATCCTTCATTATTTGTTCCCGTTAGCTTTATTGTTTACCAACTCTTGTTCTTTAATAAGAGTGATGCAGATAAGAAAACATTCATATTCGATATAACGGCTAGCAAATGTGATTGAATAAAAGTAGTACGCTTATAACAATAACATCGTGAATGTTTATACTCGTCATTTTCTGACTCAATTATGTAAAACAGAAGCATTTACGTGAAGTGCTTTTGGCAAAGTAGGATAAATAATTAACTGGCTTAAAATGTAAATAGTTCTGAACTTTGCATGACTAGAGGCTAAGTAAGGTAATAAGATTTCTTTCACTGCTCGTCGTCCGTAGTCTTTCATTAAACCGTTTACGGAATTGTACCACATAACCGACTATCGATTATCATCCAATTTCAAGCTCAGAAGGAAATATACTTACCTGCTAGTAGCTTACAGGTCGCCAGGGCCGTTGCAATGAACCAAATCTAGTTATCTTATCAGCAGTATTTTAATGGATAAGAGAATTCGTACTTAGAAGTTGGTAACATTAAATATAACAATAAAATAACATTTTTATTGCACAAGTACAATTGACATTTTAAAGGTCAAATAAATAGAACTTTTATTGACAATAAAGCATATTTCTCTCTCTTTCTCTGTTTATCTGTTTGCGATAACCTCCAAAAATACTGAACGAATTTTTAGAGAGTTTGTAAATGATCTTTGAGGAAGGTATAGGTAAAAGTGGAAGTGGCAAAAAAGCCAACCCACTTGGAAGCTTTTATTGTACTATGTATAACCTAAATTAACTTGTCTTTTACTTATATATGTATGAAGTTAGGAGTGATAGTTACATTGCGATCTATAAGATCTATTGTTTCCCTATTGTTATAGGTCTGATGTTTTCTCAGACTTATAGCAGCTCTTCTAGTCCTATTTTCCGGAGAAAGTTTAGGACGTCGTCGAGCTTCAAATCAGGTAGATCCTTTTCTTCTATTTCGTGTGCTCCTAGGTATCTGGCCCTAGAATTTTGCAAGGCAGGGCATTCCGAGAGTATGTCTATTGAGAATATGCACTTTGTTTCATTTTCTATCCCTAGTCTCTTCATGTGACTTCTTAATTGGAAATGCTCGGTTAGTATTCCCGTTAAGATCCTCTTCCATTCTCCCGGCCCTTTTACTCTCTCCAACCATGCTGCCCTTACTTTATCTTCCTCCATACGAATTTTCCTGCCCTTCACCATTACTTTACACCTTCTTTGTCTTGCTTCGTCCCTTTACTAGCAATCCCACCGTTTTATCTTCCGCTACTTTTAATCCGGATTGCTCTATCTTCCCCACAATCTTCCTACACATCCTCTTCGCCTTTCCATCTATTTCCGCTTCTTCCTTTGCCGTACACACCAGACACACATCATCCGCATACACCGTAATATTACATCCCTCTTCGCAGATATTCCCACAAACCTCGTCAAACACACACTTCGAGCGTCGGTCCCAGTACCGATCCCTGGTGCGTTCCCACCCCCGTTCTATACTTCCTTCCCCTAGAATGGACTACAAACCGATCCGTTAGGTAATCTTCAATCAAATTAACCAACCCCTCACCCACTCCGAGCCTCAACAGCGCACTCAACACCGCCAACTTGTTGACACTATTAAACGTGTTCCACACATCGAAGAACACTAATAATGCCAGCTTATTGTTTCTCCAGTTTCCCCCTCCCCTACCCCTTCCACCAAATCCACCACTCTTCCCAGCCTAGAGATACACGATTTCTCCTTCGTAAACCCATGCTGGTTTTCCTTAAAGCACCCATTTTTCCTTACTTCCATCACTTTACCCATACCACACAGTAGTCTGATGGGCCTATAGTCACCTGCCTCCTTCCCTCTCCACCCGCCTTCTTTACCAGTATCATTATAGCCATCTTCCATGCCACCGGGAATTCTTCCTCCCTCAGTATCCTGTTAAAAAGCTTTCAGAAATAGTCCCCATTCTCCTCCAGTAACCTCTTTCTCCATTCAAGCCATCCTCCCAGGAGCTTTCCTTACCTTGATACCTCTCACCTCCTCCTCTACCTCCCACTTCTTTACCGGCTTTATTCCCCCTATTTTCCCTAACACCCTACAATTCTGCACTTTCCGTATCACATTCTCCCCTCTTCCTTATGCGCTCTTGTACAGCTTAACTATTATCTCCTTCTCCCATTCTTCCTCTAGCACCACGTTTTTGCTTCCACCTACCCTTTTCACCGGTGTTTCAGATGCCTTGCTCCATGGATTTTTTTCCAGTTCCCCCAGTAAGTCTTCTCACTTCTTTCTCTTCTCTCTTTCCACTCCCTGCTCCTGTTTCCTTTTCTTCCCTTTATTCCATTTCTATCATTTCAGAACTAAAACTTGTAACTACACATCAGAACTAAGATAATATTATTTCCTTTATACAGGGTTTACCAACCTGACAAAGTTCGGTATATGGGTAGTTTTAGGAGATATCAAAAAATGTTATAAACAAACATAGTAGATGTCTTTAGAGTCCATATTTTGAAATTACCTTAAACTATACAGAGTATTGTATAACTCCGTTACAAACCAAACATATTGTAACGTTTATTTATTTTTACTAGTCTTTTTAATTTATTTTTATACTATTTAAATCACTAACACTGTTTAATTTATATAACACAATTTATTTACAATACTTTAATTTATATAAGACAATATTTCTATTCGCATTTATCTAACAACATACTACTAACTAACTAAAATATTCAAATCGGTCCTTAATATATAGGTAAGTATTGTTCCAGCATACTCCGGTCTATTCTCGATCGTATCGAGTCTAGATGCTTCGCTCGTCGGGCGCCGTATATTCTCGAAGACTCTCGCATCATCTGTTTCCTTCGCGTCTGGTCATAGCGCCAGGGGCGTACTCGCACAACATTGCCCCCTCCTTAAGAGATAGTTCCTCCTGGAACTTTTACGGAATTGAGACTGGATGGAGATACTTGCAACTGAATCCTCGTCTACAATTTCCAGTTGCATGGAAATAACATGGAATGGTCTTTGATATCAGCTGGACACGGGGCGAATGGCTGCATACCAACACTTGGACTTCGGTATCTTGAAAGATTACTTCCACCATATTTCGGATGACCCTCCAATCCAATGAGTTGCACTCTATTTTTGGCATGGCTAGCTTCTGTACGTTGGACTCCAATATGTGCTCTCTCAAGTTAAGTAATGATTCCCATATATTTCGATAAGTGGGCTGGTCTTGGTAGGTATTCTTGGTAATCAGATAGAAGAGGCAACGGGAGTTATCTCAGCCTTCCCAGTGGCTGGTAACTGATTTCGAAGTTCTGACAATCGACCAAACTTCCTTCGAAAGACAGACGCTAATCCTCGGCCGTCGCTGATAGTGGCGGAAACGCTATGGGCTAATGAGTAGTCATCAGGAAGTGTGAACAGGTCTTGCTGTCTCTCAATAGTCACGCCGTATCTAGCTTTCCCAGTACCTCCATATGCACCCATAAATTCTTCGAAAGCAAGGTCGGGTGTATCTTGGACTTGATTTACGACTTCTTCTTCCTGGTCATGATCTCCTTCAAATTTCGCCAGTCGGTTTCGGTGTACTACCTTAGGTTTTCCATTCGGGGTCTTTATTATACGGTATATGACGTCATTGATTCTTTTCTTGATGATGTATGGACCCTCCCAAGATTGTTGTAACTTTGGTGAGTACCCCTTCCGTCTTTTCGGGTTATGGAGCCAGACTTTGTCACCTTCTTGGAAACATCCTTCTATAGCTTGGGTATCATACCGTTTCTTCATCCTGTCACTGGCAACTTGGAGATGGGAGCGAACCAAATCATGCATGTCGTCCATTTTTCTTCGTAACTGGATTACATAGTCTTCTCCAGCTATATCCTCTCCAGGTCGGCATCCAAACTCGAGGTCGCATGGTAACCTCATCTCGCGTCCAAACAAGACTTTTGCTGGTGTTTGACCTGTTGATTCATTGACGGCGGATCGATAAGCCATTGCAAAGAGCGAAATATACTCGTCCCAGTCTCTTTGGTGATTGGATACTACTTTTGATAGATATTTGCCAATGGTTTTATTCATGCGTTCTACCATTCCATCTGATTGTGGGTGCAATGCTGTAGTTCTTGTTTTCTTCATTCCTAAATTGTCGCAAATTCCTTGAAAGAGTTGACTTTCGAAGTTCCTTCCTTGGTCACTGTGAATCTCCAAGGGCACTCCATATCGGCAAATAAACTCCTTTACTAGCACGTCTGCGACAGTTGCTGCCTCTTGATTTGGAATGGCGTAGACTTCAACCCACTTCGTAAAATAATCCATTACCACCAACATGTATTTGTTCTTATTCTCAGTAGTGGGGAACGGTCCAGCAATATCTAAAGCAATTCTCTCAAATGGGCTACCAACGTTATATTGTTTCATGGGAGCCTTTCCTCTTTTCTGAGGTCCATTACTAGCAGCACAGATGGTACACTTCTTACACCAGTCCTTAACATCATCGGAACTATTCATCCAATAAAACCTTTCACGAACTCTCTGCAGGGTTTTCTTAACACCAAGATGACCTCCTGATGGACTTTCGTGTAACTGTCGTAGTACTTCGGCTACTCTACTCTTTGGTATAACTAATTGCTTTCTGTTAACGGAACCGTCATCATTTTCAATTATTCTCTTTAATAAATCGCCTTCCAAAATGAAAGACTCCCACTGAGCCCAATATGATTTAAGGACTGTAGAGAATTTTGACACTTCTTGCCAAGTAGGTCGACGATCTTCTATCTTCCATTCTCTCATTTTCTTTAAAACAGGATCATTATATTGTTCTTCTTTAATTCTAGTAGGTGCCCAGTCGTCGTTAACTACAGTTGTTCGTAGTATTGCAGTTTCTTTTAATTCCGTCTTACTGCAGTGAGAACACTCTTCTGGGCACGGTCTTCTGGAAAGGGAGTCTGCATTTCTGTGACTTATCCCAGCTCGATGTTCGATCCTAAAGTCGTACTCTTTGGAAACGTTCCGGGTCGAAGCTACCCCCTCTAGGCCGGCCCGTTTTAGTTTTTCCTGTGGAGTAGTTTCTTGATTCGTAGTGACCCCAGGACGTTTACATGAATTGCGAGCATGTCCTATTGCACCACAATTCCAGCGCCTGATGGTCTTCTTCTTTTTCTTATCAGTAAAGTTCTTCATCATGTTTACTAATTGGTCTAACTTATTTTCATCTTCCTCTTCCGTTACGGACCTTACTTTACTGTATCCTCCACAAGCTTTCGAAGCCGCTTCATACTCAAGCGCAGCAGACAAGATGTCAACTAATGTTTTGTGGTGAGCTAAACGGAGTGTCTTTGCCATTTCGTGGTCACGAAGTCCATCAAGAAATGCTTCAACAGCTAAACATTCCATCATTTGTTCTGGAGCTGAAGGGTAAGCAAATCTTACCAATCTGGCAATATCTACTTGGTACCCTTGAAGTGTCTCCTCTCGCTTCTGTTTTCGAGTCTTTAACTGCGATCGGTACAAGTTCTTCAAGTGTTCGTGACCATATCGCATGTTCAAGCTTTTCTTCAGTTGCTCAAAATCATCTGTGTCCTCCACTGGTATGGTCTGAAGAACATCCAAAGCGTCTCCTCTCAGAGCGATGGTGAGGTTTATTGCCTTCTCTTTTTGGGACCAACCGTTCGCTCTTGCAGCTGTTTCGAACTGTTTGAGATAATTTTCCCAAGACATCTTTCCGTCAAAGGTTGGGGCCTTAACACGAACAGAACTTTCGTTGCCTTCCAATTTCGGTTTCCGCTCCACTTTGAAGCTTCTCATTTCGTCCTCGTTTTCCTCTCCTAAATCTTCCATATGTTCTTTACCTCCTTTTTTTATCTCTTCCATTTGCTTTTCCATTTCTCTTATTTTCTCTTCAATTTTTTTTCAAATGAAGACATTTTATATTCCATAGAAGAAATATCCAAAGAAACTTTGTTTTCCAAAGAAGAAATATCATTTTTTAAAGAAGACATATCAGTAGAAACTTTTTTTTCCAAAGAAGAGATGTCAGATGAAACTTTATTTTCCAAAGAAGACATGTCGGAAGAAACTTTATTTTCCAAAGAAGAAATGTCAGAAGAAACTTTATTTAAGGAAGAAATAATTGTAGCAGAAGAGTCGTCTACGAAAATATGATTTTCTGGATCTAAACCATCATTTTCCAATGCTTGCCTAAGTCGCTCCAACAACTCAGTCTTCCTTACTGTTGTTTCCAATTCACGATCCTCCAGCTCTTGACGTAATTCTGTCACTTTCAAGTCACAAAGTTTTTTCGACATATTTATTTATTTATTTTTTTTTACCTTATTTATTTACAATATCCCACTTCTGACACCAATGTAACGTTTATTTATTTTTACTAGTCTTTTTAATTTATTTTTATACTATTTAAATCACTAACACTGTTTAATTTATATAACACAATTTATTTACAATACTTTAATTTATATAAGACAATATTTCTATTTGCATTTATCTAACAACATACTACTAACTAACTAAAATATTCAAATCGGTCCTTAATATATAGGTAAGTATTGTTCCAGCATACTCCGGTCTATTCTCGATCGTATCGAGTCTAGATGCTTCGCTCATCGGGCGCCGTATATTCTCGAAGACTCTCGCATCATCTGTTTCCTTCGCGTCTGGTCATAGCGCCAGGGGCGTACTCGCACAACAATATGATTTTTTTAATGGGAACCCCTGTATATTATACCGAATTCGGATTGATCACATTTTTTTTTTAAAGATTTTGATATAAGGTTTTGATACGTTATACAGAGTCCTTTAGAAGTTATGGACACGTTTGTGAGAAAATCGTAGGTAAATCAACGCTCTGTACCTTGTTTTCTCTGCAAATGCTATGAAAAAATAGAACTAAATATTATGCTATGAAATAGAATGAAATGGAGCTATGAAATAGAACAGCAACTCCGATAACACTTTAAAGACCTTAAAAAATAAACAGTTGATGTTGACATTATCTTCCATTGTCAAAGATTCTTTATTCTTATTGGTTTACCCATTTGGCAACCTCAAACATTCTACAGCGACTGTACTTCTTTCTATCGATCTCAAGAATAAAGTTTCATGTTACCGGTAGAAAGGTGATAGAATTAAAGTAGGGAACTCTGGAAAGAGTTCTATTCGACACTGTCAAGGTTAGGTGTCCTGGCAAGCTCTCCATCACATTTTGGATAACATTTTGCTGACATTGTATACCTAAATATGCGATTTCCAAACTATTCCCAAACATGCGTAGAATCACATTTAAGTCTGGACTGCGAGCAGGCTAAACAAATCGAGTGATTTGAACCTCGTAACTGCACGAGCAGTGCATTATCTCTCGCTTGGTCTTCGCCATACTCTTACACGTTTATCTGAACCTATAAGATAGAATCTGGATTAATCATACTTGTATGAGATTTCAAAGAGAAACTGCCGTGATCTTTCGGTTTCTCAGAGTACTAGAAACGAGAAAACGGAAATCTACAGTACAAAGCTTATAAAACAAATTTGGAAGAAATTAAAGTTTATAAAAACCCGGCTTTGTATATTTGAATAATTCTAACATAAATAATAACATCAAACAAAATAGAATAAGAGAAGAGCAGATGGTTGCTTATATAATTACAATTTATTTTTATTTTAAGCCAACAATCAATTAATAATCACCTTACCATTAACCAAAAGTACTATTGAGTGATTACTTCACATACTAAAGCTTGTAGTGTCCATTAGCTAAGAGCCGACAAAACAAACAGGAAATTAAGGATAAAATAAATTGGAAACACAAAACAAACAACAGTTTAACAAAACTTCCATAATTGATTTGGAAAAATTAACTTTCTTTTTCATATTGTCAATGAAATCGATATTTATTATTTTCCCCAACTTTTTACTATAATATAAATAAAAATATATAAATAAAAATTCCTTAACTTGATTTTCGTTCAAAAAGACAACTTTAGTCTCATCAAAATATTATAGTGGTTAACCAATTTATCTTCTAGAGATATTTAGTTCCATTCACACATTTCTAACGAGCAAAATCGCTTTTCTCCACTTACTAAAGGGAGTTTCTAATGTACGTCTCAAAGTATCTGAGAGCCAAGACAGAGAATTATCCAGTCGCTATTGTGTAACGTTGTAAAATAGCGAGAAAACCGCACAGGGAGTGTTCTCCAAACCGATCTCTCAACCATTTTAGTGCTAAATGGCTTACCTGTTGCTTGTCTACAAGTTCACTAACATCAATTTAATTCAAATGCGGGACCAAGTCATTTTTACAACCATTAATTTATCCGTTTAAGCAGAAAACGACATTTAAATAAGTCCAAATTCGAAAAGTAAATTATTAGAAAATAATATAGAGAAGTAATTACTATCAATTGTATAGTCTATATAGAAAGGACAAGGAGTAATAAATCATTCATTTAAGTAGATTTCCAAAATATATTTTAAGAGATTAACAAACCAATCTATAACAATAATTATTTTATATATTTTTGTTCTTTTAGTAAGAAGATTAATTCAAAATTTGAATATTGTCACAAATAAATTACAATGAAATATACTTTTAAAAAATTAATTAAAGTCAAGATAGCAAGATATCCTTACAATTTTTATTAAATTCAAAGAAGCAAAATGAATATTTTTTATTTGTATTACTCCTATATGTAGTGTTTGGGGAATTTTTCTCAGAAATTTTAAATGGCAAGTGGCCTACTGTAATCGGTTTAATACGTTTACACCTATTTACAGATTATTCGATTATTGAGAGGGATTTTCCAAACAACCCAGTTTTCTTAGAAACATTATCGGGAATCTTATTTTAAAAGAAAGTAGGTACATTAAATCAGTACTTAGTATTAGTTCTTTGAGTAAAGTTGTATGAAGTTGTATGGTTTTCATAATATTGTAAACAGTTGGAATATATTTAAAACATTTGTTGAATGTTAATTGTGCAAGTACCAAACAATGTCGATAAGCCAAGGACCATCTAAACCACCAAAAACAGGTCCATTATCTTTAAATGAAAAAACTCTGATATTGAATTGTTATATATCATTGAAAAACAAGGATCCAAGTGCAAGTGTTGATGATATTGTGGAATTAACGGCTGCTATGTTGTGTGTTGCTAAATCAACAATTTATAGATTACTAAAAGAAAGCAAGAATGGAACTCTTCAACCCCCTAAAACTCCTTCAGGCCGAAAACCAATTGAGATCGATGAGTCATTAAAACAAAGACTAAGGCGTAAAGTCCACACGGATTTTACTTACGAAAGGAAATTCCAACACTTGACAAAATTATGACATCAGTGCTAGGAAGATACGGACTATACAAAATTCTCCAGAATGATATTATGCAAACTTTTGAAAGATGTGGGTTTCAGATATACAAAACATAATAGAAAATATCTCTTGATAGATAAACTGGAATTAGTTTTTTGGAGAAGAGACTATTTAAGAAGCATTCGACATGCCAGAGAAGAAAATTTAAAAATCTTCTACTGAGACGAAACATGGATAAATGCTGGATATACAGTTTCCAAATCTTGGCAAGATGAAAACATTAAAAGCGCAAGGCAGGCATTCGTGGAAGGTTTGTCGTTAGGTTTGCAGCCACCATCTGGAAAAAGAAAAAGACTTATCATTGTTCATATTGGAAGTTCTGAAGGTTTTGTTGATGGTGGATTATTAACTTTTATTTCAAAACGCACAGGGGATTATCACGAAGATATGAATGGGGATGTGTTCAAGGAATGGTTTGTTCAAATGCTGGATCTGATTCCAAAAGGGGCTGTTATTGTTATGGACAACGCAAGTTACCATTCACGGTTATGAGAAGCATTGCCCACAAGTCGTTGGCGTAAAGCAGAGCTTTTGGAGTGGCTTATTTCGAAAAATATTAAGTTTCCAAAAGTTCCACTAAGGAAAGAACTTTACAGAATTGCAAAAATGAACAAGGATAAATACAAAACCTACATTGTAGAAGAAATAGCTTTTTCTCGTGGTATATCAGTTCTTCGACTTCCCCCTTATCATTGTAAACTTAATCCCATAGAATTAATATGGGCTCAGGTAAAGGGGGAAGTTGGAAAAAAATACTAATTTTAAAATAAACGATGTTGTGAAATTGTTTGAAAGTGCTGTAAGTCATGTTAGTAAGGAAAATTGGACAAACTGTATCGAGCATGTTATCAAAGTAGAGGCAAATATGTGGAAAATTGACAATATTTGTGATGATTTAATCGACCCTATTATTATTAATGTCAACAACGATTCTTCCTCTTCCGAGTCGGATATAGAATAAAATGTAAGTAATAAATGTATTCCAATAATTATTTCTTTTCATTTTTTATTATAATTTAAAACGTATTTTTTCCCAAAATACACACCACTGCATTGCGTTATTGCTTATCTGCTAATCCTTTAACAATGAAGAAACCCTAAACTTTGCTACAACTGAAACAAATACGGGGTCGATCTACCTGGTTTTTAGATTTACGGAAGAAATGTAATTTAAAGTAAGAGATTTATCAAAAATTTCATGGTGCTCCCTGTAAAGGTTTTGCATACTTAATTAGGGTTTATTACTCCTCGTAGTTTTTGTACATATTATAGACGTATTCAGTATGCTTTTTTGAAAATTGTTTTTATTAGATATAAAATATTGGTGTAATAATAATAATGGGCGATTGAACTGATATCGAGTATTGGACTTTGAACTATATCATCGTATTGTTACACACCCTAATTAATTTTTGCATCCCATCAAAACTATTATAAATGCGAATTATGAGCCTATTCGCTGTTCGAAATCAAGAAATTTCATAACCTATTTTAAACAATCCATGACAGGATGCCAATTTGAATTCATGATGACGTCACTTGTTAAGGGATGTCCTTATTGGTCTGTTGATGTTCCATTTCCACTTGACATCTAATGTTGTCAAATCACCTATTAAAAACAAGTTAACCGGAAATTTGTCTTCATAAAATACTGATTGATGCCAAAAGCACCTTAGAAACAAATACTTCATCTCATCAATAGACATAGGACACGTTTCTGATGATTATCTCAGAATTAGCAGCGTGGGAGAACCACGAAATTGATTTTTGATCCTCATTTAAAACGTTCTCTAAATATTCGTTGGAAATTTGGCAACATGTTATGTTATTCTCTTTCTTTCTTAATTGAGTAGTGTGCTGCCATGTTGTCACGTTAATAAAGCTAAATGTTCTTAAGTATGAATTACCACCTAATGCTTAATATAAAATATCGAATATTATGAGCAAATCGTGGCAACCTTGTTGTTCCCTTCCCCTTCTAATTAAATCGTGACGTTACTTGTTATGTGCGGCAAAATTACAACCGTTTGAATATTATTTTGACTTTATTGGTGATTTAGATTTCGTATGATCAATAAAAAAATATTCGCCTAATATTCTTGTATATTATTTAAATATGAATTAAAAAAACTAGCCCACTCGCCTATTGTAATATAATATAACAATAAGGAGGCAGACTACATAAGCAGATACGCACAATCACATGCAAACACAACAAGAATAGATGGACAATTGGTAACAAATAACACTCCATGGAAAACATAGATATCACCTGCATATATTTTGTTCTGTGATAAGAGAAACATCACCCAGCATCTTTCATAATATTACAGCTCCTATTCCAAAATCTTGTTTTCTCAGCGATAAAAAAGATGATTTACAATTTCAAATGCTTTTGACCGGTCAAAGAATGGCTCCGCTGCCTTATCCAGATTCATGATAATGTGTGGCTAACCGGATGTCAAATTGTTTATTCGACAACAAACCATTTTTTACAGACAGGTTTTACTTCCTACCTATTAAATTTCTTGATTCCAATTTAAAAAATCGTTTTCCTATTAGTTTTGTTCCGCAAGGATCTCCTGTAACAATTCTTCTATTTTTATTATTAAATAATGAGATTCAACATGTCTAGCAAGAAGTTAATGTTCGCGGATTATTTGAAAATATTTGTGAACGTCATTGCGACTAATGGCCATTTTTTACAAAAAAAAAATAGATAAGTTAAGGCACCTATCGTTAAAATAACAATTCAAACATTATAAGTCATGTAAATGCGGCCTAATCTACGTGTATATGCGATTCTGTTGTAATTAGTATTTATGTTAATTTGTAACTATAAAGACTGAGTCATTTTAATTAATAAAAAAGTAAGTAAGTAATTAGTGGCTTCTTTTATTTATTGGTTTTATAATGGTTTTATAATAATCAAAAACTCAATATTGCTTTCACGCACTGTTAAATTCTTTACTTATATCACTTTTATTATAACTAAGTACAAACCTTTATTTATGTTCTTACTTAGTCCTTTCCTGTATTCGCTTCTTCCTACCATATTTTTATTCTTACACTAGTGGTGCCTTTTTTATTTTATTTTTGCACTTGTTCTTCGGTTTTCTTGTCTCTTTCGTTGTCATTTTCATTTCTGGTTTCCCATTATTTTGAGACTGCTTAATTTCCTTCAGGTTAGATCATTTAATTTGTAGTTTTACATCGTCCTTCCAATTTATTTTGTTTTAGTATATATTTATATTTTCTTTTTCTTCTTCTTTAGTTTGTTAATTTTATTTTCCACCTACTCTATTATTTTTGCATTTGTTTTTTGTACCTACATTTTTTTCTATATTTAATACATTAGGAATGTTTGAAAATAAAATACTTAAATATCACCCGCCGCTGGTTTTAAGACTATCACTTTCAAATTTCAAGGTGATTCGCATAAATGGCTGAATGCTGTTTTTAGTTTACGCTTTTCATAATTAATATTTTGCACGTTTCTTAGCTTTAGCAATTTCTTGGGAAATTGATAATTTGTTACACCCGTTGTCAACAATTAAAATATTAATTTTTCTTAGCTTTAAGCTAAGCTAGAAAGTTAAAGGAGTTTAAAAAGTGCTCCTGTTCCTCATGAAACTATAACGAAAAGTTAAGACGAAGTTTATTTAAAACAGCAAGAGGAAGAATTCAATTTGAGGTAGAAAATGATGATGAAGAGATGGGATTAGACAGTTTAAATTAGGCAATTTTGAAGTTTAGGTAATTATACTATAATTTATTGAGCAGAATATTGTTGAACAAAGAAATGTAGAAACATGTTTATATACAAAGAGTTAAAAATTTTGAGGTTATTTAAGTAAGGGTGAAGGCGGCCCCCGAAAATGTTCCCATCCGGCTTCACTTGGTAGGATGGTAGAAAAAAGTAAGCCCGAAAAGCCTCGCCGAAGAAGAAAAAAATTTAGGGGATCACACCCACTTTTCACCAAAAACTTAAGCACAGAAATTATGTTGAATATTATGAATTAGTGTGGAGTAGTCACTACTTTTAAAGTACTTTACGACGTAAATACACGTAACTATTTTTCGTTGGCTGTTTTAAAAAAGAAATATGTACTGTTTATCATTCTCTTAGATTATCTTCGAGGGAAAAAGAGATTAAATAAAAGTAAAAATAAAAAACGCTAGTGGACAATGCAGTCTCTTCTTCATAGAAGACAAAACAGTGGGGAACGAGTTGCTGATGAATCAACAGGACAATTTTTTAATTTTCTTTGCATGTCTCAAACTAGCGATAACTTTCCTCGAAGTTTTCCAGCACACAGTCGTTCAACACAAATTTTTATTGATGTGGACCCGGCTTAAAAGAACAATGTTTTCTTCAGAGCAGAGCTAATATGAAACAGTTCAATAAGAATATCTTCAAAAGTTAGCATTCCCAAGATATCCCTATTTCTTAATGGTCGCCGTTGACTTTTGCTAAGTTCACTTTCTGCCGGCTAGGGCAACATAGTGCTGCGCCTAAACTATACAATAAATAGTGGCCTACTATTGCGCTTTCCAGCCGTAAATCGATATAGATTTTTATTTATGAATTGATTTTTAAATATTATGTAAAATATGAATGAAATAATATTTATTAAAGATTTTTTTTAAACATTTCTACCCACCAGACACCGGCCCAGCGGGAAATTCCCGGTTACCCGGTGTGTTCATCCAACCTTGAGTAAAGTCAAACCACAACTTCAAAGCTAATTGAAAACCCTAAGGAATTTGTTGGACCATAGTGAGTAACACCGGCGAAACCAGGTATGGGAGGGGATAAAAAAAATAAATTGATTAATAGTACAAAAAATCAACCGGTATTCATAAAACAATATTTTATATGTAAAAAATAAATACAGAAAAAAATTCCAATAATGAATTAGAGTGCTTGCTCGAACAGGAGGACAGTATGGGTTGCATAAAAAATAACAGTCTATAATATATGCAGTATGGAGGGTAGAAGGAAGAAGAACCAACTCAATGTATTAAAAAGTGTCTATCGAAAGGAAACAAATTGGTGGCGCCACCGTAGCAAGAGTAGGAGCAAGAGTAAGTTTCACAGGACGGTACAAATAGTAGAAAAGTGTTGTTTCTGAGATCGGCTATGTCAAAATGAATTGTTGGATTAAGAAACGAAATTAAATTATATTTGACTACGTAAATAGTTTAGATTTTAAATACTGCATAATTTTTAACTACACAAGTTCCAAAAAACATTAAATTTGCCAACCCAGCTCAGCGACTATATCCCAAGAGGAATAGTCACTTCAAAACGTCTCAATAAATGTTAGTTTTTGCTCATGCACGTTTGTCATAATAATAATGTGTAAAATTATTTTTTTCTATTTTTACAGTCTATCTGGCATTCATTTGTGTTGTTTACTGGCTTCTAGCGACACGGTCTCAAATCTGTTATGGCGACTTGATACGTTCGTCGTGCAATTTTTGCTCTGTAGTGCAATTAACGATAATCGCATTGCTCTTATGGGACTTTTTATACAAAAGGGAAATATTCCCGATAATACCAACTGTCTTTGGCTTGTGATAAAAAGGATTATGTGAACATTTTTAAATAATTGATAAAGTCATACCAATTCCTATATCGTAGTGTTTTTTAAGACAGTTTTTGGTCGCACTTATCTAAACGTTCTAGAACAGTGGAGAGTCGTAGCTACTTTCCACACTTTCACAGTTGTGCTTTTACGACAGATATACTTTTTTCGGGCCAAATACATACAAAATGCCTCAATTATTTCATATGCAGCTGCAAAATTTGAAGATAACACACCAGACAGTGCCGATACTACAGTAACCGCCAAAATAAACAGTACCGAAAATAAAAATTAATTTTTAATTTCTGTAATGTAAGTGTTTAAAATGTTATTTATGGTACTAACCCTTACTGTGTGAAAGTTCATCTTATTCAGAACAATAAACAACTAAAAGGTTGTATTAACTTTCACTATTTATTCTATAAATACTTTAATTGCAATGACAGCCGTTTCGCTATCAAAATAGCATCGTCAGATTGACATATTGAAGTTACACTTTGTTTGTTTGTAACTAGGTACTTGATGTTGATAAGTAGTTAAGGCTAGACCAAGTAAGGAAGTAATAAGACATAACAATATTAAAGCCTAGATGTTATTAGCTCTAAGGGATTATCCTGGATGTATTTCTCTCTAAGATCAGTATAACTGTGCAATGATATAGAAAAACCAGGAAAAAAGTATATCATGCTGATCTTTACAATAACTTAATATATTTGTGTTATAATTACGTCTTATCTATGTATAAAATGAAGACTCAATCAAAGTAAACAGTTTAATAGTGGTGAACTTCCAAGATTTATTTGTTCATTAACTACTTTATATTGTTGATCTGCTAGATGTCTTTTGATTTCAAGTTCTTCGAGGAAATCTAAATTTTGTTTTTTATCACAGGTGTGTAATATTTGAATGTCATTAGTGTGTATGAGTGAGTGTGGATGTTCAAGAACGTGTTTGGCATAGTTTGACTTATCTGGTTGTTGTAATCTATATGCTCTTAAATGTTCATTGAATCTTATTTCAAAATTTCTTTGTGTTTGACCTATATACAGCATTACATTTTGGACAATTAATTTTGTAAACACCAGATTTTTTTAATTTAGGTAATTTTGTTTTTACATTTAACAATTTTGTACCAACATTATTGTGTGATTTTAATGAAATTATTGCAGATGTTGCCGAAGATATTATTTTTGAAATTGTATTAGAAATATTTCCACAATATGTAATACTTTTCTCAATTTCTTTATTAAAATTAATTTTAATAAAGAAATTGAGTTTATAAAACAAATAGCAATATCTAATGGCTATCCAATACATTTGATAAATAAATTAATTAATAAGAAAGAACAGAAAGTGTCACTACAACTAATATTCCCTCAACAACCTAAAGAAATTAAAAGTTATAAAAGTATTACATATTGTGGAAATATTTCTAATACAATTTCAAAAATAATATCTTCGGCAACATCTGCAATAATTTCATTCAAATCACACAATAATGTTGGTACAAAATTGTTAAATGTAAAAACAAAATTACCTAATTTAAAAAAATCTGGTGTTTATAAAATTAATTGTCCAAAATGTAATGCTGTATATATAGGTCAAACACAAAGAAATTTTGAAATAAGATTCAATGAACATTTAAGAGCATATAGATTACAACAACCAGGTAAGTCAAACTATGCCAAACACGTTCTTGAACATCTACACTCACTCATACACACTAATGACATTCAAATATTACACACCTGTGATAAAAAACAAAATTTAGATTTCCTCGAAGAACTTGAAATCAAAAGACATCTAGCAGATCAACAATATAAAGTAGTTAATGAACAAATAAATCTTGGAAGTTCACCACTATTAAACTGTTTACTTTGATTGAGTCTTCATTTTATACATAGATAAGACGTAATTATAACACAAATATATTAAGTTATTGTAAAGATCAGCAGGATATAGTTTTTTCCTGGTTTTTCTATATCATTGCACAGTTATACTGATCTTAGAGGGAAATACATCCAGGATAATCCCTTAGGGCTAATAACATCTAGGCTTTAATATTGTTATGTCTTATTACTTCCTTACTTGGTCTAGCCTTAACTACCTATCAACATCAAGTACCTAGTTACAAACAAACAAAGTGTAACTTCAATATGTCAATCTGACGATGCTATTTCGATAGCGAAACGGCTGTCATTGCAATTAAAGTATTTATAGAATAAATAGTGAAAGTTAATACAACCTTTTAGTTGTTTATTGTTCTGAATGTTCTGTTTAAAATGTTCACCATTTCGACGCAAACAAGGTTCATATCGATTTTGTAAGTCAATAAACATATTTATAAAAAGTGGTTGATGGAACTGCCGAAAAATATTTTGTATTCTTTCCCGTAGTTCGGCAATATTCGCCGGCGGATTTTCCGAATAAAATATTTTTTCCGTCATTATGCCCCAAATGTATGCGTCAGGTGGCGTCAGATCAGTTGAACGAGAAGGATATTCGAAGTCTGTTCCTCGAGAAATTATTCTATTATCGAAATGCTGACGGAGTAAGTCTAAGATGCGCATAGTTGTATGGCTCGTTGCACCATCTTGTTGAAACCATTGTGTGCGAAATTGTAGATTTCGTGCACGGCAAAAGTTATTTAGATCTCTCACAAAAGGTATAATAATTTTCTCTCTATAACGTTCTTGGTTGACAGTAAGTGGATTCTGATTATCATCTTCAACGAAATAAGGACCAATCATTCCATTACCAGATACCGCGCACCAAACGGTAACTCGGAGACTGTGGAGTGGTTTATCTACAATGACATCAGGACATTCAAATCCAAGGAGTCTGGTTGTTTGTCGATTAATATAGCCGCTAAGATGAACGTCTCTCGTCCGAAAACCATATATTTTTCAAAAATTCGGGATCTTCGTAAATTAAGTTCAACATGCGACCACAGTAAATTTCTCTTGCACATTTGTCCGCAGCATTTAGTCGTTGTCCAACTTGAATACGGTATGGATAACCACCAATTGATTTGAACATGCGACATAAAGACGTTTCACTAATGTTGAGTTTACATGCAGTTCTTACAAGACTTCTTTGAGGTGATTGCACAACTTGGTTAAAAACACGTCCTTCATTTTCTTTAGTGCATACTGTTTTTCGACGACCTGAAGAACCTTTACGTGGACACAATACACTACCAGTGCGACGAAATTTTTCAACAACAGCTAACATCACACTTTTATCTAGGAGCTGCTTTATTAAATTTTTGTTGATATTTTATTGACATCTGTTCTGAGCTTGGACCATCGTTACGACCTTTTCCGTATGAACGAAAATAATGCTCTACCAAAAAGACTTTTTGTTCCGTTGTTAGAACAATTTTTAAATCAAATTTAACTGCAGCGTACTATTAATATATCAACTAATGACAATTAAGTCAAATATGACAAATCCATATTACATAAACAACTCCACAGCACTCTCTGTTTCGGTACTGTTTATTTTGGCGGATACCGTACTTTAAGGTGCTTGGTAAACCTCTCAATCAATTGTTGAATTGTATGGTGGAGAAACGGGATGAAAAAATTTATTTTGTAAAACGTGGATATATCCAATGCAGGAGTGTTAATTTAATTAATTTTTTGAAGTTGATAGTGACAATAATTAAAGCATAGCTCATGAATTTTTAAAGAATTATTAGCCATACAACAAAATTCGAAGATCGAAGTATGTTTGGACACTTTGATTTTTTAATGTGGTATATTGGAGAGCTTGCACAACCGATGAAAATAATTTCCTCCTGAATCTGATAAGTGCTTCATGCTTCAAGCAGAGTTTTTTTATGATCAGCTGGTAGCAGTTCCTGAATTTTGTTTCTAATCAAAAAGGCAGCGTGTTGAGCAAGTCGAATGTTTAAGGTAAGAACCTACATAAAGAGCAAGTATCTCTCTTTTAGAAGACAACTACTTATTGACTAAAAAAGCCTGAGTAGACATTACTGTTAGGGATATATTTTGGTGTAGCAGTTAGTAAAAAGTCTGTTCAGGTTGCTTTTATTTTAATTGTATGGATATATAGAATATATAGGCATTGGTTTGGATTGTCAAAAGCATCCTAAGAAAATATGAATAATTTTGGAAAAAATTAACGTAAGTTAAATAATCAAAAAGATAATTGAATTAATACATAAAGGGTATTTAAAAAAAATTAAATGACTGAAAAATAATTGGATTTTGTTGAGTAAAAATATTTATAACGCCATCCGTTTACAAGATAAAGAACATTGAAGAAAAACATCTTCATATATTTTTTACGATTTCTTCGTGTTTTTAAGCTAATACATCCCTTACATTTGTTTTTATTATATGTCTTTCTTTTGGTTTTAAATAAATTCATGGAATGCCTCCAAAACATATTAGTTTTTTAAAAATTCATTACAATGTCACCAGTAGTTTCCTTAAAATCTTAAAAAATATGTAAACATATTCTAGATACGGTGTTACAACATCCTGTGACTTGCTGTATAGTTTTATTTTTATTACGGCTAGTTCTTTACTTTCCCTTAATTTTAATTTACACTAAATGTCCAAACTTATAATATTATATTCGATTTCTGCATGTATAAAATCTATATCCTTTCTTAGATGAGCAAACAATGTTGTGGAGTTTAATCAACATGGATATCAACAGTTATAGCTTTAATTTGAAAATCGTAAGATCTATTACTACCCTGAAATGGCCCTCAGGGTATAATCATATCATTTGTCACTTTGTTATAAAGGCATTAGTTAAAAAGATTAAATAATTTAGGTGTTTGAGCGAACAAACAAAAATGCTGCGGAAAATAATCTTTTTAGGTGTTTTATATATTTGTTAATGTATTTATATGTTTTTATGTTTTTTTTTAAACTTAACTGTACCAATATAAAAGTTTGCCTGAGATGGCATACTTTTTTTTGGCTACTATAATTTTTTCTTTTATGGCCAAAAAAATTATTTTTATGTAGGATATATATAAATATGGAATAAATAAAAAAAGTTTTCATCAAACGTGAACGGTTTTTCTATTACAAAACGAAAAAATATATTCAAAAAAAAACATGGTATGCCATCTCATGAAAATAACTATTGATGAGATAGCATAGTAATAATAAAAATATGAAACTAACTACAAATTTCACATATGAACAATTTCGTCTTTCTGTCTAACCCAGCACATTCTACATGGACCCATTTCTTACCGATGTGACACTGGAACCATAATTCCCTTGATAGAGACCAGGAGTAAAGTTCATTACAATAAATACAAGGCGAGTCCCCCTCACCCAGGTCATCTTATACGTCAAAACCCTCGGCCTGCTCATCTTCATCCTCATCCTCCATAACACATTTCTTATTCATAGTCTCGCCGGCTTTCTTATCATCCCTTCTTTTATTTGTGCATGCTCATCCCGCTCAATGCCTCTAGGATAATTTAGAAAGCAAAATCTTTAATTCTACTTATAAAAACAATATTGTATTTTGGTATAGATATGTTGATGATGTGTTAGCAAGATTTGTAGGTAGCGAACGACAGCTAGATATATTTTTTTTTATTATATAAATATCTTGCATCTTAAAATTAATTTTACTTTAGAAGTTGAAGAAAATAATTCAATTAATTTTCTTGATTTGATAATTTAAAAAGTTAATAATTCATTAAACTATTCAATATACAGAAAACCAACACAAACAGATGTAACCATACCATATCATTCAAATCATCCTATATCACATAAATTAGCAGCTTATAATTCTATGATACATAGAGCATTTTCAATTCCAATGAACAAAAATAATTTTAATAAAGAAATTAAGATTATAAAACAAATAGCAATATCTAATGGCTATCCAATACATCTGATAAATAAATTAATTAATAAGAAAGAAGAGAAAGTGTCACTACAACTAATATTCCCTCAACAACCCAAAGAAATTAAAAGTTATAAAAGTATTACATATTGTGGAAATATTTCTAATACAATTTCAAAAATAAAACTTCGGCAACATCTGCAATAATTTCATTCAAATCACACAATAATGTTGGTACAAAATTGTTAAATGTAAAAACAAAATTACCTAAATTAAAAAAATCTGGTGTTTATAAAATTAATTGTCCAAAATGTAATGCTGTATATATAGGTCAAACACAAAGAAATTTTGAAATAAGATTCAATGAACATTTAAGAGCATATAGATTACAACAACCAGATAAGTCAAACTATGCCAAACACGTTCTTGAACATCCACACTCACTCATACACACCAATGACATTCAAATATTACACACCTGTGATAAAAAACAAAACTTAGATTTCCTCGAAGAACTTGAAATCAAAAAACATCTAGCAGATCAACAATATAAAGTAGTTAATGAACAATTAATCTTGGAAGTTCACCACCATTAAACTGTTTACTTTGATTGAGTCTTCATTTTATACATAGATAAGACGTAATTATAACACAAATATATTAAGTTATTGTAAAGATCAGCAGGATATAGTTTTTTCCTGGTTTTTCTATATCATTGCACAGTTATACTGATCTTAGAGAGAAATACATCCAGGATAATCCCTTAGGGCTAATAACATCTAGGCTTTAATATTGTTATGTCTTATTACTTCCTTACTTGGTCTAGCCTTAACTACCTATCAACATCAAGTACCTAGTTACAAACAAACAAAATGTAACTTCAATATGTCAATCTGACGATGCTATTTCGATAGCGAAACGGCTGTCATTGCATTTAAATTATTTATAGAATAAATAGTGAAAGTTAATTCAACCTTTTAGTTGTTTATTGTTCTGAATAAGATGAACTTTCACACAGTAAGGGTTAGTACCATAAATTTCATAAACTTACCTGCTGGGTTCATACAATAAACGACCGTTAGTCTCTAAACTCGTTCAGCACTACTTAAAACGCCTACTTGTTTTCTGCCTTTGGTGGCCAAAGCTTTTGTATTCTTCGAAGGAACGGTGGTGATACCCGATTCGTCCATATTCGAAATATCATTCGGCAGGAATATATGTTGATCCAACACTCGGGAAAGCATTTGAAAGTATTTGTCAATTTGTACTTTGTTGAAAGCTCTAGCTCGAGCCGCAGAAGGTGATCGTAAGGTTATCGTAGGATTACGTTGCCTGAAACCATTCAGCCAGGTCCACCGAGCCATTTTAGTTTCAGTAGAAAATAGATGTGGGATTTGTTTTGCTTCCGCAATTTGATATGCCAGTTTTCGGACGTCATTCGTTGTTAGTTCAAAAAACATGGATTCCATTTTTTTATATGTTGGACCAGTTCATTTTCTAGTTTTTCATCAAATGTGTTTTTGTGACCTCCTATGAAACCTTTTTTTCAGCCTTCCTCCTTATTTGTCCTACGTCTTAAAGTCACAAATGAGACATTAAATGTTTTTGACGCCAGAAGCCCCCCGATACGTTTCGCTTTCACAGCTAAGATGGCTTCCTGCATATTATTTTCATCCCATGACTCTCTATTTGACTTTCTTTTGTAGCGACTCATGTCTAAAAAACATTGTCTCAAATTAATAATTGAGTTGCTGAGATGGCATACCATGCCATCTTATAAAAGTTATTGTATGCAATCTCATAAAATTTATGGTTATTTTTAAATAATGCAATTTTCACTAAAAACCATTTTAAACTAGATATATTATCACCGAACATTAACAAAGACTAGAATTCCAACTCTAGGGCACGCCCATAAACGTTCCTTCCTTACCCCGTCACCAATTTCGGGGACTGTCGGGCCCACAGCTTATGTACGTAAATAGGAGACACGTGCTTGTTTTCGTACGATAGCGGCTTTACTTTGAAGCATCGACATCAAAGTGCCGAAGGGTGAGTTGTTCTACTAGTCTTGTTTATGTACGGTGATATTATTCAATAAATTCTCTATCTGAAAGTTACAATAACATACGTTCAAGTCACTCCCGTGAACCACCAAACTATCTGCGAACGACACGTAAAATATTTTGGGTAAACAAAAATGTGACAAGCGTACTTTTCAACCACTCAACGGCAACTAACCTTCTTCCGATTAACGCAATACTTTGTTTGAGCCGGTGGCTTCAAGGGGGTGCAGCAAAAGGCGCGTAATTCAAAATGTATGTACATTAAATAGCGACTATACCAACTCAACAAGTATGTCATCTCAGGCACAATTCCCCTAGCACTATATGTATTAAATAATTTACAAAACATTAAAACTTTAATAAAATAACAAGTTCATCAACGCAAAATCATTTTTTTCAAACATACTATTTTTTTATATATTAAATTCAATAAATCTGTTTCCCCTTTGTGTTCTTTGAGAGATTAATAAAGTTGAGACGGTGTACATACGACGTAAATATTAAAATCAATAGTCGAGAAGCTGAACACATTCACAATTTCTAAAATCCCTCACACTTACTACCTATTGTGAAACTTTAACAAATCTGTGACAGAATTACTACCAATATTAAATTTACTGTCCTAACCATTACTTTTTGAAAGTCCATCTTATTAAAAATAGTAAAAAATTCTTCGTTTTAACGTAAGTTTTACAATTACGTTTTATCTATGTATAAAATGTAGACTCAATCGAAGTAAACAGTTTGATGGTGGAGAATTTCCAATATTTATTTGTTCATTAACAACTTCAAATTCTGAATCTGCTAGATGTCTTTTTATTTCAAGTTCTTTAAGGAAATCTAAATTTTGTTTTTTATCACAAGTGTGTAGTATTTGGATGTTATTGGTGTGTAAGAGTGAGGTTGGATGTTCAAGTAGGTGTTTTGCATAATTTGACTTATCTGGTTGTTTTAATCTATATGCTCTTAAGTGTTCATTGAATCTTACTTCAAAATTTCTTTGTGTTTGACCTATAATATATATACACCATTACATTTTGGACAATTAATTTTGTAAAACAAATACATTAAGTTATTGTAAAGATCAGCATGATATAGTTTTTTCTGGTTTTTCTATATCATTACAGTTATACTGATCTTAGAGGGAAGTACATCTAGGATAATCCCTTAGGGCTATTAACATCTGGGCTTTAATATTTTTGTCTCTTATTACTTCCATACTTGGTCTAGCTTTAATAGTACCTAATCAACATCAGGTACCTAGCTAGAAACAATCAAAATGTAACTTAAATATGTGAATAATTCTAGCGAAACGGCTGTCATTGTGATTTAAAACCTAATTTTTTCAATTAAACTTGGGAGTTACGTTAAAACGAAAAGTTTTTTAGTATTCTAACTACCGATCTTTATTTCTTAAATTCTTAAATTTTTCATAAAAAATTACATAATATATTATAACGTTGTTGTTATGCATTTTTAACGTTAGCTCCCGCATTAAAAAAGCTCTGTACCTAATCGAATATTGTTCGATACATTGACGATGCGAGCAAATTGGAAGTTACAAGAAATATAAAAAGATTTCCCATTGTGAATAGTTACGAATTTTCCCACCCGCAGCGCTTGTTTCCTCAATTTTGCACCGTACGTAATAAGAAACAAGTTTATTGTGTCAAATGATTAAAGTTTTTAATCCAAGTAAATTATGATTGATAATTAAATATTCGAGGATAGTTCAAGATGTCCTTAACATTATTAGGAATGACAAAAACTTGATTGATTGATTGTTATTTAGCTTCAAAATGTCGGTGGGAAGACAACATGCAGCAGGTGCCCCTAAAACTATGATGACCAAAAAAGAAGATTTAGTCCAATCAGTATCACTTGATGTTTTTCTAAACATCTAATATTTAAATGAAGCAATATATGCGGAACTTCAATCTCGAAATTTCTATCTGGTTTTAGATGAGGCTTCTAGGCTGGTTTTATTTTTTAAATAAACTGTAAAAGTTTTGTTTTAAAGTTATTTGTTTTTTATATGAAAGTATATTTTGTCATTTTAAACAATACAGAAATAATTAAAATACTAATATTTAAAACTTGGTATGGCAAATTAATTGACTATCTACTTCACAAACCTACATTTTCTAAACTAAAAAGTAGTTACCTAATGCATTTGACAAACAATTGACGGTAGCCTAAGTGGTTATAACCCATTTCCTAAATAATGATAGAATCTGGATGTGCTCTGCGGTGTCTGATGTTATCGATTTGGACAAAGGGTACCTTTTTGCATAAAAATACTTGGAGAAAATCGTGAAACACCAAAAATGCTAGCAACCGTTTATTACACTGGGTGATGACGTTAAGTAGCTACAATTTTAATGTAATTTACAAGCCAGGAAGGGAAAATGGTCCCGCCGATTCCCTCTCTAGTCTCCCATTGAAAAATTATTCCCATGATATACCAAGTCTTTTGGGATTATTACACTTAAGAGTTCAGAAATAATTGCCCATCAGTAAATCATTGCTAAAAAAACAAACGAAAGGGGATAAAATATTTTCCAAAGTGATTAGCTACATTAGCTACATTAAAGCGTATGGGCCTGACAAAAAGAACCTTGACCATGATTTATTTCCATTATACGAAAAGAGGTCAGAATTATCATTCGAAGAGGACATGTTACTTTGGAACGGTCGTATTTGTATACCAAAACCCTTACGAACGGCCGTTTTAGCAATGCTACATGAAGGTCACCCAGGCATCACCGCCATGCAATCGTTGGCAAAACTTCACGTATACTGGCCAAACATGAATAATGAAATTATGCTTGAAACAGATAAATGTCATTTTTGCCAACAGTCCCGACAAAACGATCGAAGTGCACCTCTTTATCCATGGGGTATTTCTCCTGAGTGGTCGAGACTTCATTTAGATTTTGCAGGCCCATTCGAGGGAAAAATGTGGTTGATATTAATTGACTCTTAAACACAATGGCTAGAAGTCGTACCAATGAAAAGCATTATTTCTGCTACAACAATAGAAGTGTTACGTGAAATTTTTGCTCGTTTTGGCTTACCCAAATTTTTGGTTACGGATAACGGTCCACAGTTGATATCAAATTAATTTGAAACCTTTAGTCAAGAAAACGGTGTTACACATATTAAAGTTACTCCATACCATCCACAGTCAAACGGTCTTGCTGAACGTGCCGTTGGGACTTTTAAAGAAAGAATGCGTGCCAGTGACAAATCTCTTACTCAATCTCAGCGACTAGCCGAATTTTTATTTTCTTATCGAAACACTACTAGGAGATTAACACATAGAACCCCAAGCCAACTAATGTTTGGACATAATTTACGATCCCATTTTGATCTTATGAAGTCCGATGTTTCAAGGAACATGGAATATGAGAAGTTTTATCAGAAACAACAACATGGCCATTCAGCTTCGTCTCACCAAAATTTTGAAGATGGAGAGAATATATTGGTAAATAAACCTTTATGTAAGGGTTCGTTACCTGCTGAAGTAGTAAAACAAACTGGACCTTTGTTATATTTGGTCAACATTGATGGAGTTCTTCGCCGACAACAACAACAACAATCAAACTACAAAACATATTTGAAAAACGAAGTAAACCATTCATATCTCAAATGTGACTAATGGGAAACCATATGAAAAACCCAAAGTCTATGTCACCGAATTTTATTCTTTATGTTGATGGAAAAACAATGACAATGGCTATCATTGTTTTTCCATCCACATAAAGAATAAAATTTTGTGACATAGACTTTGGGTTTTTCATTTGGTTAAAACATACTTGTATATACTTTAGCTGTATGAACATTAAACATTTTTTTCAACAAATAAGTATTTACCAGAGTTAGAAGATTAGAAATTGAAGATATTAACACACAGTATAACTGTGTGTAGGTTATATTTAGATTTTAAGTGAGTTTATAGTAAATTGAATTTGACAATTACAGTGTATGGTTTGAAAAAGTCAAATTAGCAAATAATAATGGAATAGAAGGGAAAGAAAAGAAAAAAGAATATAATTTCTCCTAGATGTAGTAAGAAAGCAAAAGTAGAGAGGAATTTGAATTATGTTCCTACTAGAAGGAGTAAAAAACCAAAAGTAGGACGAAAGGAAAGGATGCGGGGTTCTCACCAAATGGAATAAAAAACCAAGTGTAGAAAAGGATTTAAGGTTGACGGATGTAGAGTTACCACTAAAGAGAATAAGAAACCAAGTGCAGGAAATGAGTTTAGAGGGTAGGAACGGCAGACAAAATAAGAAGGAAATCTGTACCAGTGGGGAAGTTTGAGATAGGTTAGGAAACTGAGTGAAGTTTGGTATTTGAAAATAAAGAAGTTGGGACTTTGTAACTATGGCTATACAGTGAAAATGTCATGGGACAAGAAGTAAAGAAATAGTGTGGATGTAAAGGGTTGGTATAAAGGAAAGAGCTGAAAATGTTAATATGTGGTTCCGTAACTCTAGGCAAATTAAATGTTCACAATAAATATTTGAAAACGAACAAAACTTAATGTAGTAGAGAATGAAAATATAGTTATACAGGGTGGGGCACCGTGAACGAACTATTATCTAGCATACAAACGACAAACCATATTGAAAAAATTTAAACATAGGTATATTTAAAATTGTTGGGACTACATTCTAAAAATCTTTTGGATTATACAGGGTGCTCCAGAAAAGCTTGACATATCAAAGTTAGGTTATTTTAAATGAAACACCCTGTATTTTTTTTGTTTTTAAAATATACGATCACAAATAATGTTTATTCCTTAACATGTCCCTATAGCTACCTACTTCCGTTTCTGTAGACCCACCCTGTATATAAAATTACAAAATTATATGTATTTTAGTTATTGTCAAATAACATGATGCAATCATCAACATATCTATAGTAGAAGATAATGTTGTTTTTAAAATTAGATTTAAGGAAGATAGACTCTAAGTTGTACCCTAAGACCTCAGCTAAGAAAGGGAAAAGGCTAAAGCCCATAGCTTAGCCTGAAGTTTGTTCATAGTAGATATTATTAAATTTAAAGAACTTTTGTTCAAGGTCAAGATGTAGTAAAGAACAAATATCTAAAATAATATGGGTAGGAGTAGAAGTGTTAAACATTTAATTCATCGTTAGGGAGATGCATTCAGGAGGAGGACCAAAATACAATTTGAAACACTGACAAGTGACGGTAATTTTTTTTTCGGAAGCCATAGTTGTCCCCATTGGATCTATAATGTGTCACTTGACCAATGTCCAAATTTTCCCGCCTACTTATTAGAGATAACCTTAAACGTATTAAATTCAGTATTGTTGCAATTGCCATCCGTCGTAAATTCTATTAGAATTTAAGTTGGCCATAAATCATTTCTGTTGACGTGTAATACGATATCTAACAATGTCACACGCAGTAAAATAATTCGGAAATATATGAGCAAATATAATTAATCCGCTTAAAATAAATAAATTTCTGTTAAAAGGGAAAAACAAAAAAAATTGAATAAATTTAGATAATCTTATCTAATCTGAATTTTTATAGGAATGAAATATGAACGGTATATATTCCAAGATATATGAAACGGACAACGATAGAATGTTTTTAAAAGGAATATTGGATAATTTTACGAAATTGTAAAACAAAGCAAGTAAATCGTTTGCCAAAGTGAATAACAGGTTTTCATTAGCTTTTGAACTTGAATTTGACATTTTAATTCAAGAGAGAAGGTACCTAGTTGACATTAAGACAATTTTGTGTTATATGAAAGTATTTCTATGTGTCCTGGAACCCATAGGAGGGTGACAATGTCCTTCTAGCCTAGTTCATTTAATTTTCCTATGCATTTTCAAACCATCTTCAAACTGATTGTATGTGAGCTCAGTGCTGTGATGGCTGCTTGACTATCCGACATGATAACAATCTCTTGTCTACGGTAGTTTCCTTCAATATTGAATTCTGCATATTTTTAGGTGTCGAGTATTTCTGCTTGAAATATGCTTGAGTTAGTGGTCAAGCTTTTGGCAATTTTTGTCCAAAAACTCCTAACCCCGTTTCCTCTTCTGGCTTGGAACCGTCCGTATACCACTTTATGGCATTTTTTTTAAATTCTGTATGATCTTCAGCCCATTCACATTTATTACTCGACCTTGTCATGAATTTTCTCACAAAGTTAAATTTCTTTTTCATATCATCTTGGAACATTACCCAATCAAATTGAAGTGATCGAGTTTTTTCTCTGATGGTTCCTTCTTTGATCATTGGCCACTACCCCATATGTGATTAATGGTCTCCATTGCAATGTTTCTCCACACCATGAGGGCCTAGGCAGCTTTGTGTATTACTTCGTTTTCGTGTTTATTTTAGAGTAACCTAAATATTTGACCTCTGTTTTCCATTCAACAATCTGCTCCCCTTTTGTTATGGTTTTTAAATTAGGTTCCCTGTGAAGTGTGGTTTTGGTAGGGTTGATGTTGAGTCCCACCGAGTCACACCACTGTTTCTCAATTTTCAGTCCTCATTAAACTGTATCACAGGGGACATTTTCACACTTTTCTTTTGCAAGGATAACAACGTCGTCGGAATACCCTTGACAAGGTATGCCTTCCCTGGCAGAGTAAGCTGTTCAAAGTGAGACTGCACATAAGTGGGGGTACAAATCCCCCCTGTCGACAGCCTCTGGTCACATTGACGAAGATAGTGTCATGCCCTGCCTCCCTTTCTGTGATTCCTGTAGATACCAGTTGTGACATCCAAGTGGAAGTCGCTATATTTACTCTTCTCTTATTCAATGCTCTTTTATGTGGGGTGCCACGGCCTATTTCTTATTCAGAGCATCTTGGATTTTGTCAGTCAATTGTGTTAAGGTGGTTAGTAAGCATATTGAGGGGGTGTAATGACACCTGCTCCAAGATTTCTGTTCTAATGTATAGTTGTCTACAGCTTTTTCGATTTTTTTGAGAAAAACCGATGTGAGGCTGATCGGTCTAAGGGATTTGGGGTGCGTGGTGTCCCGTTTCCTTGCTTTTGGGATGAATGTATTTTTGCCCTTATCCATGCTTCTGGCATGTTCAAGACCGCTCCGTCTGATTCCGTCTGTGGTAAAATAATGGCCTCTTGGCTCCAATATTGAGTTGGGTGATATGGGTGAACTCAAAAGACTGTACTATATAGTAGGTAGTTGTGACCTGCGGTTTCACAACGATATAAATATCGCCCAAGCAAAGTCATTACCGCTCCAGGAAGGGCTTTTGAGCAGCTAGTCCGCTTCTTTTGCATTTTGTTATGGGATATTAAAATATTGTGCTACGCTGACGAAGCAGTCTTGATAGCAGAGAGTGAAGATGATCTGCAAAACACAAGTATCACTTAATACTGAAACACTTTTATGTAATTTATTCACAAATTGTAATTATTTAAAAGAATTCTGCTGGAAACTATGAACTAACTGTTAACTTGATAAATGTTTGATTTTATGACTGCACTAAAACTGACCATCAACTGAGAGTCACAACCTGTTTATATATAAATGAAATGTTCCAGAAGTCTCTAGATTAACCAATAAAAATTACTCGATATTTCGAGATCAACTAATAGGGACAGAACAATTATCTACACTAACCTTAACTACTAAATTACAAATTTCATGTCTGTATTCGCGATCACCACGGAGTACATTTTGAAATTTATGCATAAAATTCCGGGAAAACAAACATTTTGTCGCAAGATCCTGTGTTGATAACGGGTTGATTATTTAAGAATAATAAAAGAACTCTTCGTTTTAACAAAATTTCCACAATTTATTTTAAAAAATTGCTTTTTTAACTTAATAACAGCCGTCAAGCAATTTTTTAAAATAATTAGTGTTTTGTTAAAACGAAGAGTTTTTTATTATTCTTAGTAAAATGGACTTTCAAAAATTAAGGAATAGTACAATAAATTTAATTAGGTTGATTATTTTTTTATTCTTGTATGTTTGATTCGATTTTTTTGATTCAATTACAAAAGCAAAAGTGTAGTAAGTCAGAAACATTTTGTTCAGTGCGGCAGTGCAAGAATTATTCATCTGCAAATGTAGTCTTTCATTGTTTTCTCAGAAACTAACTAAAATGGGGAATTGGACTGAAAATCGGGCAACCTATCAGTAAATGTACATGTGCGTTTGCAGTGAACACTTTGGAAGATTTCACACTTAGTAATAGTATATTGTATATCTAGGGGATAAAGTGGCATTTTTCAGGCCGAAAAAAGATATGGTCATACTTCTTTCCAGGAGCTGATCGAAGGTTGAGACATGAAAGCTTTCGAGTGGGTGAGACCCGATATATTTTCCCAGTATAGAAAGGTTTTCCTTGCTGCCCAACTGGAGATAATTTCCTTGACAGTGCATTTTGCTATGCCAAGAAATGGTTCCGTTAGCTTCTTTGCCCCTCATTGATCCCCCATTTGCACATGCCCTGAAACCATGAGTAGCGTTACTCTGTTATTTTCTCCAAGGTTATTTAGGCATTCGATACAGCTTCACACCAGCTTTGAATTAACCCGGGTGGATTTCAGTGCTTTTAGAATTTTAGAGCTGCCTGGCTGAGCAAAATTATAGATATGTTTTTGTTTACCAAGAGTTAATCAATTAACTTCCTTGCGCAGAAATCTATAGCAAATAGATGGTCAAATGGTCATGGGATAATTGGTCCTTATATTGTTGAAGACGAGAATGAGCAGTCAGTCAATCAAGAGCGGTACACAGACATTTTGTCGTACCCGTAATTTAAGAATCCGTAAACAATGGTTTTAAAAGAATTGCGCAACAAGCCTTCTACTTAAATGGTATTGTTCAGTTTCTATAGTAACGAGTGTTGATTTTAATATCTACTGTCACATATTTTAACGATAAATCATTTGATGGTTTTTGTAAATTGTAATATAAGTAATTAAAGTTTTAAACTATTCAATAAAGTAAAATTTTCTTTTACTGAGAATTCGGCCCCAAAAGACACAACAAGTTGGTGACTAGGTGAGCAGGAAAACCTTGGAAGTCAGCAAACTGTACCTACACAACAAATAATACCCTTCGAAAATTGTGACGCAAAATGAAAAATTATCGTCATACATGGAACGTTTTGACAATTATTAGGTTTGTTCCAACACACAAAATAACCGTTCTTGGAACGGTGACGCGCATGTGCAATAGTAAAAATGCGTTCCAAGCACGAGAGAACCGTTTAGCGAACGATAATTATTTTGTTTCAACCCGATTTGGTATCGTTATGGAACCGGTTCAAGAACGATGATTTCGATACTCGACTAAAAGTAAGTATCAAGGGAACTAACTTGCGCAGTACATATATCTATCTATCAACTTGGCTTGGCTTGATTTGTTGTTTCTGTATTTGTTGAATTATGTGGGAGCGTACTTATTTAAAACTAAATATTAGTAATAAAAATACTTCAGTTTATACATCAACCGATTTAGTCATCATATAATTTCCTTTGGTACAGATGTATATATATACAGGGTGTTTCATTGGGAAAGGGCCTAACTTTAACTGTTGATGGGGATCACTTTGGTGTTTCCAAAAACCTATATTTAATGTGTCTGCTGTACTTTATAACCGAGATACAGGGTGTTTTATAAATTTATCCTATTTCTTTCGAACCTCATAACTTCCGAGTTACCCTGTATATTATTTTGAGATTTGGTACACGTAATAACCATTATCTAGAGACTCCATCAAAAGCATCTCCAAAAAGATAATGCAGGTCCGGCTTAACAAAAAATTTCAAAACTCGTCTTTCCTAAAAACAACACCCTGTATATAGATTTTCTGAAAATTGCTCTTTATAATAGAAAAGGGTATGAAACATCGAATCTACTTATTTCTTTTTTATTTTTCCGCAGACAATTTTACTACCAAAAATTGACCGTCAAACTTATAATTTATGCACGTTTTGGGGGTTAACAATGGTATCGGAGAGGTTTTTATTATTTTTTAGCTTGAAATGGAATCCATTCAATGCATCTAGAGAAGCATCCTAGAAATTCAATTGAGTCTGTATGTTTACGAGTACAGACCACTAAAAATGTGATTACAGGGCCGTACTTAGAACATACTCATTCAGTATGTTTCGAATATCTCGAACACCCTGTATCAACAAAAGTAAAATACGAGAAATAAATTTATTTATTTCAAATAACGAAGAGATTTTCATAAATTTAAATAATTAACATGAACAGAAAACAAGAAATTCTAACAACATTGTTCAAACAAAAAAAGTCCAACCTACAAAAATTGCTCAAAATGACCTCCATTCTGCTCTATGCACTTTCTTGCCCTTTTTGTAATATTGCGAATGGACCTTCTAATCACATCTGGATTATTTCTGATTTCTCGGCAGGCATTCTCTATTCTTCGAAGAAGTTCTTCTCTGCTATTGATGTCGGTAGCATATACTTTTGATTTTAGATATCCCCAAATATGGTAATCCACAGGATTGAAGTCAGGTGACCTTGAAGGCCAGTTATTGGGACCACCTCTGCCTATCCATGAATTAGGAAAATTTTCATTTAAAAAATTCCTCACTATTACTCTGTAATACACCGAAGCACCGTCATGCTGATAATACATTCCTGCTACATTTACGTATGCATCATCTAATAGCACTGGTAAAATATTCTGCAGAAAATCCAAATAGACTTCGCCAGTCAGTCTATGTGGAAAGATGTGTGGTCCTATTAATTTATTATCAATGACACCACATAGTTTCCAGATACATATCCTTATACAGGGTGTTCGAGATATTCGAAACATACTGAATGAGTATGTTCTAAGTACGGCCCTGTAATCACATTGTTAGTGGTCTGTACTCGTAAACATACACACTCAATTGAATTTCTAGGATGCTTCTCTAGATGCATTGAATGGATTCCATTTCAAGCTAAAAAATAATAAAAACCTCTCCGATACCATTGTTAACCCCCAAAACGTGCATAAATTATAAGTTTGACGGTCAATTTTTGGTAGTAAAATTGTCTGCGGAAAAATAAAAAAGAAATAAGTAGATTCGATGTTTCATACCCTTTTCTATTATAAAGAGCAATTTTCAGAAAATCTATATACAGGGTGTTGTTTTTAGGAAAGACGAGTTTTGAAATTTTTTGTTAAGCCGGACCTGCATTATCTTTTTGGAGATGCTTTTGATGAAGTCTCTAGGTAATGGTTATTACGTGTACCAAATCTCAAAATAATATACAGGGTAACTCGGAAGTTATGAGGTTCGAAAGAAATAGGATAAATTTATAAAACACCCTGTATCTCGGTTATAAAGTACAGCAGACACATTAAATATAGGTTTTTGGAACCACCAAAGTGATCCCCATCAACAGTTAAAGTTAGGCCCTTTCCCAATGAAACACCCTGTATAAATAAACTTTTTTTGTGCTTAACTGCGTGTACCATGTAAAAATAAAAGTATGTTCTGTTTGATACGTTCTAGTGATTTGAGACAGTAACCAAACCGTTCCAACCATACTTTATTTTGGAACCGTTATTAGAACGGTAAACACTTGGCGCCTGCGTAACAAATCCTCAAGAACGATTTCGAAAACGATTCAGGAACGATTCCAATTTGCCTGTTGGAACAAACCTATAGTGAATTAAAAAACGTTACTGATGACATTAAAAAGTCTTAACTGTTGGAGCAGATAATCCTATTAAGGAAATCAATTAAAATAATTTAAAAACTTATTTGGAAAAAACGCTGTCTCCGGAATTAAGCCGCTCCATTAGAATTCATCCGGATCTTGGAGGCATACTTCGTTGACATCATCTGTCATGGCTCAGATATCGAAGAGAGCACCAGAAATCTCATTGCATGTTTGGAGTGCCTAAAACCAAATGATCTCCATCCCTACCGTTCTAAATGCTCATTATTCAAGGGAAGCATAAAATATCTTGGTCAAGTTCAAAAAGTGTCTATCAAAGGTTCAAGCGGTTTTACAGATGCCACGACCAAAGAATATAGATGCATTGAGTGCTACGTCACTTACTAAGAAATGATCAAATATTTGTATGGTCTGTTGCTGCTGAAACCTCGTTCATCAACCTCAAGAGAGAGCTATGTTCAGACAGAGTGCTCATTCCATTCTCAGCTATTAGACAAACGCGTTAAAATTTAATAAAACTGATGTGGTAATTAAAAAATATACAAAAAAGGCAACAGCATGTGGTGTTCCCAAGCGGTCACCCATCCAAGTACTAACCACACCCGACACTGCTTGACTTCGGTGATCGAACGAGAACCAAATCCAAATCCAAATCCAAAGTAACTTTATTTAACAAATTACAATTTTTCAATTTCCAAACAATAATTTTTTAAAATAACAGTATTCACAAATTATTTACAAATAGGTCTCTCTTGCTGTACAAGAGGGCTGCCTACCTGCCTGGGTAGATGTTGTTCCCAGAAAAAGAAGAAAAATATTGTTTGGTTATGTTTTTGAAGTTACATGTCACTGTCTCCCGGCGACAGGAGCCTTATTTTAAGTCCCCATCGTCAGTCGCCAGCTTAGACTAGGAAAGAGAGAAGACAGCGCATGGCAATGAAAACCTTTGCGTGTGAGTGAAGCCAATTTTCAAACGTTTGGTGGCAAACAATGTCAATGTCAATATTGTCCGCCATTAGTTTGGTGGTAATTGGGTTACACAAATTCATTCCAATGCGCAGTCCTCTCTCTTTCCTTGTCTAAGGTCGCCAGCGACATTCGGCCACTCCTTGACAGAACTGCCATCATTGGCCAACACAAGTGGATATCAATGAACGAAAATTGAGTCTGATAATGATCAAGATCACCTCCAATAGCTTTTACCTTATGTATAGATTCCCTGAAAAAGCAATATGGAAAAAACAGGGTTGCATTTTGTTAAGAACAAAAATAAAACAAAAAGATGACAAAAAGTATACAAAATTTTTTTTAATTTTGGGTGGGCCTCAGAAAAAACCACGAAAAAAAAAACTGAGATTTGGCTAGATATATATGGATCTATATAATTTATTTTTTATTCCTGGAAAATCGGCAACCTTTCATGCAAATACCCATGCTTCATGTTGGGATGATTTCGTGCTCTCGCTCTGGTTACATCTGCAACCAGAGGATTTCCCAATTTATTTTTGTAGAATTTATTGGATATTCTTCGCACGAAATCTCCCACCATTTCCACCCGAGCATCTGCATGCAGGTTGGCGATTCTAGTGACCCTGTCCCTCCCCAAGGCTAGTCGGAGACACTTATTTTGTATCCTCTGCAATTTAAGCAGAGGAGAATCTTTGAGCGAACAAAAAGCTTGACATCCATACGTCAGAGTAGGTCTCACGAGCTGCTTGTACAACAAAAGCTTGTTATCCCTGTTTAGGACTGAGTCTTTGCAAAGCAAAGAATACACAGCCTTTATTGCACATCCAGCCCGCGACACCAACATCGACAGATGTGAATGAAGGTTGAGTCTCCTATCTAGAGAGAAACCCAGATATTTTATTATTTGTGTTTTAGGTTTTATTATTTTATTCTTGATTTTAAGGTTATTGAAGATTTTAATGTTTGTGTATTTTCTAGTCAAATTTATTTGTTCTGTTTTATCTGGGTTAATCCTCATTTTGTTTCTCTCCAGATAGGGCACCACGACCCTATTCAGATGGATGTCAATCTGCCTGTTCGCGATCTCCGATATAAACGAGGCTTTATACATGTTGATATCATCCGCGTACATGGAATGCTGTATACTATCATGTCTCGGGAAGTCGTGAGTCATGATAGTGTACAGATGAGGAGACAGCGACGAGCCTTGGGGAACGCCAGCCTCGGCCAGGAAAGGCCCTGAAACAGAATTATTAATTTTAATATTATTATTATATTAATTTTAATATTATTATTAATAGATAATCTTTACGATATGAACGGGGTAACCAGCCCTGTACATTTTGTATGTCAATCCTTCTATCCAGACCCTATCGAAGGCCTTTTCCAAGTCCAATGACACTACTACCGTACTCCAATTTTTTCTAAAGTTTTCTTTTGCGTAATGAACGAGTCTGATAATCGGAGTAACAGCAGAGTGTCCCTCTCGGAATCCAAACTGCTCGTTAGGAATTATGTTAAGTCTATCCCCCCATTCTGTAACCCTGCTCAACAATACCTTATCTACTATTTTGGCCAATATGTTAATGAGAGAGATGGGGCGGTATCCATCAATCCTTGTTCGATTTTTTCCACGCTTTGGCACCGGCACTATGTTGGAAACTTTCAAGTATTCTGGATAAACTTGAAGAGCAAATATCCAATTAATAAGATACATTATTTGCACAAAAATCTTCATAGGAAGATTCTTGTATAGATTGGTATCTAAACCGTCTGGGCCGGGGGCCTTGTTGTTGGGCAGACCCTGTGTTATGCCCTGAACCTCACGAGGAGAGGTGATTAACTGAGCTAATTCTTCGCTGGCGACAGCGTTCTGTGTCTGCACCAGTCTGTGTATTACGTCCGTGACGTAACGTTGTTCTGGGTCTTTGTCTTCGTCTGTTTTAAAAATGGTCTGTAAGTATTCTCCAAATACATTACCCTTCTCTGAATCCTCAAAACATGCTCGACCATCATGCTGGATTGTCGGCATGGGTTCGTATTTCCTCTTTAGATGTCTTGTGATTTTCCACAGATTATTGTCGCCAGGTTTTAGGTCCGTCAGTATATCCTTCCACTTGTCGTTCTTATGGTCACGTATTCTGTCGTTGATTTGTCGACCCAGATCCATCAGTCTGTCTTTGTCTTGTGCTTGTCTATGTCTCTGCCATAGTTTTCGAGTCCTGTTCTTGTCCTTTATAAGGTCTACTATGTCTTGCGGCAGCTTGTCTCTGTGCTTCAAGATTTTTACTTTTTTGAAAGTTTTGTCGCGTCCCTGTCTGATTGCGTCTGTAAGTCTAGAAAATTCTTCTTCAAGCTCCTGTGCATTATCAATCCTCGTTTTGAGCTGAAAGGAATTCAGAGTGTTTCTGAATTGCTTCCAGCTCCCCGAGGTGTAATCATAAATCTGACGTGTTGTCAGATCCCGAACACATCCCTGACCAAGGATCTCAAAAAACACAGGGACGTGGTCCGAAGTGCCCTCGTCTATCGTCCGTATATTGTGAATGTTGGTAAAGTTCTTGGCAACAATGAGGTCGAGCCTGCTCGGTGTAGTTCCATCGAACGGGTAATATGTTGGAGAGTCAGTATGGTGGAGACACAAACCGTTGTCGTCAACAAAGTTCTTCAGTGTCACACCATTCCTGTTCGGTTTGATACATTCCCACTCGCGGTGTCTTCCATTGAAGTCTCCCAATAGCAAAACCCGATTGGCAGGAGCTGTCAGATTGAACAAGTCCATCTGTGTCATCTGGTTCAACGGTTTGTTGTATACAGAGACCAGCTGGAGATTGTTCTTCAGACGCACTCTGATGTGCTCAATGCTACTGTCAACCTGATCCAGCAGCTGATGCGGGATATCGTTCCGGATAATGACGGCAACCCCTCCACCTCTCTGATTACCACGCTGGTTATCCGGTCTATCCCTCCTGTAAATCGAATATCCTTTTAAATTAAAATTGTGATGTGCCTTCAATTGGGTCTCCGATAGCAGGATGACATCCAATCTGTGAAAGTTTACAAAGTTAACAAACCAAGGGTATTTGTTGTTAATTCCGTTTATATTGTTAAAACAGATTCTCAATTTATTTTGTCGCAAGGAATCGAAAACCATTAGAAGTGATATTGATCAATACCAGAAACGAACTTCTGGTACGCCTGAAATTTCGCTAGGTTGTCCGTGGCCCCAGCCATAAGGCGGTTGAGATCACGGACTGCCCGCAAAATCTCACTTGAGTTGACCAATGAGTCCAGGATTCTAAACTCTTTTGTAATTTCATTCAATTCAGTTACTCCTGTGCAAGGAGCGGCCGAAGATGGCATTGTAGGCAGCCCCCTTGGAGGCAGAAGAGGAGATTCCTTATTGTTTGCAGTAGGGGTTACAGCGCCAACTCCAGTTTTTCTTGCACTCCATGCATTTGTCACCGGTAATGGTGCAGGCACATATTTTGGTTTTTGAGGAGCCTTCAATTGTCTCCTCTCGTTAAGGACCTCAACCTTTTTTAGGTAGACCGGGCATTGTCTGAAGTTTGCAGGGTGATCACCCCCACAATTTGCACAAGTGGCTGGCACTTCTAGAGATTTTTCGCAAGTATGCGTGAAGTGGTCACCCGCACACTTCAGGCACTTTGGAGATCTACCACAGTTCGAAGTAGAGTGGCCCCAGATTTGACATCTGTGACACTGGGCTATCTCGGACTGTGGCTTCCTCAACTCCCAGTCGACCTTGCAGTGCGATAGATATCTGACATTGTGTCTTAGAAATGACAGATTGATCGCTGGTCCAGTGACCAACATATAGAGATGAACTTTCTTGATGTTCATCTTGTGAATGCTGACCACAGGAACAGCGAAATCCTCTATCAATTCACGTTTGACGGCCTCAACAGAGGAGCCAGCGTGAAGCCCCCTTAAGACAAACGCATGCGTCTTATTTGACGGAGTGTAGGAGTGGAACTGCAGTCCCTCCTCCAAACAAATTTCCTTAAAGGAATTGTAATCTGACTCCTCGTAGCAGAACACGAGAGTGCAATTGGCTGTGTATCTTAAATAAAATTTACCTTTTAGCGTATTTTTTAAATCTTTTATAAAATCTTCATGATTATCCGCCTTGCAGCTTAGCACTATAGGCGGATACGGTTTTTTATTGGCAACATTCTCGTTCCTCTGCTGCGAAGAGTCAGATGGTACACTTGTATCAATATTGTCTTTGGAATTTTTTAATTCTTCTATCGGCAATTTATCAAATTTGTTCTTAATTATTAAATTTAAGTTTTTACTTGTGAGACTTGGAATTTTGCATGTTTTCCTTGGCGATATAAACTCGGTATATTCCATATCTCCGTTTGTTTCACTGTCACTTTGTTCCAAAGTCTGGACGAGAACCGGTATACTCAGTGTGGTATGGCCTTTGCCTACTTATTTATAATTCCTTATTGTTATGTATAGATACTTATTTATAATTCCTTATTGTTATGTATAGATAGTTGTGTGTTTTTATTTTATAATTATTGTAAGATCTTTTTTCTACTCGCACGTAGAGTACTATTTAAGTTTTAAAATATTTATTATCACAACATATAAATTACGGTCCAATTGTGTTTGTGCTTATATTTTAGAAATTATGGTGATAACATTAAAAATAAAACTTTTTAACAAAACTTTCACTTTTTATTTGAAAAATTGGGTTTTTGTCAATGACAGCTTTTTCTCTAAAAACTATAACATCGTCATTTTTTTATCCAGAATTATCTTGTGATCTTCTAGCATTGTAAAAAATGCTAATTGTAATCCTTCATTTTGAGATTCTTTTTTATGGGGAATTTATCCGTATCTGAAGACATTTTACATTTTACACAACTACGAATAGGTACACTACCACTTCAATATTTCAAAAATGTAAAACAACAATAACCACAATCGTCTCGCTCGTGCGTTCTACTTTGCTTTCGTGGGTAATCGACAACTTTATGCACTAGTTGCACAATAAACTATTGGGATAACTGATAGCTTCACCCTTTTTTACCTCCAGGGCCCGTGTTCTTGACTAAGGGAGTAAAGCTTCCCGAGATAAAATATATTTTGCCTTAGTCACTGCCATGGAAAGTGCCTGTACGGTTTCTGATTCTCAGTTATATCTTCTACATCTGTATGAAGACTTTTGAGTGTATAAATGATAAACTTATCATAATTACGCATGTCGATGACTGATGCTGTTTAGTTGATATAAATGTTTCAGTATCAGGATTTTTTGTCAACATGTGGTTGCTCAAACTCTTTAAGGTTTCTTTCATGAAGTACCTTTTGCATCTATGTAGCTCTTTTCCATTTAGGGTTGCTGATCAAGGTCTGTAAATTGAATAGTGTAAATTTACAAACTCTACGACTGCATGATTTGTATGTGTAGATTCTAGATTCTTCTGCATCCTTTTCTAGGTAAGGTGATTCTTTGAATTTACGATTTGGGGTGTGGAATGTGTTGATGATACACTCAATAATTTCGCAAATGACCAGGTAGTTCTGGCTTAAAATGTTTATTATCTGTAGTTCATGATTAGTAGATTTTATGAAGATTATACAAAGTGGGGATTGCAAGTAAGTCCAAAGAAAACCGAACACCTAGCTGCAAATGCAGATACTAACTTTGAATTTATACAACGAGGTGAACATTAATCATGTGGATAGTTCTAACATTAATTTACGCAACATAAAGAAATTCAGCTATTTTGCAGGCGATATTGTCAAACGTGTGAATACCAATAGGTTGTGTGGTACATTTTCCGTTTTTGTAACATAAAAATAATCTACGATGTGTTTGATGAACTTAATGACAAATATTTTCTGTATATAAAGAAATATTATTTTCTCCAATAACGACGTTCTTTCTATATTCGTTTTGGAATTGGAAATTTTAATAACTAACATGTTCATATTGTCTTCTATATCATCCAAACTCATATTACACAACTCCTCCCGACGACAAGCACCTGCCCAACCAATGATCAATGCAACCTAAAATATGTCTAAAAATTACTAAAAAAGAGGTATTACTTTTAATTATATTACCTTTGTTACTAGGTAGTTATTATTTTCTGCTTCTGCCAAGAATTTATCTATTTGTTCTTCATTAAATATACTTTGGATTTTTTTGGTTTGTAACCAACGGATTTTCTTTTAAGAAATGCAATAACTTTGAGATAACGGCTTATATCTATATCATTTTTAATGTTAATTGTGGACTTGATCATTGAGTAATTGCTCCATAGGCTCAAGAGCTTTAAGACTTTTGATTTTTCCATGAAATATGTAAGAATCACTTCTTCATTTATAGCATGCACTTTTTTAAAACCGCTCCGTTTTTAAAATAAATTGTAAACCAATTCATACCTCTCTCTTGACTTTGTTGGCAATAATTTATAAATAGCTGTTTTAGCAGCTTCACTAATCTCATGTGGAATCAATACGACTTCACTTTCACTATTTATTTCCATTTTTTTGGACTAAAACGCGTTTGGGAACTGCATAGCTCGAACTAGTTCTGCTTTATGGGTGAGTACTTTACTCTAGAAGAGTAATGGCAGTAGAAATGCACTTTCAGAAGAAGTGCAAGAGTATCCTGATTTGAGAAAAGAACAAAATAAAGATGTAAGGCGAGTCATAAAAGCGAAAGGAACCGTAATTACAAGAATAGAAAAAATAAGTTTAAAATGTATTGAACACCTGCTTCTAATGCAAGATAACCGATGACCAAAAAGAGTATTTCAGTGGACCCGTGGTAGAAATAAAAGGGAAAGACCGAGAAAATCATGGAATGTAAGAATACGAGAAACAATGGCTGCATATAATGTTAAGGAAGAAGATGTCTTTGACAGAGACTTATGGAGATGGGTAACAGCGAGGTTGTAATGAACTGTATTTTTAAGTAGTACAGAAACTTGGATGCTATAAAATAAGTAAATAAAATAATAATGATGCCAAATAATTAGGTGATACCTAGATCTGATTACCACATCGGATTGTCTGCAATGAGGAAGACAACACGGTGGAGCATATTTTGTGTTTTTGTCTAGTACTGGATTTCTACCAAAAACGTGAGGCGACATACTCCTTGCGCTCAAAAGTTCTCTAGTTTGCACGCTTTTTTCTGTTGGTAAAAGTGACAGATGATTTATAGCGCGATATAATGTATTTGAATTTTGGCGCGGTCATCTCTTGTATTAATTTTTAACCATATTGAGTAGTGGTTTATTGATTTCTCTCGTAACGGTTATAAATTGCATAATCAATCACAGTATAACGCAATTTTAAACGTGGCAGTATAGAGATTAGTTTTACGATGGGCAAATCCGAAGCAATTTGTGAGCTTTAAAATAAACTCTTGCTATTGCGATTTTATTTTAGTGTAAATTTCCGAGAACAAAATGAAACTGTTTTTATTGTCGCAAGTATATTGTGTATAAGTGAAATGAACTGTTGTACGTGACGATATAAGACTTTTTGTTCGCGTCAAACTTTGAGCTTTAAAAGCTGATCGCTGATAAAAAAAACGCTGGCGCTATTTACTGAGTTAAACATCTAACAATTCTTCTGGAGACTTTATCTTGTCTTAATTTACGTACAGGGTGGATAAAAGTGGATAATTTTTTGACAATTAGGTGGTTCTGTAAGAACGCTTCTATGAAAATTGTTAATTAATGCATAAAAACCTAAAAGTATTATTATTATCTTCTATTGTTTATATTTTAAGCGAATGTCAACTTTATGTGTTTGTAATTTTCCGTCGATTTGACATCACCATAAGCGTATAGAGCCAAATAACTGATAATACTGGAGTCCCCTTAAATTTCCACCTAGGAACCTATAGTTACTGTCAAATATTAATTTTTATATTCTATAAAACAAAGTTAACCTAATAAAATAACTTGCTTTTAGATTAATAGTATATTAAACAACGCATTTCATATGGCTTTCTGTTACGACACAAGTTCAAGTTTAAAAAACGAATCGCCAAGCGATGAGTTTTTTAAAGAACGAGTGTCACAACAGCAATATGAAATACGTTTATAATATTTTTATATTTTGCCACTTTATCATTTTTAAAATTAATTTATTATTTGTATATAAATTACGAAAATTTTAATTAATAAGAATTAAAGAAGGGCCCATTTATAGAAAAGCTGTAACAGTAATACGGTTTATGGAGAAAGATTTTAGAAGGAAAAAGTAAAAAAAATAATATAATCCCATTAACCATTAACTATCAAAAAATTAATAAATTAAAAAGATAAACAGAATAAAGTAAACAAATACAGAAGAAGAAGATAATAGTGTTGGAACGTTGGAAGAAGGTGTCTTACTAGTTATATAGGAGAAATATAAGCAGTTTAAAGAAAAGAGGTTATTAGACAAGATAAGACAATAAAAATAACACTACGGTAGATAATGTTAGTTTAGGTAGTTAAGAATAGATAAGATTTAGTTAGGAAAATGGATAGGAATTAGTTAGGTATCATAGGTAGCTCAAATTTTATGTGGGTATTTATTCTAAATTAAATATTATAATAAATTTTGTTTAAACCCTACCCTAATTAATGAAAGAAAATTAACAAATTTAAAATAAAATTTGGTATTGAGTAAATTATCTAAATATATTTACTAGCTTTTACCAGCGACTTCGTCCGCGATGCAGTTGGGGCGATGGTGGCGCATCTGAATTCTGAAGAGGTTTCATACAAACTTTTATTTTTTTTACTGTTTTACCCACTTTGGAATGGAATGCCTAAAAATCCTACACCATGAAAAGTATATTACCTCCAAAAAATGGTGTCTCTACCTTCAGCCGTTTGGGATCTAGTCGTATGCCAACAATCAGTCAGATAAACAATTACAATGATGCCTGTATGCACCATTTTCACGTTTTCTCCTAATTAGCTAAACACGTCTAAGTATGTAATCGCGGTTAAAAAGTAGATTCGATGTACCAAAGAATTTTGCACTTAAATTAGCTAATGGATGAGTTCTATAAAAGGGAAATGTTGCCAAATTAACGAGCAAAAAAATACTAAAAAAGGTTAGTCGCATAAGGAAGCAGTTTTTCCAATATATTTTTGGTTTTTCTTATGTATTTTGGGCCCCTTTATCACCCGTGTTGTACCCGAAAGATATGGAGGTCTTTTAACATATTTTTAGTTTGTAGTATTTTACTTCTTACAGTTGACGAAAAACTAAATGTCAGCTGTCAACACATACACGTATCATTAGATATTGTCCTGTTATTATTTAGCATTTTTCTTTGCCTTATAAAATTAGTAGAGCTATAATTGTGTTCCAACATATTTGTAGTGGGTTTAATTGGGAAATTCTTAGATTGATTGTCAACATCTATTTGATTGTCTGAGACACTAGCATGTTCTTGTACATCAACTTGAGTTATTTCTGCATTTTCCTCAACTTCAGTAGATTCATTATTACAATAAGGTTTTGGATCTACGCAATTATGAACGAAATGTTCACTACAAATATAGGTGGTTTTGTTGATTGTGACAAAAATCAGATTTTGGTTGCCACATAAATCAATCCATTTGAGGCATCTGCTCGTACATTTTCTGGGTTTAGGAAACGGAATAAACTTAACAGAATTCCTTCTTCGTCCTTTAACTAAAGTTCTTGTATTATTTCTACAATTTTGATATGCACAATGCTTCATAGCAATTTGTATTGTGGAATCACAACGAAGATACAAATCCGGGTAGAATTACTCTTCTCGATGGTATTAGCAATAGTAAAAGCAGATCAGAGTAACACAAATCACTAATAGATAAATTTAGAATAAAAAATCAGTAATACAAAAACACGAAGCCAAACAATGCTAAATAATAACAGGACAATATCTAATGATACGTGTATGTGTTGACAGCTGACATTTAGTTTTTCGTCAACTGTAAGAAGTAAAATACTACAAACTAAAAATATGTTAAAAGACCTCCATATCTTTCGGGTACAACACGGGTGATAAAGGGGCCCAAAATATATAAGAAAAACCAAAAATATATTGGAAAAACTGCTTCCTTATGCGACTAACCTTTTTCAGTATTTTTTTGCTCGTTAATTTGGCAACATTTCCCTTTTATAGAACTCATCCATTGTGATTTGGTAATTATGGCCAGATGACAACATCGCAATTTTCCTAGGAATCCGTCATGTATGTCACAATTTGATGTTGAATGATGTGAAGGTTACGGACAAAGAGGCTGTTTCGGGATTCGGGTGTTTGAAATTTGTTGTAACTAATAACATTACAATATATTATTTATAAGAATATATTTCGATTGAACATAAATGAATGACAGAACTTCAAATCGAATCTTCATGACACATGACATTCTTAACTACTAGATCTCATCAATAAATATATAAATAAAAATAAAATAAAGGCTCGATTACAGAACACAACAAAATTATAAATGTCAGCTTCAATTTATTTCCTTTTGTTTTAAGAATACAGTTTAAAGTGCAATTCCACATAGTTATTGGAGACACAAAATTGCATAGGGTATACTTACCCTATTATCATAAGTTAGGGCTTCAACCTCTTCAAGAAGATCTACCTTTGTTGGTTTTGTGAGGCGGAAGCGACGAAAGAAACTAAGGTAATCCAGGGCTTCAAAATAATTATCTCTCTCATTCCAACGCATCAAATAATAGGTCTTCCACTTCCATAATTATTTTTCACTACCACAGTTTATCACTACTCACTATTGACAAAAAATGAAATCAGAAATCAGAACCAAACAAAACATCCTAACCTCACTTATTAACTAACCGCGGTTATCTAGTCTTAATCCCAGGCCATCGGGGATTAGGAGAAAAAAGGCTTGGTGCATAAGAAAAACATTAAGTAATCACGGTTAAAGTCTTAATCAGAGAAATTGTACAATGGTGCATACAGGCATGAATGTTTGAGTAAACATTTTTTATTTGCTTAAATAATTTACATTTTACAATATTAAATTAATAAATTACATGAATAAACATTCTATTAGATGAAATAAAGCAACAGGTATACAAAATAGCCAAATTTAAAGTTTTAAAGAACATTGATTGTGTAAATTTTAAACAGCTTAAATTATCAAGAAAAAATAAAGTTACTTTCTTGTTAACACTAGTAGTACCTAAAGTTGAAATTCATAGTGAAATAATACCTGTAGATCCATTATTGACGATGAAGAATTAAAAAAATGTATTACATTTGAACTTGCACAATATCCTGTATCTCTATATTCAACAATCGGAATATTCGAAAAACAACAAAATCCGCTTTTTTCGATTTATTTACTGAAATTACAATAAATATGAATACAGTAAATGCTAATTACGTCATCGATGGAGAGATGTTGCTGCATCGTTGCAAGTGGCAATAGAAGAAAGTACAGTTATAACTTATGCAGTTATAATAAAATTAAGCTAATAGACATGCTGCCAACTGAATTATCAGAAAATAATATATTTTCATGTCAAGCTGAAGATGATGTAATTAATTGTAGAAAAGGCAATTTATTTAAAGTCAACAAATGTTCATCGTTTCAGAAAATTCTGATGTCTTAGTTCCACTGCCAGCTTTAGTTCAGTTTGTATAAAATGTTTCTACAGTTTAAACAACACATTTTATTTTTATAGGTACGCATTCCAGACACTACATCATCACTTTATAAATATACAGTGTGGAAAAGCCAAACAGAATAAATTCATTATTTCTGTTACTGTACATATGTATGGAAAGTCCCTAAACACATCAAATTTAAAAATTATAAATTGACGTTCTTTAAAGTGAAAATTTGAACCATACTGTTAACCCCCTTTGAGGTACAAACCCCAATTTTTTAAATGGGAAGTATGGGCTTGTGATATAGGTAGGTATTGTTTGAAAGATCGCTTTTAAATTTTTTGCAAAAATTAACACAAAAGAAATAAACTATTTTATATACAATATTTTATTGTTCATAACGTAAAAATATGACTGCCAATGAAGTAGATGTTCAAAAAGCTCACCGCGAACGTCTTGGTAACATCCAAATTTTAAATAAACATGTCTTCTTACGTAAATTAATATATCAGGCGTGACCGATCTAATCGCAAGCATTATTGGTCATCATTAAGTCGTCTAAATCATGTGGTTTAGTTTTGTAAAAAATATTTTTTACATAGCTTCATAAAATAATCCAATAGGGTAAGATCAGGTAATTTTGCTGGCCATTCTATTGATCCTCGCCTCCCTATCCAGTGATTTACAAATGTTAAATTAAGGTACTGGCAAAGATTAAGTTGGTAATGTGAAGGTGCTCTATCTTTCTGGGACCATATGGTATTTGCTGGAACTTAAGGCTTTCCTGAATCAGGAAATAAATTTGCCAAACTTGGCAACACATCATTTTGTAGCACTGGTAAATAATTATCGCCATTCAAATTCCAAAAAAGGGACCAATAATATGGTTTTCAATAATTCCTGCCCAAACATTAACCTTTTGAAGGTATTTTGTATCTCTCTAATCCAGTGAGGATTTTAGCATGACCGTTAACGGAAAAAGTGCACTTATCAGAAAACGTTTTCTAATTGAATGGTATTGTTATTCAATATTTTCATCATTTGTTCGCTAACATTTTTTCTATCAAAATCATCTTTCATAAGTTCCTGAGTCGGTATTATTTTATAGGGATGCATTTTATTTTCTTTTTATATGTTTCTCAAACTCAAGCATCACATCTAATTTGATATCATCACTCAGTGCATTGGCAGCTATTCCAAATTCGCGAAATTACTTCTCTCTTTTACCTTGGTATAACCTTGATAACCTTTTACCTTGGTATATAGTGGACAAATTCGGGAATTTTTCATGAAATAGGCGAGCAACTTCCATTTTTGTTCGGGTATTATCACTGTAACCAATCATCTGTAAAACTGTTATTTTAAGCATTTCTGTTAATCTATCCATTTTTATGAATTGTTCTCAACGAAATTCAAACAACAATTATAATAATGACAATATCCTGCAGTTATCATTATTATAAACCAATTGGCTAAGGCTTTTTAAACAAACTAGCGTTGCTATGATAGTTTTTTAAAGGATATTTTTTAAATTGATATTAAAAAAGAACACTGATACGGTTTTTCAGGTACTGTCTTCTTATACAGACTGAAGTAGTGTAGGTACTCTAGCGAATTTCAGTATTAAGATGATTTTATTTTTTTATGTTAATTTTTGCAATAAATTTAATAAATTTAAAAACAATAACATTTTTTGTATAGAGAATGAAGAGACCTTTCAAACGATATATAACAAGCCCATACTTCCCATTGAAAAGTTGGAGTTTGTAACTGTCACTCAAAGGGGGTTGAAGATAGGGATCAAATTTTAACTTTAAAGAATGTCAAATTATAATTGAAATTTGTCGCGTTTCGGGATTTTCTATAAATATGCACAATAACAAAATTAATGAATTTATTCCATTTAGCTATTGTATATTTTTATTATAACAGAGGCAAAATTAAATTTGCAATCATTTTTGAAAAACGTCTGCACCTGCAGAACGCTGCAAAAATGTTTAAAGTGCTGAAGAAAATAAAAAAGTTATTGTTGACTCTGGCTTAAAATGTATTTTAGCTTTGTATTCTGAACCAAAAAATATTAATTTAGAGGAATTGAGATATATACTTCATGCTAAAAATAGTTGTGTTAAATTTACAAGTCTATCTCCAACAGTATGGGTATGGGAATGCCATTGGACGAAATTATAGGAAAGTACAGTCATAACAGGCAGAGAGGCATGGAAGGAAAGACCTCCAATGAATGCAGAAATGGCCTGCTACACAGACGATTCAAAAGCCGAAGGTGTAGGTGCAGGAATATATCTAAACAAAAGACAAAAGTCTCACTGAGCTTACGTAAACAAGTGACGATATTCCAATTTTATTTACTGATTTACTGAATTTTTCCCTTAAGTTTTATTGCAATAGCATTTGAGTTTAGAGTGCAGTATAAAATATCTTCCTCTATTTCCTTCTCTTCTTCTTCTTCCTTCTTGTATAGAGGCTTTAAGCCTGTTTCTTCTTCAATATCACCCCCCTGCATTGTTTAAACTATCACACCATCTTCTCCTTGGCCTACCAACACTTCTTCGTCCATTTGGTGACTTGTCTCGTGCTACTCTTACTATCCTATCTTCTGCCATTCGACTAATGTGTTCGTTCCATTCCTGTTTCCGTTTTGTCACCCATTCATTTATATCTTCCACATTGCATGCCCTCCTTATATTTTCGCTTCTCTCCCTATCTAGCAAACTTTTCCCTCTATTTCCTTTGATAAAAATAATTGGCAGATGAATATTGAATGAAGGAGTATTTGACTTTTGGTATTCATGACTGAAAGAATGTTTAGACAGAATATCGACCTTACATTTTAACCATAAAGTTGTAATCCTTTTGGATTTTAAATATTTAAAAATCACCCATGATTCAGAACATATTCTGAATATGAAACAACCACTTACGTATTGCTTTTGCTAAAAACCATAAAATCTATAAATATCCCTATTATATACTCTTGCTGATGAATACTGTGAATTAAATAGTAGGTTTAGTATCCCATTTTACTCACCATAAATTTAAGAATACATAAAAAATGTAATTTATAATTTACAAAATAAAAACAGCACCTTCCATTAGATGGTTAAAAATCCCATTTAGGTAGAAGGGTAAATGCTAAAGTTGATATTTTGGTTATAAAGGATTTTATTGGGTATTGGAAAATTACAAAAAGCATTAAGCATACATTTTTTTTAAATTTTGCGAGGAAACCTAATTATTTGTCGAAAAAATCGATTTCCAGAGAGATGTGGTATTTCCTTTTAAAGTAAAACAGATATTAAAAAGGTGTAAACGACTTGATTTTACCTTTTTTATAATTTAATTTACAGAAGAATGCCTTTAACCTTTAATTTTAGTTCAATCATGAAATCAATGTATTTTTATTATAGAAAGTTTATAGTTTCTTGCAAGCTTTTTTATGCATTTAGTCCTTATGGACTAAATATCTTATTTTTTATAACTTGCGTTTTTTAACAAATCTATATCAAAGTTCAAACCTTTTAAATCATCAGAAAAGGACATAATTTTTCCAAAGGGGGTTTGAACATTTTAATATGTTAAACCGTTACTGTAATTAGTAGAGCAATAGATGTTACCCCAATTTCCAACTATATTGTAATTGTACATATCCCTGTCGTAATAATGAAATTAAACTAAATTCCCCAACAAGGTTTTCCCGCAACACGTACATATTGATATATTTTCGGTCTGTTTAAATTTTATTAATTAAACATCAGATTTATTTGTATTTTAGTTAAATCTAGTAAAAGTGGGACAGGCACGTTTGAGTAACATTATTTGTTGTGGTAATGGGACCCATGTGTCTGTATAAAAAATATATTAGCTTTCTTTCTATCACCTCGTCAAGGTTATTATACTTATACTCCTGCAAATAAAATAATATTTTATCAAAATTAAAACAGCTGCATGCAGTATTTGCGTGTTAATTAACTAACGACATCTAACTAATGGCATTTTGCGCGAAAATTAGTAGCATACTGTATAACAGGTAACACAAATTCATACATTAAAACATAAATATTTACTTCTATTATTCCGGCACAAAATAAACATCCTTCGTACAAGAAATGTTGTAATCAAAACAACTCTAAACAATTATATAAATTTAGATAAGGAACTCGTTGCTTATACAGGGTGTTTAAAAACAAGGTTGCCCCGTTTTTGGGATGGGTAAAAAACTGAAAAATAATTGGGGTTTAATAGGTAAAAATATTTGCAACGCCTTCCGTTTTCAAGGAAAGGGCGTTAAAAAAAATATCTATCTGAAGTACAATAATTAAGTACAAGATTAATTAATAAAGAAAATTTCACACCTCTATTTTTTAACGGAAAAAATGCCTTAATTTTGTCTAAAAAAGTTTCTAGAACTATTTTCGTGGCGCTACGATAATTCAGTGGACATTTTTTGACCGCTAAAACATCAACCTACAGACCATAGACAAATAAAAATATATTTTTGCACGATTGATCATTTTTGACTGTTTACCGTGACAGATTTTACGTCAGTAAGTGACATTTACTAGCAACTCGACGGTAAGTAATTCACTTACCGTCGAGTTAAAAAATCTCTTTATTTTAATTTATTTTTTGAAATAATAAAGAAAACTAACGAATTATTTGTTAATATTGAAACTTATGGTACAATTTGTTAAATTATTTAGTGAAATCCCAATTGTTTGGGCTGTGGTTTCACTTCTAACAGAAATTCCTGCAGAATCGCATACATTAGTAGTATTACTAGTATTGCAAATATTTTTTCGGCAAAATCTATTTTATTTTGAAGAGAATCTTCTACATAGCTTTCTGTCAATATCATTGAACGCCAACCTCCTTGACGCTTTAATCAGAGAACGTCAACATCTTTATTAGCCAAAAGTATAGTTCTCGGGATTAGGCAAATTTAAGAATTTGGCAATTTGAAAAGGCCAGCCCTCGATTGTCCCTTTCCCTATTACTTGAGCACAACATTTTCCTTTGGCGTATCTTAAGAACAAATGGTTTGATTGTACTTGTAATGGACGAAATTTTATATACTTTTGCAGAATTTCTAAATATGGAATTTTATGGTCTGGTTTATTAACGACTGTAAAATTACGCTGGATGTTCGTTTTTGTATTGAGTACTTTAATAATCATTAAACCATCGGTTTGTTGGATGTTATTCATAGTAATATTATACTATTCTTCTCTTCTAGAGGCACCAGATATTCCCAATATAATTGCGACCTACAAATCTTCATTAGAGTATTTCTTTTACATAAACTAGCTTTCATTACCTGATGAATTAAAAATTCTTCATCCGGTGCTTCCATCAGAATTTTTTTCAATTTGCTCCCGTGTAAAAATGCTCGCTTTCTTAGGCCTTAGGGCCTTAGGCCTCTTAAAATAATTAATTTTTTTGCTTACAAGTAGCTATAAATCAACATTCATTTATATTATCATTATCTTCTAAAATATATTTTATTAATATTACTACAATTCAAGTCATTTCCCCTTTATTTAAGAACAATGTTGTGTGTAGGTTGGAGTTCGTTTTGTCCTCTGCAACCTTCTTAACCCGTATGATGTCAATTAACTTAACCTCATCGGTGTCAATAGGAAGGATCACTGAGAATGATCGACAGAACTGGAAGTTCTGAAAGTTATTAAAACTTTCAGTACAGAAACACATCCTTCAAACAAAATGTCGTGTTTCATCCTGAACAAAACCAATTTTAAAGTCAGGTGATTCCGGGTTTATAAAGTGCCTTGTGTTTATTATTTTTCCATTCTTGAAGATAAAGGATAGAGCTTCGATTTATCTTGATGAGTGGTATTGCCGGAGTATCACTATTAATTGTGGATTCATAGCTAGTGTGAAACTGTAATGAATCCCTTGAATGTATTGCTTCGGATAACAGAGAAGTTCTGGGCGCTTGGACACATGGGAGTGGAGGACAAAAATAAAGCCGACACTCTTGTGAGATGGGAAGCAGAATACGTTCGTTGGAATGGAACCATCTTGAAATGGAGTGAGAGGAAAACTCTTCAGTGTTGCATTAATAATTCCTGGGCCAGCTCACTCTAGGCGTCTAATGTCATGCCCTTAGGTAATACCTTATCGGCCTATCCTGGAGTGAATGTATGGGGAGCTAAATCTTAGGTGTAAGCCTTTACTATGGCCATCGATTGGCCATAGTAAAGGCCACACGGATCACATCAGGTCTGGTGTTAGAATGTCACATGACCCTTACCGAAGCTCTCAACAATAATGTGGTTACTCTAGGATGGATCAAAGGTCATAATATTTCAAAAGGCAACCATATGGCTGACTCGTTAGCTAGAAAAACTGCCTTCCAAAAGATTTTGAGACTTGACACTCCCATCATCTTACCAGGATCAGCGGTGTTGACCTAGTAAAGGAACGATCTCTACTTTAAACAGGTAGGTTGGTTGACTAGTCAATATGTAGGATCAATCTGTACCTTAGATTCAGATACAGATATCCACCAGCTTTTGTTGGATTTGATATTAAGAACAAATGGTAGGAAGCTGGAATCACCTTATATGAAATTTACGATAATAACACTTATATTAGCAACCCTAGCAAGTTCGTCCCAGTAAATATGTATAAAAAGTTGAAAAATAAATTTCCTTAATTAGTTTTTATTGAAAATTAATAAAATTTATTAATATTCTTAGGCCGGTCAGCAAACATTTCCAATGATGGTTATTACATACGAGTTAGTCACTTAATTCTTAGTTGCAACTTGAATGCGGATAAAGGAACCAAAGTTTGCTAACAAAAAGAGTGAATAGAAATAACAGATCGGGTATAATGGACCTTAAACTCATACCAAATAGAAATAGAAATAAAATAGAGAATATGTAAGGTAATTAAGAATAAAATTGATTGTACTAACCCTTACTTTTTGGAAGTCCAGTTTTTTATTATTCTTAATAATTAAGAATAATAAAAAATTCCTCGTTTTTAACGTAACTTCCAAGTTTATTTGAAAAAATTAGGTTTTTAATCACAATGATTGACATGTTACATTTTGTTTGTTTGTTAGGTATTATTAAGGCTAGACCAAGTATGAAAGTAATAAGACATAACAATATTAAAGCCTAGATGTTAATAGCCCTAAGAGATTATCCTGAATGTACTTCTCTCTAAGATCAGTATAACTGTGCAGTGATATAGAAAAACCAGGAAAAAACTATATCATGCTGATCTTTAAAATAACTTAATACATTTGTGTTTTACAATTACGTCTTATCTATGTATAAAATGTAAACTCAATCAAAATAAACAGTTTAATAATGGAGAACTTTTAAGATTTATTTGTTCATTAACAACTTTAAATTATTGTGGATCTGCTAGATGTCTTTTTATTTCAAGTTCTTCAAGGAAATATAAATTTTGTTTTTTATCACAAGTGTGTAGTATTTGGATGTCATTGGTGTGTAAGAGTGAGGTTCGATGTTCAAGTAGGTGTTTTGCATAATTTGACTTATCTGGTTGTTTTAATCTATATGCTCTTAAGTGTTCATTGAATCTAACTTCAAAATTTCTTTGTGTTTGACCTATATATACAGCATTACATTTTGGACAATTCATTTTGTAAACACCAGTTTTTTTAATTTGGGTAATTTTGTTTTTACACTTAACAATTTTGTAGGTTCGATGTTCAAGTAGGTGTTTTGCATAATTTGACTTATCTGGTTGTTTTAATCTATATGCTCTTAAGTGTTCATTGAATCTAACTTCAAAATTTCTTTGTGTTTGACCTATATATACAGCATTACATTTTGGACAATTCATTTTGTAAACACCAGTTTTTTTAATTTGGGTAATTTTGTTTTTACACTTAACAATTTTGTACCATTATTTTGTGTTTTAAATGATATTAATGCTGATGTTGCCGAAGATATTTAAATTTCCTTATTTATTATCTATTTTATTTCTATTTGTATTTGCTAGGCTTTAATATTGTTATTTCTTATTACTTCCATATTTGGTACATACTACCTAAACAACATCAGGTACCTAGCTACAAACAAACAAAATGTAACTTAAATATCGTCGGTTTGTAGCATAAAGTCACTAACTGACATTTTTTTAGAATTGTGTTTTATGAGAGGTAACTACTAGTTTTCAATAACTCTATGTATGAATAAAGTCGTTAAGTGTGAATAAAGTCAGTGTTATATTAAATTTGAATAACTAACTATAAGGTGAAACAATATTTCAAAACATAAAGCCATTAAGTTACTTACTTTAATTCGATGTATTGCAAAATTATATTGTCACTTAATGACTTTATGTTGCAAACCGACGATATGTTAATTTGACGATGCTAATCCTAGCAAAACGTCCGTCATTGTGATTAAAAACCTAATTTTTTCAAATAAACTTGGAGTTTTTTATTTTTAATAAGATGGACTTCCAAAATGTAAGGGTTAGTACAATAAATTTAAATAAAGAAATATTTGCCTCAAATTAATTAGTTTCTTTAAATATATATTTTAAATAGCAATAACAAGCAAAAAGCATGTATACTTACAAAAATATTATTTCATTTCCGATATGTTTAATTTATTTAAATATAATACTAACATTTCAACAAAATGGGATAGGTAAACACCGCTGATAAAACAACAGGAATAAAAACTTACTAATAAAAAGTTTCAGACCAAAAATTACGTTTCACAGTGAAATTATATTTCTACAAAAATTTTATCGATAGTCAAACTTTATAATCGTAATATTTAATTTTTATTTAATTTAATAGTAAATACAAGTTTATATTTAATTTTTTGAAAGTGGCTACTGCCTTTAAAGTTTTTAAAAAAATGTCTAGTCAACCATTATATTTAATCAAATTTATAATTAATAATAGTAACAAGTTTGTTGATCTACTTGTTGCAATTTAATCCCCCAACCTCTTACGGTACTTTGTTATTGTTAAATGTTGTACGTTGAAAATGCAGTTTTATTAAAACTGATAGGAAACGAACATGAAATAGAACTTCTGATTTGAATTGAAAATTTATTATTTAGTTAAACAGTCATTTATAAAGGAAGGCCATATAGGCTATGTGTTATGAAAAATTTGGGATCAAATTAGTTTAAAGATAATATACACTGTGGGCCATTTTATTTGGAACCCTATTTGTCTTTCAATAATTATGTATTAACCTGCCGTATTTTGGCGATATTTTATGTGAATACCTTCCCTTAATTGTGAAAAAATTTATTTTTCTGTCAATTGGTTCAGTAACAGTTACCTACTAGATGGTACTGGTTTATTTCCTACTATGCTGTATGCATACAAAAAAAGATTAATAGTTAAAACGCAAAATACCATAGGACAATATCAGTGTGGATTAATAAGTGACAGATCAACAACGGACGCAATAAACAAATTTAAATTTAAACGTGGGCGCTTTGGTGTTGCTGCTGGAGGCGGAGAAGATAAACTTGTCCAGGTCCTCCAGTAGCTAAATTTTGACGAGGCTCTCCCGTTCTGCGGTAATTTTACCGTGTAGGTTTGTCTCGTCTATAATAGCCACTTTAGGTGTCTCAAGGCGGCTTCAGCAGAGGTTTTGGAAGGTGCAGCGGCATTTCCGTTGCTGCGCAGCTTCTTCGACCTTCTTGGTGTCCCCTCCTTGGAGGTAGTCAGATCCTGCAGGGGTAGCCGCCAGTTTATTGCCTTTATTCAAGGCGGAACCTTTGGCTCCCTCCGCAGGAGGTACCCTTGCCTTTGGAGGTGGGGTGGAGTGGGGAGAAGGTGCATTTATAGTTGCAGGCTTCCCTGCCTTCTTTGTCCTTTTCGTCCTTTTGGCATCGGCGCTGCAGATGCGTTTTCGCCTTGGCCTTTGTGTTTCGCCCTGAGGTCATCTTCTACGTCCAGCCCCGTTCTGAGCAGCGTGTTGGAGTGGGCATTTCTGACCATCCCCAGTCACCGCCTTAGATTAAGGTGAGCATTTCTGTCCATCCTCGGGATTGTTTTTGTTTTCTTTTTTATCCATGTGTGTTCCCACGAGCAGCAGGGGAAAGGGTTGGTCACCTCTGGCAGAGTCCCGCATTACCAGAGGAATGCTTGTTATAATAAGGTTTCGCCCTATTCCTCAAAGGGATCGTTCGCAATAGCAAATCATCCTGCGGCCACTCAGCTCTCGGCACGATACCTTACACCTTAGCTTGGGTATACTCGGAATTTTACAGTCTTGTAATGACGTCATTTTTGTCTATCCTTGTTTAACTAATGTAAAATAACAATGACAAAAAATTTTGCCGAAATGTTGTTGTCGTGGCTAAATTTTACCTGAAATGTTTGTCAAGTGATTGTCAGTTTTGAAGTTTTGAAAACGCCAAAGCGCCAAAACATGCCGCCAAAAAACCCTCATCGATTTAACGAACAAACACAGTTAATAATTCTAAATGTGTTGGCTTTCTTTCAAATTGAACAGGAACAAGTTCGGAATGGCATACCACTGTATAGTAAAAGTCATACAGGTAATTAGACACCAGTAGTCAGTTACTTAGCAACAAATAAATTTAATAGGACATACGTTTTTTCCCACGAAAATGACGTCATTACACGACTGTAAAATTCCGAGATAGGTGGTCCGCGGTGACATATTTCGCAAAGGATTTTGAGAAAGTTTGATTCCCCCCACCCTACTTAATTCTGCCACTGCAGAGTCCGGTGACCACAACCGTTAGGCCATATTGGCTTCCCAGACAGGGCCCCCATTCTCCTGGCCGTTCCCCTATTCGCCACCTGGGGACGCGCCTGATAGGTAGTCCAACCCACGGGTTAGTGGTGCTTTAGTTTTTATCTCGTCTTTCCAAAATAGTAACTACTTTAAATATTCAATTTAATGAAATTTTTTGTGGTATGATTTCACTTCTTCTCATCTACTACAAACTTTTTTTTGCAATCGTGTTTCAGAAATTCAATCCGATACGAATCCTGATAATTGGATTCCACGGATTGTAATCCTGCGGATTTGTTGTCTCGAGGAGTTCAACCTCAGGTTTTAAGTTCTTGTTTGTTTTGGTGGCACGGTCCATCTTTTTTATTGAACCCTCCTGAAACAGGGCCTTCCCAAATATCTTTAGATAAAACAAATTTTCCTGATCTTAAACCTATAACTAAACATTCCATGATAACAACGTCTATTGCATATTTTGATTTCGAAAGATATTCCAATTTTTCTACAATGGTGAGGTCGGTAGCGTATTTCTTTCGTTTCTGCTACAATTCTAAAAAACAAAATACAGCCTCTCGCATTTTAGGACATCTAACAATACAAGAGATGAACAATTCTATCTTTGCTTTGGTCAAACTTGTACAAGCTGAAGGTTTCTCGTCTGAAATTCAATGTTTAAAAAAGGGTAACGCAATTCCATCAAAAAGTAGAATCTTATCACTTAATCCGTTCTTGGACCCCAAAGGAATAATCAGAGTTGGTGGTAGGTTAAGTAATTCAAATTTCTCTTATCCAATCTTAATTCAATCAAATCATAGATTCACAATCTTATTGTTCCGTGAAAAACATTTTAAACTTTGTCATGCAGGACCGCAACAGCTCATAGCTCACGCGCGGGAAAAATATTGGCCTCTTCATGGAAAATCGCTCGCTAAGAGAACCTTTAGAGAATTCCTGCTTTGTTTTCGGATGAATTCCAATCACGTTAATCCCATTATTGGAGACCTTCCTCGATCACGAGTTACTCCTTCATTCCCTTTCAGTGTAATGGGAGTTGACTATGCTGGTCCTTTCTTCCTCAGGACTAGTCTACGTAGAGGATCCTCTTCATATAGAGGCTATATTATTTTATTTGTTTTCCTATCTACAAGGGCCATTCACTTGGAGGTAGTCACTGACTTATCTACCGAGGCCTTTTTGGCAGCATTGAAAAGATTCATAGCTAGAAGAAGTAAACCCTGTCAGATGATGAGTGATAATGGAACCACTTTCGTGGGTGTTAACAATTCTTTGTTGTAGTTTGGTAAATTTTAAAAAAATAATAATAATCATATATCTGATATGTGCGCTAAATCTGACATTAATTGGAACTTCATACCGGCTCGCTCACCTCACTTCGGAGGTCTCTGGGAGGCTGGAGTCAAATCTGTAAAGACTCACCTCAAACGGGTTCTGATAGATATTAAATTAGATTATAAAAGATTTATGATAATACTTATTCAAATTAAAGGACTATTAAATTCTCACTCTTTGAGTGCCTGGTCTTCTAATCCCTCCGATCTTTTACCTTTAACACTTCCTGATTGGATTCCGTGGATGGATTCCGTGCCAGAAATCTATTTATCCAATTCATCTACAACTAGTTTGTCCAGATTCCAGCAATTGCAGCAGCTTCGTCAGCACGTCAACAACGAATGAAGTGGAGAAAAAACCAGTCTAATATTCAGACCGGCACGTTGATTCTCATCAAGGAGCCAAATTTACCACCCTTAAACTGGCGTTTAGGGTGTGTGGAGGCATTACATCCTGGCGTTGATGGCGTCACACGAGTTGTTACAGTCAGAACTGCAAAAGGACTAATCAAACCAGCTGCTACAAACGTTCGTACTCTTTCAGTGTCAAGTAATGGTGAAAGTGCAAGTGTACCTTGAAGTTCAAAAACTAGAAAAAAAAGAGTTATATTCACCTATTGGACTATTATATACTATTGTATTTTTTTTATGCTTACATACCAATTGAAAGTGATCCTTTCAAGGTGGGGGGCATGTTAAGATTTCATTTTAAATATATCAAGGAGTTAGGAGGCATAACTGTCAGTGTCATTAAATTAATTTTTCATTTTCATGTTCTCTAGAAATATAATCAGTTTTACATAACAAAAATCATTATTAATCATCTTCGAACAATCAAATAATATCTAAGGATATCTAATAAAAAGAATACACCAAACAAAATATTTCTATAGTTTATAAAAAATATATTAGTAAAAATGACGGATCAAGAATACTTATTTACAAAAATAAGTTTAAATAAAATAATCCATACAAATTGACAAAAAATTTTCAAAACAGAATAAAATGAATATTCAGTTTTTATAAAATTATGTATTACATTTTGAGGTTATAGATATAGTATATTCCTCGGTAGCCCAGTGATGAGTATCCCAGCCTCTTGCTCGGTAGTTCAAAGTTTGATTCCCTTTCTGGTGGGATTTTGTTAATTTTTTTATCATCAAAAAACATTTAAAATTGAATTGGTAAAATTATAAATAAAATGTTTGAAAATTTTTGAATTTGAATTTGATATTATATTACAGTTTAATAAAAAGTTTATTTTCTGGATTTTTTCTTAAGTGCGTATTAAAATAATATACTGTCCGACTCGTGTGTATTGTCCATATCCGCACTAGTTGCACAAACTACTATTATGAAGTACTCTTTTAATAACCCTAAATCCATTATTGAAATTAAAAAATAGATTATTTCTCTTATTGAGTGTTCGGATTTTTTCGAAAGTCAGTATATTGAAAGTTTTCTTGTCGATGATGCTATTTAATAAAAGCTTATTGTATATAACGGTAATAAAATAATTGTAAGGATCTTGTTATATAAAGGAAGCAAAATCATCTTATCTGGAAGTAATTTTTGTTACTTAAAAGATCACTTTTCTATCCTTTTATTCAACAAAAGAAGAGGTTCGATTATTCGCATCAGTTTCCCCTTAAAGTAAACCTATCGAAGTATCTCTTTTTTCGTTATCCTGCCACGTCATTGCTGCCTTTATACTTCCCACATTTGATTTACTACAGAACCCTTAGACTACGTTAAGAGCTTATTTCTGAATATCATTAGTTAAGCAGTGTAAAATAAAAAATTATTAGATTTGAATTTTTGACATTTAAACATTTGGAGTAACAACTTTTAGTAAACTAAGAACCAAATATTTGCTACGTAAAAATAATGTGAATATAAAAAAACATTCAACTATTTCTTGTATCTAAATAAAAAATAATACCACATACAACCCGTCTTTTAAGGTGCTACTGCACTTAGCTTAAGCACGGCAGGAATGGGATTAGAGAGCACGCCATTACCCCCAATCTTTTTTGAAAGACAAGTGACTTCTTTCACATTGCGGTGATTTTGGCAATTTAGATTTATTTAGTTATAGGGGGTAAATGTTTCAAAGGAAAACATGTACAACTTTTTGTTCTTATCACTCTAAAGAGATTCATTGGTATGTTTGAAATATTCTTTTACATACAAACAGCACATACACAAGCGATAACTGTCCTAATTAAGTCACACTCCGATTTTAGAGGACTGGAGGGAAATTTCCCGTTGAGAAAACCGGAATGTCAACATCAACCATTAGAGGTAGGCAGTTAGGTAATGGCTAATTAAGTATACACGTGTATTCTAAATTAATGTTGGCCACTTCAATAAGAAATTATTTACACAGTCAACAAGATTGGGTAGTAAAAATTTATGAAAGTTTTTTATTGGTTTGTAAGGATTTTTTCTACAAGCTAGCGTAATCCGCCACATTTTTAGAAACGTCACTGTTGCCATTATATTCATACAAACTTTTGCCTTATTTTAGTTAATTTCCATAAAAATTTTTATATTATGTATTTTCATGCATTTTCTTCTTTATGAGTTATTATAGTGCTAAATAGACACATTATTATCGTTAAGGAATATTTCGAGTCGTATTTAAAGAAATATTTTGTTTTATATGAAAAAGTTTGCTTTTGAGGTTAAGTAATATTATTTTAATTTTTTCTCACCTTAGAACAAAATAAAACTTCTTTAAATATAACTATTCCTTTATGATAATAATGTGTTTATGTAGCACCATAATGTCAAAAACTCTACAAAAAAACAAGAAAATCCACAATACAAAAAACTTCAATGCAAACTATCTACCATAAGCCCACAGTTTGTTTGCTATGACTTGTGTCAAGCAATGGTGACAGTGACGTCACAAGAATGTGTCGTATTCGTCCTATACCCGCACGCAATTTAGTTCAAGAAGTGGCGTAGTGCGGGAAAATGTTTCCCATGCACACTAGTGGGAAAACAATGATATAATATTATGCACAAATATATGTGGTGAGTGACACAATATGAGAGTTTTAGTTTTTTATGTTGCAGTATTAAGTAAGTTTGTTCAAAATCGTCCATCAAAGTGCACTATTTATTGGGAAAATAAAGAAATATTGAAAAATAGAAAATGTATTTTTATGAAAATACCCCTATACAGACTTAGATTGATCTGATGCAAGAAAACATTGTGGTCATGCCGAACAAAACACAAATTTGTTTTGATTTGATGCAGGTAAGCATTGTTGTCATGGTGAACAGAATACAAATTTGTTTGTAATAATCGTCAGAATGAAAGACAAAGCGTTTACTTATATAGAATCTTCGATTCAGTAAAGTTGCCTCAATGAATTATTCATCTGATGAAGAGCTTCCACAAGAAATTGTGCAAGCAGCTACAGATGCGAACTTAGAGTTATTGCCAACGAAATCCAAAGAGAAGCAATGGTGCAACAATAAAAATGTGAAAAGCCGCCAAATAAAGTATTCTTGGTTTATTTCCTGGAAATGTCTAAATCCTGGAAGCTTGGAAATCCTGGCCAGATTCCAATGTTGAAAACTGTGTTGAAGGTAAAGCAAAATTTGAATATTAGCAAATTTTATTTCATAAAAACACACACTGTTAGTTTTCGACCGAAGAAGGCCAACATTTTTACTAAAGAAATATCTCTAAATTTATTATTCAAGTACCCGATGACATATACCTCATTATTAAGTTGGTTGCAATTCTTGAATTAGCTGGTACTTGCAGATGGGAAGAGCTGACGAAACCCAGCGTTGACGACATAGAAGACAAAGAAAACCTGATATTTGTTCGAATCAAGGATTAGAAGGTTATTTTTAAACGTACACAGAAAGTATGTAAATTTACATCCAAAAGAGACACCTCACCGTCGTTTTTTTATTACAAAAGTGGAAAATGTATTAGGTGTAGGAATCAATACCATAGGAAAGATACCATCTGAAATAGCAGTATATCTGGGCCTTCAAAATCCAGATCTTTACACTGGTCAAAGCTTCAGGCGTTCCTCAGCCACTTTCCTTGCTGATTGTGGTGTGGGTATAACTAATATTAAATGTATAGGAGGATGGAAATTGACTTCAGTTGCAGAGAGGAACCATCCACGTCTACATCGGACTTAAGGACGTGATTGCTTGATAAAAATTAATAAACAATTTCTTAACAAACATATAGGTTTGCATGCTTCCCCTTTTTGAAGTGTCATCCACTTAAGGTTGGGGAAAATAAATTTTTTTCTTGAATATGGGTGATGTTAGAATAACAAATTTTACGTTACTCCTTATATAAGTTATAAGTTATTCCTACAGATAAATTGAGTATATACAGGTATTTTTTTTAATCGTTTTCTAATTATCTAAGAGGATGAAACTTATAACCCTTGTATATCAATTTAGATATATATTTAAGAAACATAGCTCGAAGGAAATTAGGTTAAAAAAATGTATTGGAAAACATACCAAAAAATTTATAACTGGGGTATGAAGATTAAATGAAGATTAAATAACATATTGGCTTTTTATAACAGCGTTCGTATCGTATAATGTGACTATTGCTAGATGTAATATAAATAGGTTGTAGATTTCCTTTTCCCCTTTTGATGTATTCTATTGTTATTTTTAATATTGACAAGTTTTTTTTTGGAAGTGGAAAATCTTCAAAAAGACGAATGGTCGCTCAATGTCCAGACAGTGTCGGAAGTAAACTAAAGTAGTCTTCTTCGGAACCACCCTCGGGCATTACTTCAAAGAAGGAAGAGCTAGTTGATGACGTGGGCACAGTTCCTTTATTTTATTTTTCCCCTTTAATCTGCACAGACCATTTACCTATCATCTCTTCTCAGTTCCTTTCTTTTGGTGGATGTAATTATAACCATTTTATTCATAGTTTCCCAGTTTGCTGCCGGCTCTAGTATTTTCTCAACCGTGTTTTCTGGCGTAAGTCAGTTGTGACGTACATGTACCACTTTTTGGATCTTTTTGTTCAATATACATTATTATCCTTAATTTATTTAAAAAATAATTTGTCTCTTTGATTTCTTTTATAAATTTTGTGTTTTTTTAATAAATAAATGAAATTTGCAGTCATTCATCTTCGGGTGTTTCCGTAAGTTCCATAATAAAAATTAGTAATGACTAGTAGGCGGTTGTCAAGTCGATTTGACTTTTAAGTCACAGTAAAATTTGAACATTATGATCACATTGTGTATCAAATTGTTAAGATAAATAATAACACAAATTCAGAAATTTGTTTTTTGAAAAGTTATTAACAAAGCAAATTATAAAAAAAGCAATATGGTTGAATAAAATGAATTTACTTTAAATATTGCTGACGCAGGAAAAAACAAAATAAATACACCTAAAAACGACACATCAAAACAGACAAAATTACTATAATAATTGTTGAAAGTGACCACCATAAAACGATAAGGCTGCATTTGTAATGAGCTAGTGGGCTTTGAAGTTATTGTGAATGGCAAATTTCGTGTCGACTTACGTGCCAAAGTGCCACTTGGCCATCAAATTGATTACGAATGTAATCCCTGGGATGTTTTGATACACAATATGATAATAGTGTTCAAAGTTTACTGTGACATAAAAGTCAAACCGACTTGACCGCCTCCTACTAGACATAACTTAGGTAATTTTTATTATGAAACTTAATAAACCGACAATACATGACTGCAAATTTTATTTAATTACTTAAAACCATAAAGATAATCAAAGAAATCAAAGATACAAATAATTTTTTAAATAAGTAAATTGAGAATAATAATACACATATTTATTTTCAAATTGTGTTCTGTTATAAAGTTCTGTAAAAAGAATTGTTAAGGGTATAAGTTTGAACCCCTTAGAAAATTAGAAATGGATTAAAAAATACCTCTAGATAGACAATTTATCGATAGGAAAACTTTGTTATTGTAGCATGATCAAATAATTTATTTTCCTCAACTTTAAGTGGATGACACTTTTTGGGGAAGCATGCAAATCTATATGTTTATTAAGAAAGTACTTATAAAACAGTGAACGACGAAAATAAGGAATGTAATAATTATTCAGAGAATCAGAGAATCATAGAGTTTTAAGGAACATCTCTAAAAAGTCCGGTTTTGGTTGTAATACGTCCATGTTATAATAGTTATTTATGTAATAAGGATCATAAAGACGATCATTATGGTACAAGTCGTGAATGTTATCGGGCGAGGCGTAGCCGAGTCCGATAACACGGCGTGTGCCATAATGATTGTTTATGATTCGTATTACATACAAAATTTTATCTGATGGCATTTATATCAATACATTTTCGAAAAATTAAAAACTGCATTTTCGACATGTCACAATGACAACTATTTTTAAAGGAGTAAGTTTTGTGTAGTTTCAAATATTAGTAGGTGAGTGAGCTGTGCTTTGCCATTTCCTTGACAACGTCATCAGGTTGTAACGGCAATATTTATTTATCGCTGTCACACTTAATAATTATTATCAGGTAGAATTTAATATAATTTAAAAAAATGAGCGATTCTGAAGCTGATAGTTTACCTTCTGATTTGGAAGAAATGTCAAGAAATATCGTGGACTCCCTTTTGCCGGAAAAATCACGGAGTGTACTCGTATATGAAATGGTGTTTAATAGGTACGAAGAATGGTGTAATGGTGTTCTGCTAAAGAAATCAAGAATATCACTCATGAAAAAGTATTGTTGGCTTCCTTTGAATGCTTATCTAAGGAAATAAAACCATCTTCTCTTTGGTCGTATTATTCAATGATAAGAAGTATTTTATCAACAAGAAAAAACGTCGATATTAGTAAGTAGCTACAGCTGGTTGCATTACTAAAACGTAAATTAGAAGGTTACAACACTAAAAAATCCAAAATTTTTACTAAACAAGATGTTACAAAGTTTCAGATGATACATACTTATTTAATAAAGTTACCATGATAATTGGACTAAGTGGAGCATGCAAAAGAGAGGAATTGACAAATATGCTTGTTGAAAATGTAATAGATGAAGGATCCGTTTTTAGAATTACATTACCGAATACAAAAACAAAGGTAATGCGAGAATTTTTTGTAACTTCGGGGAATATCCCAGGATTGAATATGGTAAACATTGTCAAACAATATGTGAAAATACGACCTTGCAACACAAACCATCTACGTTTTTTGGTTACTTATAGAAATAAGAAATGCACAAAACAACCCGTTGGAATACATACCTTTGGTAAAATGCCAAAAGTTATTGCCACTTTCTTGAATTTACCTCGCCCTGAAGAATTTTGTTTTCGGCGATCGTCTGCTTCATTTTTGGCTGATACTGGAGCTGATCTGTGTACCGTGAAACGCCATGGCGGATGGAAAAGCAATACTGTCGCTGAAGGTTACATCGAAAATTCGAAAGAGCAAAAGAAAAAAATATCAGAAGCAATTTTTGGTGCCAACAACCAAACAGGATTACAAGTTTGCCAACAATCATCAACTACTGATGTAAAAACTGTAGAATCCATTGGAATTATTATTACAAATTGTAGTAATTGTTCTTTTACCATTTATAATAAATAGTTTTGTACATAGTTATGCATTTTGAATAAACTTTTTTTATCAAACCATTACATGTTTTCCTTATAGAATTTCATTATGGTACTTAGTCCCATAATGAGCTTCCTTATGTCATCAAAATTGAGTGACATAACGTTGTCATTATGACATGCATCAGATAAAATACATTAAGTAGGGACTACATCACCATTGTAGGGGAGTGACGTAAGTAAATAATTTATACCAATAGTTATCTATTATTATTAATAATTATTATTATTTATTATTAATTTTACACATTTTGTACGTAAAACAAACAATAAAGTTAACGAAACTGATTTTTGAAAAGTTCTTTGTTTAATGTTCTTAATAAAGTTAACAATGTAGTCATACTCAATGTTCCCTCAAAACTACAAATGCAACTTTTTTTCCTAATTAAGGTATATTATTTATTAGTTGTTTCATAATTTTCCCCTTACATGTGGTTAATAACATATTCCGGTGCCAAATTTGAAGGTTCTTAGTCTGCTAGAAGTATCTTAGAATTTTGAAGATCGGTCAGTGAATGACATAATGTAACTTTGATCGACCGTAACTCGTAAACTATTTATTAAAATGTCAAGTTACTTGAAGGTAAATTTGTTCTAATACTTACTCTTTGTCATCCAAAATGTAAACGCCTAGCTTTGTCTACATCGAAGATATAAGAGGGAGGAGTTGAAATCGCCGCGACTGGCTTCAAGAAAAGAGCATTGCTTTGTTCCAGACAACTGACATCTTTATACTTTCACACTTTTATTTTTCATGGAAATTTAGTAATTTATGTTGTTCAAGTAGTTTCTCACCAAGGCAGCATAATGTGGAGGCGCACCCTCTTGCTGTAGGCACAAATCATTTCTGTTTGGGAACAGTCGGTTCAATTTGGGGATCAAGTAGTTTTGCTGACCTGTTTCTTCGAAAAAGTATGGTTGAATAATCGTGTTACCTACTATTCCCGCCAAAACATTCACTTTTTCTGGACATCGAATACGGTACTATTGCATCCAGAGTTTACCTTCGGTCTCTGAAGAAGATAACTTGGTTATCGAAACGCGCGTCAGGCATATAAAAGTGTGTGTTGGTGTAGTGGTAGTGTAAACGGTTTTCGGTATCCAGTGTTGATTTTCGGTAGCCCAATACCGATAAATCTGACGAATGACATGACCGTTTAGTAAAAAATCGGAAAAAAGATACATATCCCAAAAAAAATCTAGTGGGTTTCTATCAGGAGCACGTACTGGCCACTCATTTAATCCACCTATCAGAATACTTTTCATTTAAATGATGTCTCAATGGTTCATAACAATGGGGAGCAGCACAATTCTGCTGAAATGTTATTTTCACATCACGTTCAATATCACTCTGGGGCAATCCTAGGTGAATTTCTCGTAAAATTTGTGCCCAGCAATGTAGTTTTTTAAAATTGCTGCCCACACATTCACTTTACAAGGAATGTGAATTAATTTATAAACATGTTTTAATTGAAACAGAAAAAATTATTTTTAAATTAGTTTAGATTGATTTGGTGCTGTAAACCTCGCTTCGCTCGGCCTTTTTTCAAAGAAATGCGGGAAAGGGACTTTTACGCTTTTACCTCTTTTTTTATTTCTGAAACAAAACTTTTAGGTATTCCAAAACAACAGACCAAAAAAACCGACAAATTTTTGAATGAAACTATAAAATGTTGAGCAACCAAGTGAAAATATCTCATATAATAAATCTCATATAATAAATGTTTCATGTATAAAGGCATTTTTTTGTGTGAAGATTTTAATTATTTTTTTTTTATTTTCCGTTACTTTTTCTTTACGTTTCTTACAGTTTAAACCTTTTCTTAACTTAACCAAGTATGTCTTATTACTTCCATACTTGGTCTAGCCTTAATACTATCTAAACAATATCAGGTACCTAGCTACAAACAAACAAAATGTAACTTAAATGTCAATCTGACGATGCTAATTCTAACGAAACGGCTGTCATTGTGATTTAAAACCTAATTTTTTCAATTAAACTTAGATGTTACGTTAAAACGAAGAGTTTTTTATTATTCTTAATAAGATGGACTTCCAAAAAGTAAGGGTTAGTACAATAAATTTAAGAATATGGATTCATTATTTATTGGAGCATATCATATATACTTATGCTCAAAGGTAACTAGGCGTGCGATTTGTGGACGTGCATAATCATGCATGAGATGAAAGTGCCAGCATTCGTAGTAGAATAGTGTCAATGAATTGCTGAGCTTTAAGGAAGCCGTCTGTGAAAACGAGATCCGTTTGCCACCGATGATTATTCCGCTCCCTATACCACAATAACTCTGCCACCTCTGTAAAACTGAACTCTTGCTGGACATTTTTTATGCATTCCATATTTCCAGATCAAGTTAACACTCTTATTTGACGAGAATATGGATGAAATCTTTTTGTCACCACTCCAATCTTGCTACGTGATTGCTTCTGGATAGAGGTGGTCAATTGGGGTCGACTGGGGGGATTAGTTTGATGGGAACTATTTCTGATAGAATAACGGCCTATGGTTATATGGTGAAAATTGATAACCAATTAAGTAAATATAAACATATGTATTTTTTATTAAAACACAATATTTTCAATACACTTGCTAAACAGCAACGGTGTACCATTATTTACATATTATATAAAGTAAAACCATAATCCATTCATGAACTTGTTTATATCTACAATTTCTACAACTGCTTGGTGTTGGATATTCTATTTGTTTAAGCGACAGATCAAATAAGTATCCACTATAATTACATAAATTTCTAACACACCTTTAAGTATTTAGGGGTCGCTGAGAGAGGAAATGAAATTCCACTCGGATTAGCGGTTTCTCCCTTTCCTCGGTTACTTCTTCTCCCTTTGGGAGCTTTCAAAAAAATAAATTTACCACATTCGGAACGTTGGTAAACATAACCAATAATAACAATTTTACTTACGGTACTTTTAGTAACGTTATATTATTTTTAATTTATTTAATAAAAATTAGATTTATATTTTTTTTAACTATGTCTTTTTACAGTTTCGTTAATTCTATTTAGAGAAAAGTTTGTGAATAATTCGGATGTTTTAATCCGGTATTTTATTAACACAAAAGAATATTTAATATTATTCTGAATAAGTTTTATTTAATTATCTACTTTATAATAGCGTTTATAATCTTTGAATAATTTTATTTGGACTGCGTCTTAAATAAATCTTGGAAATAGGCAACGACCGTAAAAATGTTTTTCGTTTTAATTTAAAAGTGTCTAGTCTTATTTCCAAGGATAGTCCAAGAGCTGTCGACAAAATCGACAAAAGTTTAGTAATGGCCTTAATATGGGTAGCCGGTAAATTCTTCGAAAACAATTATTCGAAAACAATTATTCGAATACAATTATTCGAATGCAATTGTTCGAATATAACAATTATTCGAAGAGTACAATTTTTCGAAAACAATTATTCGAAAAAAATTATCCGAAAATAGTATTGGTGAGTTTGGGGTAGGTTTGGTTGGTATAATATTAGCAACACTATTTAGACACATAAATATTGGTGAGTTTGGGTTAGGTTTGGTTGGTATAATATTAGCAATATTATTTAGACAAATAAATATTGGTGAGTTTGGGTTAGGTTTGGTTGGTACAAAAAAAGGCATTTTGCCTATAATCCGAGCTTTAATAATGATATATGAACTCTCGAAACATGTTTTAATAAAATACAATTTTTGACTGAAATATAACATAACAATGATAAACTAATACACAATTTAAAATTTGTTTTCGAATTCGAGTGATTGCTTTCGAATAATTGTTATCTTCGAAGAATTGTTTTTCGAATAATTGTATTCTGATAATTGTTCTTCGAAAAACTGTATTCGAATAATTTACCTAGACCCCTTAATATGATGTCTTATTGAGGGTGTATTGACGTAGTACAGGGGGTGTGTTCGGGGAGCACGCTATTTGCGCCATTTGGCGCTATCTAGTACTATTCCTCGTTTGCGTTATATGGCTCTTGGCGCTACATAGCTCGAAAGCGTGCTTCCCGAACACACCCTTGATGTAAGGTTAGGTAGTAGGACACATGGCGGCGGCACGCTTTGATGTATGTGCTTATTAATAATCTAAAATTTGCAAAAAAGTAGTTTATAGTATAGATAGAGATAAACCGATAGATAATTTACTACTATGGGATTAAGAAAAGATATATGAGCCCAGATTTAGGATTTAAGATCCTCTGCAAAGCTAGAGTGGCGTATTGTTGAGATAGCAACGGGCTTAAATTTTGTGGAGGGAGTGGGTACAAAGCTGCGGCTGTATTGTTTCCTTTCTGTCCGCCCTTCCCTAAAATTATAGGGAAACCGCAGAAGATTTATAACCTGACAGACCCGGGTTGTGGGGTGATTCGAGGAATTTAGAAGTTCCTTGAGGAGGTCACCCAAATTTCGAATGGTTTGTGGTTGAAATATCCGAAGGGGTTTAGTTTCCCCCGGAGGCGTGGGAAAGTTTTAGGTTGGCCTTTTTTGCAACGGCTGAGAGGGTGCAATTTAGGTTAAAAATTGCAGGCATGATGCGACTGAGGGAGGTCCCGACAATGTCGCATGCATTTAATATTACAGTAGTTAATAACGTAATAATCATTTGATTTTCATAAGAGGATATAGGCCTTTTCGCTGGTCCCAGCAAAGTGTATGGCGCTGTTTCACGCGGTAATGTGGGGATTTCAAAAGACTTGTGCCAACTGGGATGATATGATGGGTGTGGACTTTGGCATTTTCTGCAAACAGGAGTGGCAGTTTTTGGACAAGTTTTGGTCTTATGAATGCCGCAGATAGGGCAAGCTTATCAGAGTGGTAGGAACACCCGAGTTCCTCCAGTATTTGTTTGAAGTTATCGTTTGTGATAGCTTTGTCTACATTTCTGCACTCTGGGAAAAAAAATCACGGTTAAGCAACTAGAATTCATCGCCTGGATTGCTAATTCCAAATCAGGAATAAATTAACCGTAATATGCTTAACTGTAAATTTGGATTAGGATATACGTCACGGATTTAATGACGTCACAAATACATTTTCAGTTATTAATACAAAAACACGGTTAAGATAAAATAAATTCAACTTTGAGTTTTGAAGATTTGATGTTATATATAATCATATTTTTAGTTTTATTAAATGACTTTATTGGTAACTTAACTGTGTTTTTATATTAAAATAACCTTGTAAAGCTTTTTAATTTAAATCAGATTTAAATAAATGTACTTGATTTTTATGATTCTTTAGTTGTATATTTGAATTAAATTATTTGTAAATTTGAGTTAATTTAATTAAAATTTTTTATTATATTAATGTAATTTTAAAATTAGCTTTTTTCTAAATTTTATTTATTTAATTCTTCATTGATTCCATATATGTAATCGTATTTCAGCCCATTGTTGCTCATTTAAAGTTGCAATTTATTGTTATTTGATATAATTATATTTAATATTATACTTATATAATTAATTGTATTTAGGATTTATACTCGTAATTTTACAGTCGTGTAATGACGTCATTTTCGTGGGAAAAAACGCATGTCGTATTAAATTTATTTGTTGCTAAGTAACTGACTACTGGTGTCTAATTACCTGCATGACTTTTACTATACAGTGGTGTACATAATATTTTAGCCATTCCGAACTTGTTCCTGTTCAATTTGAAGGAAAGCCAACACATTTAGAATTATTAATTGTGTTTGTTCGTTAAATCGATGAGGGTTTTTTGGCGGCATGTTTTGACGCTTTGGCGTTTTCAAAACTTCAAAACTGACAATCACTTGACAAGCATTTCAGGTAAAATTTAGCCACGACAACAACATTTCGGCAAAATTTTTTGTCACTGTCATTTTACATTAGTTAAACAAGAAAAATGACGTCATTACAAGACTGTAAAATTCCGAGTATAAATCCTTAATAAAATTTGCATGATTGAATTATATACGTACAAAAATACAATTTTTATTTAACTGACGTGGGTAGGTATTTAAATTGCATTAATCATATAATTACATTAAATTCCAATTAATTGAGATAATTAAAAGAGCCATTAACAATGGGCTAAAACACTATTACATAATGGAATAAATGAAGAAATAAATAAATAAAATTTAGAAAAAAGTTAATTTCAAAATTACATTAATACAATAAAAAATTTTAAATAAATTAACTCAAATTTACAAATAATTTAATTCAAATATACAACTGATTAAAATTAAGGAAATACTTACATTTTATGTAAAAATGCGGATTATATAGAAAAACTATCTATAACGGTATCAAAAAAACAAAATACATTTTCATATCCAAAATATATTTAGTTATGATAGTCGCTATAAAATCACATATACAAGAACAAAAAATATACCTATATTATATACAAACAAATGGTATTAAAACATAAACATAACTTCTTTAAAATTATTCCTACATTATTACAAATAATTCTTGATTTACTTATTACTATTTAAATAACATATTGTTAAAATGCTGTTTTTTTTTCTGTTTTCTTCTGTATCCCTTTCATCCGTGGCCAAAATTGCTTTACCACTCTGTGTTTTTTGTAGAATACTGGGACACTGTAATAAATTAAAAATATTTTTTCTATAATATTAAAGTAAATTATTCAGAACAATAAACAACTAAAAGGTTGAATTAACTTTCACTATTTATTCTATAAATACTTTAAATGCAATGACAGCCGTTTCGCTATCGAAATAGCATCGTCAGATTGACATATTGAAGTTACATTTTGTTTGTTTGTAACTAGGTACTTGATGTTGATAAGTAGTTAAGGCTAGACCATATAACTTCAATATGTCAATCTGACGATGCTATTTCGATAGCGAAACGGCTGTCATTGCATTTAAAGTATTTATAGAATAAATAGTGAAAGTTAATTCAACCTTTTAGTTGTTTATTGTTCTGAATAAGATGAACTTTCACACAGTAAGGGTTAGTACCATAAATTTCATAAAGTAAATTATGTTTATAAAATACTCACAAAATTTTCTGGAAATAATGATTCTTCTTTATTTTGTTGATTATTATTATTCGTAATTATGGCTTGATTAAGCTCCTGAGAACGCAAATAATACATTTGTAAATGTCTACCAAATGGCAACTATAAAGTAATTCCATTTAAAACATGTAAAAGGAATTACAAAATTTACAATAACTAACAGTTGCTTGATTATCTTTAAGCCAAACTTCTAATTTCTGCCTGAACCGGGACCTAATACCAATAGTTGGTATACTGACTGAATTCATCTACATCTACAGCTTCTCATGTAAGAAATGAAAATTACGAAATAAAATACAAGACAAAATGAGTACAAAGTTATTTTCATGCAGACAGAATATTGTTGCTTTTAACATTTTATGAACAAATAAATTAAAGATCTAAAAGTAAATGTAATGAAGAAAAATATTTTAATAGTTTCTGTTAATTTGCATAGATACATTACGGTTACTTACGTTCAAATGTAGGTATAAGGTCGTTAAGCCCCCAATCGTTTAACAATACTTTATTTATTTCGTCCATTTAAAAGCTTATTAAGATTGAATTGTCCACATACGTTGAATATGTAATAACGAAACTTCACACTGCTTCACACAAGAAATAATATCGACCCTATTTGCACTTTCACTTTCTAACAAGTAACAAAGTACTGACTGCCGACACCAACAACCCCGAACGTAATAAAGGTAGGGGTAAGGACCGTTATAACTTAACTGTGATTCTAAAAAATAAACCTAATTTAAAGGGACATAACATATTATTTGGATTAAACAACCGCATTTTAAGATTAGAAATCGAAATTCCAAAGTAATAAGTCAAAAATACTGTTGTTTAACTGAAAATATGAAATGTGTAATTGAAATTTAAAATTATCTTTCCTTAAATTTAAATATAGCCTTCCCAAATTTTAGGTTGCTTAAACTAGTATAGTTTTAACGTATTTCAGGTTATTAATTACTATTTTAACTTGTATTAATCTTTCTTTTTTGTTGGTTAAACGTAAATATTCAAGTAACTTAACAGTAAATTTCGTTTATTGTAAACTGAACGAATTATAAATTAAAAATGTAAGAACTTTAGTACTTTAAAAAGCTAATTCACGATTGTAACTTAACTTATTCATGACGTCACTTGCAATTTGTTACCTATTTTAAGTGTAACAGTATTTTTACGTTTATTCTTAAATGTGATTTTTAAAAGAAGACAGTTAAGTGGTATCAAGAATACGGTTAGCAATTTCAATTTTATATTATTTTGGTTTAACCTTAAATCAAGAGTGGTTAAACCAAAATAAAATCACGAAAATTTTTTCCAGAGCAGAAAACGGAAAAATTGGGTGTTTTGGGGCTGGTTTTATGGGGCTTGCCTTTGATTTGCGAGTTAGTGCAATCACAACTATGTTGGGGTTGCCTAATGCTTTGTGGATTTTGGAAGTGAGCTCGGGTAGCTCAATGACTAATTTAGTTTTGAGTAAGGCAGTTTTGTTGAAATTTGCCTTTAATTACTGAATTTGGCCGTTGAGAACTTCATTCCTGTTGAGGAATGTCCAAAGGTATTTTTGGCATCAGAGTTCGATTAAGAGGTTTTGTAAATTGAAGGTTTAGATGGGATTGGATTTGAGGAAGGAGATTTGGCTTTTGATTTTTGGGAGGTTAGTATGGTAGGTCGGATTTGGTTTGCGGAGGCGTGCGAATAATTGGAACTCACATTTGAGGGTGATGTAGCTCCGGCACGGAGTCTGGGTGTTGGTTCCTACAGATGCTGCGTAGGTCTGATTAGATAAGTTGGCAAAGGTGATTGTTGGATGAGTTCTTCCCTAAATTTTCTTCTGATTTGAATTGAGTTTGCAATGGAGTCAGCACACTTTATTAGTTGCTGGAATGATATCGGTGCAAGAGCTTAGTAACGAAGGAAAACTGCTCTGCTGCTTTATTATTATTCATATAATTTATTAAAAAAAAAACAGTCAGATAACAAACTAATGAAAAGGAGGTAGTTAGCATGGAATCGCGCGTTTTCTGCGCGGGTATCAATATGATACATACATCATGCTATATATCTACTAAATAATATTTTTGAAATGAAATTAAATTTTTTAAATAAAGTCGGCATCACTATCGCTTTTTTTGATCATTCGTATCCGAATTGGTTTCATGGGATGTCTTATTTATTTATTTATTTATTTATTAAGTAATCAACAGAACATAGTTCCAATAAAAGATTACAATAATTACTCTGTAACAATAACCATTAAATTTTATTAATAGTGTAAGAATAAAATATATATTGTAAATATAGTTTTGGTGTTATTTTAAGATTCCGTTAGTTTTTTTCGACAATTCTTTTAAAAGTTTTAAGGCTGTAGGATGTGAAAAAAATCAATACTTTTCAGTGAATTTGCGAGGAAAGACATATAGACGGGAGAATTTAAACCTATGTTTGTTCTAGGTCTAGGGCAGACAAATATTGTAGTTTTCCTTATATGGAAGTAGGGACTACAATTTAATTTTATATTGGATAAGAGGTATGGGCTATATTGTTATGCAAAATTTTATAGTAAAAATATACAAAAGCGATATTTCTTCTTAATTCTAGAGACTGAAAGTTAAATTCGTTCAATGATGTTTTATAATTGACATTGCAGAAGTATTTTCCTTGGCTTTTGAAGTGTAAATATCTTAGACAATTTTTTCAAATTTTTTCTATGGAATTTTTATAAATAAAATAAAAGGAAGACCATATAACAGCAGCATATTCCAGCGAACTCCGCACAAACGAATTATATAGTGTTATGATAGCACTTACATTCGTAAATCTAAAAGAATTTCTGATTATACAGCCTAGTATTTTGTATATGATTTATTTATAATTGTGTTGACATGCTTTTCAGGTAAGTTTGGCGTCAATATATACTCCCAGATCTTTACTCTCATTTTGCTTATGTAGTATTTGTTTAAAATCCAAACAATTCTTCAAAGACCATTCGTAAACTCTCTGTACCTATGTCGTTTTGAAGTAATTCGACGTCAGTTTTAGTTTTAATTTCTTTATATAATTTAAAGTCGTCAGCAAAAAAAGTACTTTCAAAATTTTTAATAACCTCTGGCAAATCATCTATTAAGAGTATAAAGAAAAGTGGCCCAAGGTTAGATCTTTGGGGTACACCTGATTTCGTTTGATTTTAGTCCTTTAAACACTACATATCGCGTTATCTGATAAAGATAAGATGCACATAATTTTAACAGTCTGTCCGATCTGATAAAGATAAGATGCACATAATTTTAACAGTCTGTCCGATAGTCCACAGGTGTATATTTTACTTAAAACATCATGATCAACCTAATCAAAGGCTTTACTAAAATCCGTAAAAAACACATCAAGTTGTTTGTTTTTTTCAATTTCTTCATTAGCTTTTGGAGTAAAACACATTAAGTTATTTGCTGTAGAGGTAAAGATGAACATGATTTAAAATTTTATCGTATAAAATGGTTTCAAAAGTTTTGCTAGCCGTGCAAATTAAAGAAATTGGCCGGTAATTGTGAATATCTTTTTTTTTATCACCCTTTGGTATTGGACACACTTTTGATCGCTTCCATATTTGAGAATAGGTACTAGTTTTTAAAATTCAATTAACTATTATTATTCAGACTGAAAATCTATAAAAAAACAACTTATTATAGGCTAGATATTTGTAGTATGATTCATTTATAAAAGTAAGGATTTGCAAAGAACATTAAAAAATAAAACTTTTTTCGATAAACTATCATCGTCAGATTCAAGACTCGTTTTCACGACAATAGTTTGTGCTAGAGTTACTGTGCTCTTACTAGAGGTGAGTTGCGATTTCGCAGTCCGCTATACTTTGTCGCTGCTACAATGCTGTCGCAGTCTGCTCCGTCCGAACAGAAGTAGCTCTCTCTGGGATCTTGGTTGTTTGTTTGGGCTAGTTTTTCTAAACTTTTACCTTCTTTTTGATTTTGTGCATAAATGCTACTTTGAATTTTGAGTTTAATTTTGACACAGAAGAATTTTGAAAATCTTCCTAAACTACATGTGGGTTCTCTAGAACCAATTTAGGCCTTTTAGCCCTCAGATGTTCGTCATGGTCGTAATTAAGTGCCCTCCTCATTAGTGGGTTGGTATGATGAATGAATTCATTAATTTTCTCCTGGTTTCTTAGTTGGATTTGGTGGCTGATGGAGTCCACCATTAAATCACGTCTGATGTTGGAATTACGAAGAAACCAGGGGGCACCAGTGATCAGTCGTAAGATTTTATTTTGCACAGACAAGTCTACGAAAGTGAATGACGGCAGTCTGGCCCCAGACGATTGAAGCGTAAGTCATTTGTGGAAGTATACAAGTCTTGTATAACGTCAGTTTGTGTCGTGAATTCAATTTTCTGTCTTTTGATATAAAGGGCCAAAATGCACACTTTGAAACATTCGTTTTTCTGACTTTATGTTCAATATGTGTATGCCATGTCAACTTTCTGTCAAACATAACACCCAAATATTTAATTTCATTTTTCCATTGTAGAACCACACCGTTCAACATAAAGTCGACATTTGGTCAATCGCGTTTTTTACTAAAATTGATTAATTGCGATTTTTCCGCATTAGTTTTGATCTTCCATTTTTCCGTCCATTCTATATAGGCATCGGTCGTTTTTTGAAGGTATTCTACACTCTTGGGGAGTTTCCAAGAGCCTGATAAAATCGCGGTATCATCCGCAAATGTAAAGACTTTGGTAAGTCCAATACACTCAGGGAGGTCTGCCGTATACAAATTGTATAAAATAGGAGAGAGAACCGAACCTTGAGGAACTCCAGCTTCAATTCTCCTTATCGGTGAAATGGAAGATCTAACTTTAACTTGAAATGTTCGTAATTTGAGGAACGATTTGATTAGTTTTAGCAAACCCGAGTGAAAATTTACTGATTTTAATTTATAAATTAGCCCTTCATGTCAAACTTTGTCAAAGGCTTTTTCTATGTCTAAAAAAAGCGCAGTACATGTTCGATTAGAAGTCCAGTGATCAAAGATACTTTCAGTCAGTCTTAGAGCCTGCTGCTCACAGGAGTGTTCAGCTCTAAAACCAAACTGGTAGTCAGGGATTATGTGTTTTTCGTCGTTCTCATCTATGATTCTATAGAGAATAACTCTCTCGATGACTTTAGAAATTGAGCTCAGAAGACTGATAGGTCTATGATTTTGAGGGAAAAGCGGATTTTTCCCGGGTTTTTCTATTAAAATAACGATGACGTTCTTCCATCTGTTAGGGAATTTTAAAATGGTGTTGGTGATGTTTGCCAAAAATTTCAAGTAGCTGTGAGGCGTATTGCCTTAAAAGGCAGTGTTCCAATGTCGCGTTCTATTGCATGTTCGACTTCAGTTTCCCATTCGATGTCGTCGCCGGAGGCTTTGTCATGGTCTGTGTAGACCAGACCCGAAGTTCCCTGAAGGGTGTCGTTGGTTTTGTTCTTCAGTTTTAGCCTTTTTCTGAGTGCCCACAGTGGATTTGGATCATTACAATCACTAATCATTTGTAAGGTCTCAGCCCACCGGTCTTTTCGAAATTTTTCCAGTTCTCGTTTGACTTGATTTGTTAGCTGATTAGCCCTGTTTTTATCTAATCTGTTCATGGTTAATTGAGCCGCTTTTCTAGCTCTGTTCTTAACTCTGATTAGATGAAACCGGGTTCGATGCTGGAGATAATTTGGATGAAGTACTCCGAAATAACGCTGTTTTTAATTCGTTTGTATTTTGGACTATTTATTTATCTAGGTCATTCATGTTGTTGAGCAAAGGGAGGGGTCGGTTAATGTTTGAGTATTTCAGAGTATTTGGTCCAATTTACTCGAGATCGTGATGCGTTCATCAGATTCGGTTGCCAGTTCTCCAGTTCTAAAAGAATCGGATTGTGGTCCGAGCTGAGTTCCGCTTTCGTCTCAATTTGGAAGTTCACTCTGACGGGTCTCAATATAAAAATATCGAGGACGTCTGGGATCCCTGTACCAAAATGAGTCGGTTCGTCAGAACCAGCAACTAGGTAATCGTGTCGAGTCGAATGTGCATTTAGAAGTCTTCCTTTTGCATTTATGCGCCTTGAATTCCAATTCGTATGTTTGGAGTTTAAGTCGCCTCCGATGATGGTGTTTTGGTCGTGGGTTAAAATTTTGTCTAAGTCTTCTTCTAGAAGATCCTTAGTCGCTGATAAATAAACCGAAACTAGTGTGTATGTGATTCCCGAAGCCATCGTTATCTTAATTACAGTGGTTTCAATATTTTCGGTGTTGTATCGGTTTGTGAATGTGTGGCCAATGTCTTTTTGAATTAAAATCGCGGTTCCGCCATTCCTACCTGTCAGTCTGTCTGTTCGGTAACAAAAGTAATTTGGGATTGAAAAACCAACTGCCGGTTTGAGCCACGATTCAGAGATGAGAATTACGTCGACGGAGTGAGATTCAAGAAAGTCAATTAATTCGTCTTTTTTGCTTGAAATGCCACAGGCATTCCAAGCCGTTATCTTTAAAGAGTCAGTTGTTCGTTTATTAGTCATGTCTTAGGAGGGGTTTCTTTAATTCAGATACCATCTGCTTTAGTTCAGCAGACAGAATGGAGCGAATTTCAGAAAGAGCCTCTTTCAATTCGGTCGAAGGTGAGTTTTTTGTCTGTTTTGAGGCGCTCTTAGATGTTTTTGTTATCTGTGCGTATGACTTTGGTTTGTCTTGTGATTTACCAGTCTTTGTCGGAGTTTTGAAGGAAGGACATCCTCTGTAGCTAGCTGGATGATCCCCCCCGCAGTTAGCGCAGCAAGCTGGGGTATCTGGGGTATTATCGGTAGTGGTAATTAATTTCTTTGATTTGGGGTCAGTCATTTTTGAAGTTTGTCTTTTGTACATCCTTGTAGTTTTGATTGGTTGGAATTGAAGATTCTTCAATTTCTCTTCAACCATCTCTTCCGGGATGTGGTTAGGAATACCTCTCAAAACTTCTCGGAGGGTTTTTTCAGCCGGTAGTTGATAAGTATAATATAGTTGTTTTTGACGGTCAAGTTTCTTTGTGATGATGCGATGGTCATCGGCTGAATTTGGGGTGAATTGAATGCCGTCTTTTTTATTGACGGCATTGGTGATGGATATGTTTTTAATTTTAAATATTTTTAGAAGGTCCAGCCAGGTTTCTTTATTTTTGACGGTTATTGGGGGAATTTTGTCTTTTGGTTTTTGGTTTGACTGTTTTTTTTCTAACGGCTTAGGAAACGTTTGAGTTGGAGGAGAAAGACGGGGAAATTCTTTATCTTTTTTGGGTGTTTGACTTTGTGAGACGGTGAGAGTCATCGTCATCAGAGGAGGACACTGAGTTTTATTGATTTTTGGTTTTTTTGATGATTTTGAAGTTATAGAGATTTGGCTGGTGTCAGAGTCATAGTCGGATTCATTTAACATTTTACTTATTGTATTTGGGATGTCCATGTTAAGGTCGTCGTCAACACCGAGGGCTTCAAATTTGTTGGATGTCTATAACGGTTCTGCGGATTTTGTAGTAGTTTGATGTGGGTTGGGTCTCTTTCTTGGATTTTGCTTTGGTTTAGGCATGGTTGGATGGTCTTTCGGGATGAGATTATAGCCTAGTTTATAAGCTATTATAAATAGCAACTCACCTAGGTCCTTTTCTGGTAAATTGTCAACTAGACTGGTTATTTTATTCATATTGTTCATATTATTATTGTCGGTTGTGGACATAATTCTGTTGGGGGAATTAGCCGACGTCCTTAGACCGGCTAATTCCAATATTTTCTTTTTGCCTTTCAAGTCTGGGTTTTTGGCGTCGGAACTGATCTTTATAATTTGGAGGGTGGTTTTTTCTAATACACTGTACACTTTTTCGCTTTTTTACACTAGTTTTCAGCACCAATCGTCAATTTTTGACTTTTATTGTCAGAAATTTATATATTTTTGACAACTCACTAATCACAGAAGTAGCTGCGACATTTCGAAACGTTTTAACTATTCTGCTTTGCACCGTTTGGGCTGCAATTGCGATAGCCAACACTCCCACTGCGACAACGAATAGTAGAAGCAGAAAAGGAGACGTAGCGTAAAAGTATAACATATAAAATCAAATCACTTCACGTGTTCTACTCAAATTTTAATTCACAACTTTTTGAAAAAAGAAAAGAGACTAAAATATTATTCATTTTCCTATTACAAGGGGTAAATAGTAATAACTGTAATAAGAAAATAAAAATTATACCAATTCCTAAATTATGGTAGGTAAATTGTACCTATAACCCAACGGAGTTCCCCGATTGCAAATTCTGTTAAACGAGCAAAATTAAATAAAATATTTAGAAAAAAAATTGTGAATAGCAATTGTAAAATTATCCATGATCTTACTTAAATTAAATATTATAAATAAACCATAAGCTTAAATGTAAGTAAAGAGTTTTATTTACAAAGTAATGCTAGTTTTTAGCGAAACAGCTGTAATTGCATTTAAAAACGTATTTTGCGAATAAATAGTGGAAGTTTAGTTCAACCGTTCAGTTATTTATTGTTCTTAATTAATTATTAGATAAATACCTTATAAAAAATATTTGAATAGATCTATTTTTAATTCATTCTTTATTTATCCTTTATCTTTTTAATTCTGATTTTCCTGGTTAATCTGATTAATTCATGTTAATATATCACAAGTTAATTTCAATTTTTTAATTTATTTATCAGTGAAGTTGCCGTAACACCGTGATAATCGCAATTTCCATTATTCCATATGGTAGCAGGGAGCACAAAGCAAGCAGTGCTCGGTGCGACCAACGCAACTGCTCTGAAAAATCGCAGCGATTTGTCACAGTTTGGCTCGTCTCTAGCAGTAGTTTTATATTGTTTAAATAATAGCAATGATTTCTAGAAAATGTGCTTTCAAAAATTACAAGGAAGTATCAAATTTCGAAAATTATATCAAATTTAAACAGATTCAAGCCAAAAGCAAACTTATGATCCTTAACAAGCAGAAAAATTCCTGGATAAACTTTGTGAATACGTTAAATAAAAATCCCATCAGTAAATTTTGAAACTACGTTAATAAACTTGGGATTAAAAATTATTGTTCAAGAAGATATCCTCTATCAAGCGAACTGATAGAACAGTTGTTAGATAAATTTGCACCTCCACATCTTTACCAGCCTATTCAAGGATATAGCAAAACCAGCAGATATAATACTTTTGAAGAACATTTCGATATGGAGGAATTTAACACTGCAGTTAAGATGTCCAATTCTTCAGCCCCAGGACGGGACCAAATCACCTATAATATCATTCATGAACTTCCTACCATAGCTAAGCAACATCTACTAACAACTTTTAATGATTGGCTTTTCAGTGGTAAATATGTTGAACATATAAAAAAAGTAGTTATTAGTCTGATTCTTAAACCTAATAAGGATAAAACACTGTCCTCTTCCTACATACCAGTTTCGTTAATGTCCTGTATATGCAAAGTATTTGAAAGAGCCTCTTTCAATTCGGTCGAAGGTGAGTTTTTTGTCTGTTTTGAGGCGCTATTAGATGTTTTTGTTATCTGTGCGTATGACTTTGGTTTGTCTTGTGATTTACCAGTCTTTGTCGGAGTTTTGAAGGAAGGACATCCTCTGTAGCTAGCTGGATGATCCCCCCCGCAGTTAGCGCAGCAAGCTGGGGTATCTGGGGTATTATCGGTAGTGGTAATTAATTTCTTTGATTTGGGGTCAGTCATTTTTGAAGTTTGTCTTTTGTACATCCTTGTAGTTTTGATTGGTTGGAATTGAAGATTCTTCAATTCCTCCTCAACCATCTCTTCCGAGATGTGGTTAGGAATACCTCTCAAAACTACTCGGACGGTTTTTTCAGCCGGTAGTTGATAAGTATAATATAGTTGTTTTTGACGGTCAAGTTCCTTTGTGATTATGCGATAGTCATCGGCTGAATTAGGGATGAATTGGATACCTTCTTTTTTATTGACGGCATTGGTGATGGATATATTTTTAATTTTAAAAATTTTTAGAAGGTCCAACCAGGTTTCTTTATTTTTGACAGTTATTGGGGGAATTTTGTCTTTTGGTTTTTGGTTTGATATTTTTTTACGATTTAGGAAACGTTTGGGTTGGAGGAGGAAGACGGGGAAATTCATTATCTTTTTTGGGTGTTTGACTTTGTGAGACGGTGAGAGTCATCGTCATCAGAGGAGGACACTGAGTTTTATTGATTTTTGGTTTTTTTGATGATTTTGAAGTTATAGAGATTTGGCTGGTGTCAGAGTCATAGTCGGATTCATTTAACATTTTACTTTTTGTATTTGGGATGTCCATGTTAAGGTCGTCGTCAACACCGAGGGCTTCAAATTTGTTGGATGTCTGTAACGGTTCTGCGGATTTGGTGGTAGTTTGATGTGGGTTGGGTCTCTTTCTTGGATTTTGCTTTGGTTTAGGCGTGGTTGGATGGTCTTTCGGGATGAGATTATAGCCTAGTTTATAAGCTATTATAAATAGCAACTCACCTAGGTCCTTTTCTGGTAAATTGTCAACTAGACTGGTTATTTTATTCATATCATATAGCCGACGTCCTTAGACCGGCTAATTCCAATATTTTCTTTTTGCCTTTCAAGTCTGGGTTTTTGGCGTCGGAACTGATCTCTATAATTTGGAGGGTGGTTTTTTCTAATACACTGTACACTTTTTCGCTTTTTTACACTAGTTTTCAGCACCAATCGTCAATTTTTGACTTTTATTGTCAGAAATTTATAAATTTTTGACAACTCACTAATCACAGAAGTAGCTGCGACATTTCGAAACGTTTTAACTATTCTGCTTTGCACCGTTTGGGCTGCAATTGCGATAGCCAACACTCCCACTGCGACAACGAATAGTAGAAGCAGAAAAGGAGACGTAGCGTAAAAGTATAACATATAAAATCAAATCACTTCACGTGTTCTACTAAAATTTTAATTCACAACTTTTTGAAAAAAGAAAAGAGACTAAAATATTATTCATTTTCCTATTACAAGGGGTAAATAGTAATAACTGTAATAAGAAAATAAAAATTATACCAATTCCTAAATTATGGTAGGTAAATTGTACCTATAACCCAACGGAGTTCCCCGATTGCAAATTCTGTTAAACGAGCAAAATTAAATAAAATATTTAGAAAAAAAATTGTGAATAGCAATTGTAAAATTATCCATGATCTTACTTAAATTAAATATTATAAATAAACCATAAGCTTAAATGTAAGTAAAGAGTTTTATTTACAAAGTAATGCTAGTTTTTAGCGAAACAGCTGTAATTGCATTTAAAAACGTATTTTGCGAATAAATAGTGGAAGTTTAGTTCAACCGTTCAGTTATTTATTGTTCTTAATTAATTATTAGATAAATACCTTATAAAAAATATTTGAATAGATCTATTTTTAATTCATTCTTTATTTATCCTTTATCTTTTTAATTCTGATTTTCCTGGTTAATCTGATTAATTCATGTTAATATATCACAAGTTAATTTCAATTTTTTAATTTATTTATCAGTGAAGTTGCCGTAACACCGTGATAATCGCAATTTCCATTATTCCATATGGTAGCAGGGAGCACAAAGCAAGCAGTGCTCGGTGCGACCAACGCAACTGCTCTGAAAAATCGCAGCGATTTGTCACAGTTTGGCTCGTCTCTAGCAGTAGTTTTATATTGTTTAAATAATAGCAATGATTTCTAGAAAATGTGCTTTCAAAAATTACAAGGAAGTATCAAATTTCGAAAATTATATCAAATTTAAACAGATTCAAGCCAAAAGCAAACTTATGATCCTTAACAAGCAGAAAAATTCCTGGATAAACTTTGTGAATACGTTAAATAAAAATCCCATCAGTAAATTTTGAAACTACGTTAATAAACTTGGGATTAAAAATTATTGTTCAAGAAGATATCCTCTATCAAGCGAACTAATAGAACAGTTGTTAGATAAATTCGCTCCTCCACATCTTTACCAGCCTATTCAAGGATATAGCAAAACCAGCAGATATAATACTTTTGAAGAACATTTCGATATGGAGGAATTTAACACTGCAGTTAAGATGTCCAATTCTTCAGCCCCAGGACGGGACCAAATCACCTATAATATCATTCATGAACTTCCTACCATAGCTAAGCAACATCTACTAACAACTTTTAATGATTGGCTTTTCAGTGGTAAATATGTTGAACATATAAAAAAAGTAGTTATTAGTCTGATTCTTAAACCTAATAAGGATAAAACACTGTCCTCTTCCTACATACCAGTTTCGTTAATGTCCTGTATATGCAAAGTATTTGAAAGACTCATTAAGTTTCGCTTAGAATAGCTGGTAGAATACCATAACATTTTACCAACTACTCAAAATGGGTTTAGAGCTGGTGTTGGTGCGCAAGATGCAATATCGCATCTAGTTACCGACATTCAACTAATGTTTTCCAGAAATAAATATATGGCTTGTCTCTTTTTAGACTTCAAAAGAGCATACGATTCTGTAAACTTAAATATTTTACATAAAAAATTGATGGATTTTGGACTATCTGGAAATATAGCCACTAATATTATTCATATTTATAGTAATCGCGTTATATTAAAGATCACTTAAATCATTTACATGGACCTAGGACAACTCATACAGGTCTACCTCAAGGATCTGTATTGAGTCCGTTATTATTTAATATATTTTCAGCAAGTATTCATGGAATTTTTGATCACTCAATCAAATGTATTCAATATGCTGATGACATTTGCATCTATACAGAGCGGAACTCGTACTCTGATTGCATAAATGCTCTGAACTTTATCATGCAAAGGATCAATACCTGGTAATCACGGATTGACTATTTCCCCTGAAGAATTTGCCATAATGATATTTTCTAGACATAGGTTTCGTACGCCTGACAAAACAAACCTGTCTGGATACGAAATACCTATAGTCAAAGAATATAAATATCTAGGCATTTTCCTTGATACAAAACTACAAGTCATATATTAACTATATAAAAAACAGATGTGAAAAGGGCATAAACATCCTTAAATGTTAGGAATAATAAAAAACTCTTCGTTTTACCAAAACTTCCAATATTTATTTAAATAATTGCTTTCTTAACTTTAATGACAGTTAAGAAACCATTTTTTTGAATAAATATTGGAAGTTTTGGTAAAACGAAGAGTTTTTATTATTCCTAATAAGATGGAATTCCAAAAAGTAAGGGTTAGTACAATCAATCCTTAAATGTGTTACCAACCGTATGTGGGGTGCTGATCCAAAAGTTGCTTTGACTATAATACATTTTACTTAAACTGTATTACTTTGCTTAATTAAAATAAAGATTTAATGACACAAAATACTAAACAATTGATTAATTCGGCGAAACCTGGGAGGAAAATCTACTTAATAAACACACTTCTCCTTCTCCAGCATAAAAAAGACATTTTAAAATATACCTATGCGACCGGCTCTTCCTTTGCGTTATTCGCGATGGGCGAGCCGGCCCGATGCAGATTTTGGGATCGAACGAAAGTCACCCTGAAAGACAAATAGCCGGCAGTATTTGCTTGGTTTATTATATTATTATTTGTTTTGTTATACATATTATATGCATTTAATATTTTTTCTGTTTGCCTGCTTCTATTTCTGTTTAGACAAAATGAAATTATCTCTGGCTATTATTAAATATATCTTAAATCAAGACATCGGTAAGAAATAAGTTACTCATTATATTTTTACAGTATTGAGTGAAAGAATATCTTTTACCGATTGTTTCCATGATAAATATTTACAATATTTCCAAAATTCCAATATTTTAAGTTAATATTATTGTTATTAATATTATTATGTTAATGAAATTAAAAATATTTTGAAAGATTTAAGACCCATTCCAAATCCCAAAAATACTTCATAAAATTACATTTAAACAATGTTAAAAAGAAAAAAGAGCGAGACAAAAATATATTTTAGAATAGAACTTAATAGTAGGGATACAAGGACAATATTTTTTACACCACAGGGAGTAATACTACTACTTTAGTCCTACATTACAGGGAATAAAGTACCCATTTTAATCACAAGGCACTTAAGTAAAACTTAGAGGTTAGTTTATTAAACACTGGCAATGGTGTGCAAGTAAGCATACGCAAGGGGTTCGAATCCCAATTTTGACGGTTATTTTTTGTGTTTGTTTTTCTTTTTTTATAGGTTTTATTATTTCTACATTAATTTACTTTTTGCATTTGGATTGTTAATTTTTTTTAATTTGTTTTTATGTTTTATTATTTACCCATTCATTAATTTTTTATATTTTTATGGTCAATACTTATAATTTGAGTTTTAGAAGTCTTCAGATGCCCTATGATATTAAAAAAAGTTAAAAAAAGCGTATATACTATTTTGCATTAAATTAGAAAAATAAATATAGCCTATACTTATTGGGATTTTGCACAATTTTGTACTTGTTAATTATGTTTTAGTATTTTTCTACTATGTATTATACTTTTGTAAAATATGGCACAATAAAAACATTTTACCTTGATAATATGTGTTTAATAAAATAAATGTATCAAAAATGAATGGCTAAATCTGCTCCTGTAGGAATTGTCTATTCTAAACCGTTTATACGCTATGATGTTGATTAAGTAGTGTTAAGACTAGACCAAGTATATGAAAGTACATAAGCCCTAAGAGATTATCCTGGTTATATTTCCCTCTAAGATCAGTATAAATATGCAATTATATACAAAAAACAGGAAAAAACTTTATCATGCTGATCTTTACATCAAACTTAATATATTTGTGTTACGTCTTATCTATGTTCTTCAAGGAAATCTAAATTTTGTATTAATGATCTAACCATGTTCATGTCAATTTTAAAAATACGATATTTGAAAGTTAATGAGTGAATAACCCCGTTCGCTGTGCTTTTGAAGTTTGGATATTTGTTCGTCAAAAGGGTTTCAACATGTGTATCAAATTTAACGTGTTATTCTTGTATGGATTTGAAGTTATGGAGGGGTCAAATGTGGCTTCAAATGGTTTGTACACACTATGCTTCTTGTCACTTCTTCGCTAAAAAGAAATAATCCAGTGGTTTGTTATTGTGTCCGTTAGTTCTTTACGATTTTGGATTTTGTCTTATATAATTTGTCTTTCTTATTGAATGAATTTTAATTAAAATAATAAATAACGTTGTATCCGACAAACGAATTTTAATTTGTTTTTTTTTTCTAAATTTTCTCCAAATTAATTACTTTAACCCTTTTAAATCCCAGTTTTATATAATCGGGAATCCCAGCACGACAATTTTATCAGTATTTCCAATCCATTTTTTATGCGTAGGTAACATTAACTTGTTTTTTAAACGTTTTCTTTGTATAAACTTTGGACATTTTCTTGAGTATATAATAACTATTCTACTAACTTTTGTCGTAGTTTGATCAGTGTACGTGCATAATCAACCTTAGACTGGTGCTGGTAATCTTTCTCTTTGAAACTTTACTAGATACTTGTTTGTTGTTTCCAGTAAGGACCGTATTTCTTGTTTTAATAAATCTTAGTTTTTGTTTGGACTTTACTTTGTGTTTGTAGACTGATTGCGGTTGACCGTATCTTATAATATCCAGATTGTGGGCTAGGACTTCACAAACATTAATGTATACATTAATGTGTTTTTACGAATATAATTATATATTTTTTATTTATAACTATCATAAAAGCTTCAAGCTATTTCGACTCTGTTTACAAAATGATTTTACAATAATGATCCCGCAGTAGCCCCAAGAAACACAGACCAATTACACATGTCGCAGTAATGTATTTATAACTTTATTTAAAACTGACTAACTTACTTATAAACGTGGTAAATCACTACAGCACTACGTTTAAAACTTTGGGTTTTATTACTACGATTATCTACATCATCCACATTTGAGAGATGGATTTCCTTTTCAATTTAACGTTTAAAACCACCAATTTGGGGAAAAATTTGTAATTCTTAAGAACGATGTATAAGTGTATATTGTAATGTTTTAAAATAATCATAAATATAACTTACCCAATATATAACTTGAATTGAAATAAATTATTAAACATGGATGTAATTTTCGAATCTTTTCATTAAATGATCAATACACCAAAAAAATTTCTTTATTAGAGCCATTCCAGTAAATCTTAATTCACACAAGAACACAAAAACTATCTTGATAAAATGAGTTCATAAGAATGAGTACTAACACCAGTAGTCGATCCAAGAGTCAAGTCCAAGATCCTATGTTGTTTAAGCTAAAAATAAAAAGTAAATGAGTATTAGAATATGTTAATAATGAATTATAGGAATCTAATATTAGGAAGAAACCAACTATATTAGTTATATTAAGTTAGTTAGATCAAAATCCAAATAAGTTATAATTAAAGTTAACAATAATAATAAGTTTAATAATGTTTTTTAATAGGTAGTTATAAAATAAGAATAAGTAGGTGTAGATTATTTAAAATTATTATTTAAGGTAGAGAATATTCAACTGTATTCAGTTAATAATATGAGTAGAAGAATTTAAACTCAACAAACTAATATTAGCTATTAGAGCAAAATAAATAATATAATAGACAATGATTATAACTTAATAAATAAAATTGACTTACCCAAACAATATTTACAAATTCATTTAAGCATCAAAGTGATGAGTCCTGTATTATAATGTATCGGATGATAGTACAAGCCTAGTACTTCCTACATTCTGGTACATCCCATATTTTGATACAATGTAATGTTTGAGAGAGAATCTGAAAATAAAGATATTGAAATTTATCACATGTAAGAATAAAACTGTAAGAAAGTGATGTGTTTGTTTACAAGCTAAGACTGTATAATTAAAGCTTAATCAAGGACATTATGATTGATAAATCCAGTGAAAAAACACTGTAAATAGTGAAGTAGTGATCAAAAACTGTTGATAATAAACTTAAAAGATGTGATTGTAGTGGAAAGACATAAACTTAATATTAGATGATTGATTGATGTTACTATTTGTTATAATTGTATGTTGTTGTAAGGTAATTAATTTTAAGTGGTTCGTTGATGATTTTAGGTATTATTAATTCGTTTATTTGATAAATTTTGTAGTTGAATCGTTATGACGCATTAGATTTAAAATGTAAATAAAAACTAAAATAAGCGGTGTCATTAAAAAAAAAGTTATCTGATCATATTAGAATATGTAAATTTTCAATTTTTGTTAAAATTAATGGCCAAACAGAGATATTTGCTCATAATTGTTAAATTTAATATTGATAATTGTCAAAATGTCCGCCATTGTGTGCTCCATAAAGTCAGCATTTTTAATAGGGAACAATCGATTTTAAAATTCTAAGAATGTTATTTTATAATGAAATAAGCTATGCAGATTTGATTTATAACAATTATAAGGTCAGAAAATGTTAAATTAAAAATTCAATTTTCTAAAATTTTGAGGTAAATGGGGTTAGGAAAAACAAAACACGTTCGAAAAGGCGGCCATTTTTGGATTTTCGGGGCTAACATATAAAAGCCCGTGGAAAATGAGAATCGAGGTCACTCTAAATTCATCAAAAGGCCAATCCACGTCAGTCTACTTCAAAAATTATCATAAATCAATGGCCAACTACCGTTAAAAAAATAAAGATGGCTGAAAATTAATTTGAACAACTGTATAATTTATTATAAAACAAAACTATTGGAAATTTGTATATGGAAATTGTGTACCGGTGAATAAAATATCATATCCTAAGAAAAAAAAATAATTTTTTTTTCTAACCTGTAATAATCATAAAAAAACCCTGAAGAAATCAAGGAGACACCATATCCAGTGGTTCAATCCTTTTGGTATCCGTCCAAGGAAGTACTTACACGTGTTGTAAATGATCCATTAGTAAGAAGCTGAGTGTGGGAAAACGTCACGGAGAATTTTCCATCTTTCATCCTTAACAACAAGTGAATTTACGGTATGTGTTTAACATTATTCATTAATATCACTTTCATAACTCCTATAAAATATTGTAAGAGGTAAATTTCAATATCTTTAAACACTATTTTAAAATAATCTTGATCTGAATACATTGAACTGTTGAATATCTTATTTCGACTAAAACGTACGCTATTCGACATCGCTCACCCCATGAAATAACCGTTAAGTATCACGTGTTCTTTTAAATGGGGGTAGATGCGCACGAAAATACCATAGCCGCATCATTCAGTAGGTATAGGGTGTATTAAAAATTTTAAGGTAAAAAAAAAATTAAAATAAATAGTTATATCGTTAGATTTTAATTTTATTGGAACCGACTTCTGTAGGTAAGAGTCATTCGTGCTTTAAAAATTAATTTAAGTAGATCAAATCTAAAATTATAATAATAAAATTACATATTTTGAGTTTGATAATAATTTTTTTTAACAATAAAATAGCAACAAAATAAAGAAATTTTGAGGTGTTTTGAGTTAAATAAAGACTGAATAAAATTGAAACATAAGTAAACATAAAATATAGCCCCACAAAACTTTAAAAATAAAAATTTAAATTTATAAAAACAACAAATTAAAAATTATATCAATATAAAAATAATTAACCAATCCTCATCATTTATTAAACATTGTAATTTATTACAATATATAACCATTTACTTTACAATATAACTATCGGGTTATTTTTACTATGATAATGATTATGACAGCAATAAAACCTTATGTTCAGACCTTTTAACAATAACAATCTTTTGTAATATATTTTTTTATTATAAATAATATATAAAAACAAATACGAATAACATTGGAATGATATGTTTAAAGAACTTAAACTTTTAATAATGCATAGATACCGCATACTAAAAATAGGAATTACACTAAAGTGACATAAAAATCCGAACACCCAGTTTAAATGATTTTATTTTTACAAAATTTGGTAAATTTATTAATTTTACTGAAATAAACAATTGATAAAATTTTCAGCCTTATCAGTTGATGATTCCGGTTTTTATACTGCTTTTTTGAAATCCACTAACAATCCAAAAATGAATATTGCAGCCGTAGTAAAGATCCAAATTTTGCGGATTTTGGTTCTTGACATTCTTTACGATTGGTTACGATGCCTAGGATACGGAGATCTGTACGATTTCGTCAACTTAGTGAATTTGATAGGGGTCGTATATGTGGAACAAAGAAGTGTAGACATCGTGGTTAGGTGTTGTGATGTATGGCTTCGAGAAGGCCGTAGGTACGCAAAGAGCAAGTGGCTCTAGACGCCTCCGTAGAACAACAGACCATGAAGATCGCCACCTAAAATCGCCTTAGGGGACCGTTTCTCCACTACCAGGTCCATTGCAAATGAATGGTTTGCAGAACATGGAAGACCTATTGGCATGCAAAGTGTTTACCGACGAATAAGACGTTTTGGCCTGTTTTCATACCGACCACACTGAGTCCTCCCTTTAACTCCAGAACACCGACGTAATTGCCTTGAGTGGTGCAGAGAACGGTCACTCTGGGATCAGGAATGGAACAGTATTGTCTTTAGTGACGAGTCTCGATTTTGTTTAGGCATGCACGATGGTTGAGCGAGGGTTAGAAGACGAAGTGGTGAAAGGAGAAATCCACGGTTTTTGGTTGAAAGGCATGTTCATCAAACTATTGGAGTTATGGTTTGGGGTGCTATAGCTTACGGTTCGAGATCACCTTTAATTTTCATCAGAGGTAAGTCTCGATTTTGTTTAGGCATGTACGATAGACGAGCGAGGGTTAGAAGACGACGTGGTGAAAGGAGAAATCCATGATTTTCTGTTGAAAGGCATGTTCATCAAACTGTTGGAGTTATATCCAAGGAGTTTTAGAACCCCATCTTTTACCCTATCTTGACACCCTGGCAAATCCAACTTTCCAACAAGATAATGTCCGACCACATGTCGCAAGAGTCACAATAGACTTCATTCAACATAATGATGTCACATTGTTACCTTGGCCACCAAGATCTCTCGACTTATCCCCAATTGAGCACGTGTGGGATATGATGGGTAGGAGATTGATCAATTTGCAACGTCCTCCTCAGACTCTAGAAGAACTTCGAGAGGAGTTGGAGGTTTCCTGGAATGAGATACCACAGGAGGTCATTACCCACCTGATCAGAAGCATGCGCGTTGGAGAATGCGTAACACATCGGGGTGCATCCACACATTATTAAAGGTAAAAGGGCTTTAAAGCAATGCAATTATTTTAAAATTTTTATCATTTACTTATTATGCTTCAGTAAGTACGTATACAAAATTTTATAAAAATAAAATCATTTAAACTGGGTGTTCGGATTTTTAGTATACAACCTTTTGCATACACAAATTTAGCAAGCCATTAACTTTTTACCGTAAATGTTTTGTTTCTACCTGATAAAAGTGATACCCCACATAATAAAAGCATATTAAGAAAAAAAAAATTAATAATTAAAATATTTATATGTTGATTTCTCTTTAATTAATATTCAAATGAAAAAAACACATTTTGCAACAATTTCAATATGATTTGAACATGTCTTTACTATAAATAAGGATGCTGTAACCCAAAATATAATTTTATGCAGTAATGGCCGACATCATTTTAATGGCCAAATCTCTAGAAGGTAGCCATATTATCTTAAAATATTAAGTTACAATACCTTACAAAATATACAATAGCAACTACTAATGTAAACATACACGAAAATTGAAATTACCTACAAATTATAAGAGATTACGTAATATTTTCTGTAATTACAAGTGTAAGAATTATAGTTATTAATAAAAGATTACAAAATACTACAATATAACCCATTTAAGTATGATGTATTTAATGGTCTCATTTCACTTGTAATGACAATATTGAAACTTTTTAATTGTCTCTCAGGACCGCAGCTAATGAAATGTCAGTCACTCATAACCTTAAAATAAAATAAACAAATTGATAGGTAGTAACAGGTGCTTAGTGTAACAAATAACTGTACAGATATGTATTCTGTTGTAAAAACAGTCGAACATAAAAATCCCATAATCTTAAGTTATCACGGAAAGAGCTTAATTTTTCATCATACTTTTCTGTTTTTTCACAATCTTGTAAAATCTCATCATCGCTCTCGACATCATCGATGATGGTACTCTTTTCGGAAGCTAAAAGGAATTGACATATTGCACCAATAGAATCGGTTTGCTGACTGCATGAGGGTTGAAGCACTGGTGAGAAGGTATTTAAAACAGATTCATTGATTTCATTTACTAACTGCTGCTGAGACTGATGCACCAATGATGCTGCTTGGTAGGTTTTTAAAACAATGTTTTGTGTTTTAACTGGTTGAATAACATAATTTTTTAACTGCCTATAAAACTGAGACCTACCTATATTTGTAAGGTTTTTTGTTCTTATTTATTTCCAATTTTTTGGACATAATATTAAATTATATAGTTATATTAAGTATAAAACAAACTTAAGAAAATTGTAAACTTAACCACAAAAGCAAAAACACAACACAATTTTTACAATATAAAACTCTATTGAATAAAACAAACAGTTTACTCTTTCACGACGGTCATCATTGGTACAATTATTGTCATAATTATATCGTTTAACAACCAACATAATTAAAGTCTAAAAGAAGTCTTATAGTCATCACTAAATCGTACATTTATAACAGGCGAAGTTGAGAGGTCCTTCATCGATCCCATAAAATATCTCTGCACGCTTAGTGCGATACCTACAATTAAACGTCAAATAGTTCTCTCTTATTTCAAAGCTCAATCACATTGAACTTCGTCTCGCACATCTTGTGCAACACGGACTGGCCCCAAATTTGTGTTATTACGTTAATATAATGTCACTTTTCTTTAAATTAAATAGAACAAGAAAAATAACTTTAACGTAGTTATCCTCTTCAGAGGCATCAGGCGGTTAAACAGTTTTCAAATAGGGAAGAAGTGGTAGGATTTATAGAAAAAGATCTGGAAACACTTCTGGACCACTAAATGGTTACAGGCAAGTGCATCTTACGTGTATTCGATATGGCTTAGTTGGGACACATAAACTGGTGCTAGAGATTCTAAAACTGCTAGATCCAGTAGGTATTGAAATAAGAAAACGAAGACGTCTACAAAGAAAGGCAATATAAATTCCCTTTGATACACAGATTTTTACTCTAAAGCCTTTTGCGCATTTGTGTTTTAAGTATTTGATTATAGCTTACTGGATGACGAAAATTTCTGCGTTCTGGTCTTATTCAGAGGTGTTCAAATAGGGGTCTGAAAATGCGGCGAAAGTGTTCCAGTAAAGAATAATACGGCATTGTTTGCTTCGCGCTCGACTTGGCGGGGGCACCCCGATTTGTACAATTAAATAAATAGTAGCCACAAAACTGCTTGAAAAAACAGAAAGTCAGTGAAAAATGTTTATACCTCAATAAAAAACCTTTTCTTTTTGATTTAGTTCATGCTGTACAGTTACTGTTTATCAGGTGCATTGAAAACATTGTATTTTGGCATGGAAATGCAACATTTATATATGGATAAGATAAATAGGGCTCTAGGCCTTCTTTAAGGTGGCATGACACAAATTGATGTAGCTGAACACATGAAAGTCTTCCCAAGTTTTGATTGTGACGGCGTTTTCGTAAAACTGGTTGTCCGAGGAGTAGCTGTATTGCAACTGCAGCTAAAGCTCTTGCACCGTAGAAGACCGCTTAGATGTCCACCTCTTTCCAAAGATAATCCTGCAAGATTAGAGTGGTGTTAAAAATTTCAAAACTGGAATGAAATTTATTGGATTACCGACGAATCAAGATTTAGATTTCATCGAGAATCTCGTTGAATAAGAGTGTGGAGACGATCTGGAAAACGTTCAAGAAGAGATCGTTGCACTTCCCATTGTATTATAGCTGAGGATCAACAATTTGAGCACTTGATTTAGATTAGGTGGTATTTTTAACCTGCTTTGCTGTAAACTTGTTATTAGTAAAGTTAATTCTTTTTATTAATAATTATTTTTCATTTATTTACTGTGTTCCTAAATAAAATAAAATGTGTGTCTGATGTTTAAATTACTTTTATTCAAAAGAATTGTTATTCAATATATAAGGAAATTGCAAAATGTATCAAAATTATAAAAAAATTGCATAAAAGTTAAATTCTTTTTGAAAAATTGCCCTTTTAGTATAAAAAATTATTTTTCCGAGCGAAATTATTCTTTTCATTTGTTCCATACTATATATCGGATATGCTTCAAGAAATAAATACACCCCATATAGGCGATATCTAAATGAGTAAAAATACTATAACAAGATATGGATACAATCTTATTTTGCATAGGCAAAATAGATCTAGAGCCGTAATAAATCAACGTGGAGGTCATACCTTATACGAGGGTTACCTTTTATATTTCGGGATTTGGCAACTCTGATGTTGCAAACTGCCAAATGACAGTACTATCGTAAAGTTGGACATTGTTGAGGCTATACGTACTCAGTAACTAAAAGATTCATCTCGGTCCATAAATGGAATTAAATCGTGAACATTTTCGTGCGATTATTTTTTACAACTTTCGACGTGGATTAACTTAGCAACAGTGCATGGATAAACTTAATTCAATTTTTGCCGATGAAGCTCCATCAAGGACCAGTGTTTATCGATGGTATGGTGAATTCAATCGTGGCCGTAGTTCACTCCAAGACGAATTTTATGCAGGCCGTCCATCAGTTGTTCCGAAAACCATTGATGCTGTGTGCGAACTGATATTGCAAGATCGTCATGTGACCTATCGTGAGATTAAGACAGCCATAGACATTGGGTATGGTACTAGTGGGACGGTCAAAAAAATTTGAGGCTCGTGTCAATTGATCGAAGGAAATGCTCAAAAAATACGATCGCGGTGCTTCGAAACACTTCTATGACATCGTGGAAGGTGATGAATCGTGGATTTACGCCTATGATCCCGAAAGTAAACAGCAGCCGACTGTATGGATGTTTCAAGATGAGCCCAATCCAACAAAAGTTGTTCGCACACGAAGCACTTCCAAGCAAATGGTCGTCTTTTTTTTCGGAAAAACTGTCGCAACTGTACATTTAGAACAACGCAGAACAGTCTTCCAAGAAATCAGGAAAACCAACCGCCGAAGACGGATCACCCTTCACCACGACTAATAAATTTTGACCTTTTCTAAAAATATCCCCATACTTTTCCAATGTGTTTACTTAAGCATGAGATAAAATTCAAAGCATGCCAAAAAAATATAAATATTTCTTTACACATTTATTTCCGTCTTGTAACGAATTTGATAAGGAGTGGTTTGATGGGAGTAGAATAATTTCTTAGGGCTCGGTTTTAAGCCCCTTGATAAATCGTGATACCGAAATACTTTGTGGAATTAGCGAGGAACGACTAGCCACAGGTGAAAACCTCGCGGTGTAATTGCGACCCACGTCGGTAAATTTCAAGCAAATAAAACACCAAACAAACACAATGAAATCTTTGGTCTTTGTGATGCAACGAAATTTCCACAAAGCATTTACTCAAAGGAGTACAAACAACAGCCGAGCGAGCATGCCATCGTCTTTAAATTTTCATCAAAAGTTTCTTCCCGCGATTAAAACTTCTGTAAAAGATAACCAGTAAAAAAGGTATTTTCATGTTGTTTAAAATTTTTTTTAAAGGTTTCTTTTTTTAGAATCGACAGACAGGAATATACGTAAATTTAAATACACTGCTCTGCTCATTCAAAAGAATGTAAAAAAATAATTCGATTCAATTTTTTGAATCATATATTTAAATCTCTTATTAAAATAATTGCGAGCCAGTCGGGCATTCCTTCGATTAATTTCACGAACACTACAGCACATTATAGGATTAGTTACTAGGTATTTTTTTTTAAAGAAAATTCAAGAAAAATACCTGTCTGTAAAAATACTTGAAATCCGAGAAAACCAACATTGGAATGATTTCTTTGGTGTTTTTTTCTATCTCAAAGCAAAAAGAAAAAGTAAAAAGTGTAATTTGATTGTAAACAGAATTGCTTTTAGTTTAATGGACGCCATTGAGAATATTTCTACAATTAAACAACTTTGATCAAAAAAGAGAAATTGTATCTATTCGTACACACAAGTAAAGTTAGCCGCAGGACAAAGTCCTTCTAAATAACTACCTATATAAAAACACAAAACACCAAAAAACTAATTAATACTGGAACTCTATAAAAAAAGATAGAATCTGTAGATGAAAAAGTCGAGCCAGTTTGGGTTTATTTACATGCCAGAAGGTCTTGTTTTAAACAAAATGAAGAATAAAAACAGGTAAATATTCTACAGAGGTTTGAAACTAAGAATGAAAACAGTGTGGAAAAGCCAAATGGAATAAATTTGTTATTTAGGTTACTATACATATAGAAAATCCCGAAATATGTCAAATTTAAATTATAAATTGAAAATCTTTAAAGTGAAAATTTGATCCCTACCTTCAACCCCGACCGACAGTTACAACCACCAATTTTTCAAATGGGAAGTATGAGCTTGTGATATATTGTTAATTAGAAAAAAAACAATAAAAAAAATAGAAAAGTTTGAGAAGGTGGTAAAAATTACAAATAAAATACGGTATCCGCCAAAATAAACAGTACGGAAACAGAGAGTGCTGTGGAGTTGTTTATGTAATATGGATTTGTCATATTTGACTTAATTGTCGTTAGTTGATATATTAATAGTACGCTGCAGTTAAATTTGATTTAAAAATGGTTCTAACAACGGAAGAAAAAGTCTTTTTGGCAGAGCATTATTTTCGTTCATACGGAAAAGGTCGTAATGATGGTCCAAGCTTAGAACAGGTGTCCATAAAATATTAACAAAAATTTAATAAAGCAGCTCCTAGATAAAAGTGTAATGTTAGCTGTTGTTGAAAAATTTCGTCGCACTGGTAGTGTATTGTGTCAACGTAAAGGTTCTTCAGGTCGTCGAAAAACAGTATGCACTAACGAAAATGAAGGTCTTGTTTTTAACTAAGTTATGCAATCACGTCAAAAAAGTCTTTTAAGAACTGCATGTAAACTCAACATTAATGAAACGTCTTTATGTCGCATGTTCAGATCAATTGGTGGTTATCCATACCGTATTCAAATTGGACAACGACTAAATGCTGCGGACAAACGTGCAAGAGAAATTTACTGTGGTCGCATGTTGAGTTTAATTTACGAAGATCCCGAATTTTTGAAAAACATATGCTTTTCAGACGAGAGTCACGTTCATCTTAGCGGCTACATTAATCGACAAACAATCAGATTCCTTGGATTTGAACGTCCTGATGTAATTGTAGAGAAACCACTCCACAGTCTTCGAGGTACCGTTTGGTGCGCGGCATCTGATAATGGAATGATTGGTCCTTATTTCGTTGAAGATGATAATCAGAATCCACTTACTGCCAACCAAGAACATTATAGAGAGAAAATTATTATACCTTTTGTGAGAGATCTAAATAACTTTTGCCGTGCACGAAATCTACAGTTTCGCACACAATGGTTTCAACAAGATGGTGCAACGAGCCATACAGCTCTGCACACCTTAGACTTACTCCGTCAGCATTTCGATAATAGAATAATTTCTCGGGGAACAGACTTCGAATATCCTTCTCATTCACCTGTTATGACGCCACCTGACGCATAAATTTGGGGCATAACGAAGGAAAAAATATTTCATTCGGAAAATCCACCGGCGAATATTGTCAAACTACGGAAAAGAATACAAAATATTTTTCGGCAGTCCATCAACTACTTTTTATAAATATGTTTATTGACTTACAAAATCGATATGAAGCTTGTTTGCGTCGAAATGGTGAACATTTTGAACACTTACATTACAGAAATTAAAAATTAATTTTTATTTTTATTTTCGGTACTGTTTATTTTGGCGGATACTGTAATTTATTAATCAATTTTACTTTATTCACAATTCAGGGGTGAATTTGGGACTACAAATGATAAGATGTTCCAATCGTCTTTAAGTTATTATAATCAGAAGAGCGGTATGCTAACTGAGACTAAGACCTACTACCTTATCTGGATGGAGGCCAGTTGTCAACTGTCCGCGGTAGAATTATTATTTTAGATTATAAAATACATGTGTTAAAAATAATTAAATAATTAAAGTACCTGGTATTCTAATATTAAGAGCCCTTGTAAGTATTAGGTCATAAACTGCAGAGTATACTTTGCGTTTACAATCTACAGGTAAAAATATATGAATTGATTATACAGGGTATCCTGAAAATAATGGTCATAAATTATACCACAGATTCTGGGGTCAAGAATATGTTGATTGAACCCTACTTACCTATATACAATAGTGCACACAAAAAAAGTTACAGGGTTAGGTTAGGTTAGGTTTATAAATTGTAATTTAATCATAAAGATGTTTTTAATATTTGTGAAAATGTAGTTTAAATATTCAATATTGAAATTGGCATTCTAAAGGGTGGCTGTATCTTCCATAATAAAATATTTACAAAGAAATACAAAGAGACGCAAAAATTTAAGAACATACGTTTGATTCCAGTGGTGGTCCATATTTTGTTAAATTATAGCCCTAAAAAAGTAAGGGGGTGAAAGGGGTGTTGATCCCCTCTGAAAATCCATAATAAATAATAATAATTGAATGCAAATGTTTCCAATTTATTGAATATTCTCTTCTAGTATTTCCTATAAATTTTCATACATTAATGTTAAACCGTTTTAGAGTAATTATTTAAATTATTAACTTTAGCACCCTGTAACTTTTTTTGTGTGTACCATTGTATATAGGTGATATACATGAATCAATGATGTTAGTGATAGATAGGTGAGCTGTAGAGCGCCCAAGTAAAGGGGTGTCTCTTATGTTACAATGAAACTGATAAAATATAAACTTAAAATTATGCTTAGTTGTCGCTTGCTGAGGCAACTTCTTGTCCGGCTGTACCAGGAAATTAACCAATAAAGCAGCTTGGTGGCTAGCTAGAACCACGTACCACTAGGATATAAACCGGCAGCTTTTCACCACCAAATATGGATGGTAAATAGAAATAAAGAGGTCTTTGGTGTTGGGTGACCTCAAAGTTTTGTTAGAATTTTTTCTTTGTTTTGAGTTTCCTGAATATTTTAATTAGTTATCCCCTTTAGGGAATATTATTGAGCCTATTTAAAATATATTTGGAAAATCTCCTTATAAATCCGTAAAATACGAAATTCTTTTCATTCCATTCACATGGAAAATCCAAAAAGAAACCTTTTTTTGTTAATAAAAAAACTTCTATGTACAATTTATCAGTTGGTCGGGCTAGTGTTAATTTAGCAATCAATTATAATTATTGGTTTATACTTTTGAAAGTATGCCTAATTAAGTGACACTGACAATGTAGACAATTGATAGATTGACTTGTAATAAGATTTTTGTAAACAAAATATTTTATTTATTTTTAGAACGAAAGTTTTACTTTCATGAGAATACATTTTTAAGTTAATTCTACGTCTACAACTGGGTATAAAGCCTAATTACAAAGAGACTTTGAATAATGCGGATCAAATTCGAAAAGTGATAAAGTTCCTAGAAGAAGAACAACTTATTAACAAAATTTAATGTAAAAAAAAACTTTTACCATATAATGTTTATATTAGTGTAAGCTTTCAGTCTTGAAATATATTATCATATATATACAGGGTGTCCCACGACGTTTTGACAGTCCAATTTCTCGAGAACTGTTCATATGACATGTATGAAATTTGGCAGATATAAACAGTCGAAACTGATGCTTATATTCATTATAAAATGACTTCCGTTTTTCCTGTCATTTCGGCTCACGTGACCTCAACATAACTTTTTTAAATGGGACAACCGGTATAATATTACAATTTTGGATACATCATTTAAAAACAAATTCAACGATACCACACTTGTCATCATTGTATTGTGCAGTAATGATAATAGGGGCTCAGACAGATGACAATGTGATAAATATTTTGGCTTATCTGCAGGTGAATCCACACACCTCAATACGATTTCTTGAACAAGAATTACAAATAAGTAGAAGTTCAATACAAAGAGTATTGAAAAATCACAAATACCATCCTTTTGGAAATAACGAACAGTTGAATTCCGATTTTTATGTCATATTTGTCATTTTTCGCCGAGTCTATAAAAAGGCCTGCACAATACAATTATGACAAGTGTGGTATCGTTGAATTTGTTTTTAAATGATGTATCCAAAATTGTAATATTATACCGGTTGTCCCATTTAAAAAAGTTATGTTGAGGTCACGTGAGCCGAAATAACAGGAAAAACGGAAGTCATTTTATAATGAATATAAGCATCAGTTTCGACTGTTTATATCTGCCAAATTTCATACATGTCATATGAACAGTTCTCGAGAAATTGGACTGCCAAAACGTCGTGGGACACCCTGTATAATGTAATTTTGAATTGTAACTCGCGCTAATGGCCACAGCTGTCTTATGCACGTTAAATTAAATTTAAAAAAATGATATTTAGAGTTATTTTTATATTAGTTTCTTTAGATTAAAAAAATATTAGTGATAATTAAATTTAATCCTTAAATGTTTTTGGATCAAGGTATACTCCTTATTTTTATTCTTAAAGACTAAGTAACTAAAATGATTTAATGGAATATATAAAATTAGGATAAATTTTAAATTTTATAGATGAAATATCCTTTCATTACAACTGAATAAGTAGATATAAAATAAATTTCCATAATAAACTTGTAACAATATCGTTTGAAAGGTCCTTCATTTTCTGTCCAAAAATGCTTTTGAGGGTATTGTGTATGGTCCTCTCTCATCCAGTGAGGATTTTCCGTTGACCAGTAGCGGCAACTTTGACGATTAGCACGTTAACAGAAAAAGTGCACTCATCAGAAAACAAAGTTTTCTAATTGGCAGGTATTGTTATCCAACATTTCCATCATTTGTTCTTAAAAATTTGTTCTCCTATCAAAATCGTATTTCATGTGTCTCTGAATTGGTATCATTTTATAGGGATGCATTTTATTTTCTTTCTATATGTTATCGATGTATGGCTGACATTAAATGTTGCGAATGCTTGTCTACTAGATATATGTGTTCGAGTCTTATATCCGTAACCAATTGTCTGTAAAACTGTTATTTTATGCATTTCTGTTAATCTAACCATTTTTATGAATTGCAGACAACGAAATTCAAACGACAATTGTAGTATTGACAATATCCTGCAGTTATAATTATTACAAACCAATTTTCTGAGGCTTTTTAAACAAACTAACATTGCTACGATAGGATTTTTTTTAAATTGATATTAAAAAAAACTGATTTGGTTTTGCTTATGTATGTACTGACTTATTATAAAGACATATCAGATATTTTATTTTTTTAATTTAATTTTTGCAATAAATTTAAAAACAATAACATTTTTGGATAGGCAATGAAGAGACTTTTTAAACGATATATCATCACAAGTCCATACTTTCCATTTAAAAAATTGGGAGTTGGATCTGTCACTCAAAAGGGGTTAAAGGTAATCATCAAATTTTCACTTTAAAAAATGTCAATTTATAATTTAAATTTGACGGGATTTTTAGAGTAACCGAAATAATGAATGTATATCATTTGGATTTTCCACACAGTTAGAAAAATAGCTTTTTCTTTGAGAAAGTAGCATTTCCCCGGCCTAGTCCGGAAAGTAAATACTTCGGGCTTGCAGAAAAAAAAGTGTACGCAACACGACCGAAAACAGTTTTTTTGGACTCGCAGAGTTCAAAATTTGTCCACTCGTCCAAAAAAACAGTAATTTCCGGACTTGTTACATAAATTACCAATTCTTTAAGAGATAATGACCTTTCACCTTGTTGATAAGCTCTATAAATAACTTTTCAGTTATTGTGAATATAAACTTTTTATTAGATAAAAATGTATACACTCCTTGCCTCTCGAGGCCGCTGATACTATTCTTGATTTTCTAAATTTTTTAATTCGAAACAAAACTATTAAGTAATTTTTTTAGTGTTTTAACATTTTAACATGTATGATAACCTATAAATTTCCCTTGTAAAGAAATTCTTGCATATTACATAAGATATTCAGATTTTCTTCAAGAGGATTTCTCGCATGCGACAAAATAAGTTACGGTTTGAGAATAGGGTCCCAGGGCTGGAAGATCTAGTTATAGTGATGGCATCGAATTATAGGTTATCCTAATTTCTTAATAACGCTCTAACTGTATTTCAGGCTATGGTTGTAGTCCAGGAAAGCCTTCGTAGAGACATACTTGAACAAACATCTATATTCTTACAGGCAGTCAGGCAGATTTAAAGGTTGTGAGTTTTTTTACTTACGAGTCAAAGTTATTCTGGGAATGTAAACAATCCCTTAACAAACTGACAAGAAAGCGCAAGGTTAGCTTCATGTGTCAGGTCAGAAAAGGATAATAGGTAATGAGAAAGCTGCAACTAGCAAAATAAGGGGTCAGTACACCTTTCCTTGGTCTGGAGTCTTTTTGTAGTCTAACAAAAAGAAACTCCATTCTTTGGAACATGATCGACTACGATCTCACTGGATGAAAACGTCAGGATTGAGGTAATCTAAAAGGTTGGTAAAAAGTGAAGTATATCGATATGAACAAAACAGACATTAAACCACTGGACACTGCCGATTCTTAAATTACCTCAAAATAATGCGCAAATCGGAAAGTGAGAACTGTTGTTTCTGTATTCTTATTTCTATATTCCTATCAAACTAGGATATGCCACCTAGAAAGCTGCTTAACTTTTCTAGAAGTAATGCTCTTCTAGAGTTCAAGTAGATTAAGGTAGGCACAAAAGATAGTAGGTCGAACTGCAGATAAGTTTAACTAGCTTATATGACCTAACACAATATAATCTAAATGTATTTTATGAAGTTTTAAAGTGACTGAGAAATTATTCTGGAGACCTTAACTATTCTTTCCGATTTTGTGATCATCTGCTTAAATATTCAATTCTAATTATTTTTCATAATTAAATTGTTAAGTAGCAACTATATTTTCTGTTATATCCACTTAAAAATTGCGACAAATATAATTGAGATTTGGACTGTTATCTGGCTATTCCTATGTTCATTCACAAAGTTAAACCATTTTAAAAAACGTATGATCTGGAATTATCTTGCTGTACTTACAATTATTTCTAAATAATCAGTTAGAGTAATATTTGTGCTAACTACCTCAATCAAAAATAGTTTCATGCATTGCTGACTCAAAATAATGCTCGTCCATCGGTGTGATGATTTTGAACTTAATTGTGGATATTATCCATTATGGTATTTTCTTATAGCGAAGCGCATGATAAAACATTCTTCTTGCTCTCTGATTTAACTTTAATTTCGAATTTCTAGCAATTTATACATTCCTCTAGGATTAAATAAAATAAAAATAAAGAATAAAACAAAATATTTTACTAATGTAGATAGAGGTAGATTGGAGAAGAGTCATCCTGGCAGGAAGTGTATACTACATTAAGTGGAGAAAGTGCAGTGAATAAATTTATTGATTTGTTTCAGTCATGCATCAATCGAAGTACTTACAGAATTAAAGTTAAAAATAATGAAAAAAAGAAAAAATAATGAATAACTAAATCATTGCTTAAATCGGTAAATAAAAAAAATTAATTATACCGGAAAGATAAAAATGATCCTGAAAATCAAATACTTAGAACTGAATACAGCAGATATAGAAATACAATTAACACCCTCATTAGAGAAACTAAAATGAAGTATTATAAAAACCTAATAAATAAAAATAAAGATAATTCAAAGCAATTATGGTCAACCATCAACAGATTATTTAACACACAAATATCTAAGACAACATATACGATAATGAACGCTGATGGCAATTTGATCACGGATATACAAAAAATAGCCAATCTATTTAACAATCATTTTGTGGAAGTTGGCAAAGTACTTGCTGATAAGATAAGTAGTAGCGGACCCAGCCCTGTACAGGAAGATAAAATCATAAACTCATTATTTCTTCGACCAACAAATAATGAAAAAATAAATCAAATAATTGGCAAATTGAAAAACAACAAGTCACCAGGTAATGATAGCATCAGAGCTGAAACATTAAAAGCTGTCTCACATGTTATAGCAAACCCCTTAGCATACATATTTAATAAATGTATGAATTCTGGAGAATTCCCAACACCTTTAAAAACGTCTGTAGTGATTCCTGTCTACAAATCAGGAGAGAAAACAAACATTGAGAACTATCGACCAATATCACTAATAATAAAATTTAGTAAAATATTTGAGCAACTTTTGAAAATAAGACTAAATAGCTATTTGAATAAGTATCAAATTTTATCCAACAAACAATATGGATTTAGAGAGGGAAGCCATACCCAGGACGCCATCTTGGAATTAACCAATAGAGTACACGATACATTAGATAGAGGGAAATCATGTCTAGCTGTATTTTTGGATTTAGCGAAAGCCTTTGATACTGTGAGTCACCCATTACTGTTGAAGAGCCTCGAAAATATTGGAATTAGAGATAAGTGTCTTAAATTATTTGAAAATTATTTCACTGGTCGAAGGCAGTGCGTTAAGATTCAAAATACTTATGCGGAGTACAGCAGGGTACAGTGCTCGGGCCGATGCTATTTATTATTTATTTAAATAGCATTTTTCTTTTAAAAACAACAGGAACAAACAACAATTTTTACTCAGGGGAATCGTGGACATCACTAAAGAGAGAAGTAGAAACTGACTTAGAATTAATTAAAGACTGGTTTGATCATAGATTATTATCTATCAATTTTAATAAAACATTTTTATGTCCTTTTCCAATTATGAGTCAACACAACCAGAATTTAAATTCCTCACCATATGCAACAAAGAAAAAATAAGCTGTACTGACACTATTAAATAGGTACTTATATATTTATTACAAGATTTTTTCTTGGACCATATTTATATATATACTTGTTATGTAGTATTTTCTTGGGCTCATAGGTCCGGAAATAATAAACTATTATTTTTTACATTTTATTAGTTCTTGACGTTTCACTCATAATTTGGAGCATTTTCAAAAGACTGAATTTAAATATTGTAAGTATTCACAAAGATAAAATCAACTAATTAAAGTAGGTAACATAAAAACTGACAATAAATAAAAATAACTACTATACACATTGAACACATTAAAATTTTAGTAAAATATATAAGTACGCACCTCAGAAAAATTGTTATAAAGATTGTCTTAAAATATTATTTTATTAGATTATAATACAGTTGACTTAAATTTTTAATATCTTTTCTATCATTAACACAGTTATCGTCCTTTTTAATGTAAATCATTTCTTTAAAAACTAATTTATGATAATTGGAGTCACGATCTAAAATTTTGGTGTTTTATAATCAAATTCATGTTTTCATTTTGTTTATGTTTGTGTAGAGCTGTTGAAACACTTTTTGTGTATTTATGTCCGTTAATTCTGTTCTCCAAGTATTGTGTTGTCATTCCTATGTAATTTTTTGGACAGTTTGAGCATGGAATTGAATATATTACATTGGATTGTTTATTAAAATTTATATGACCTTTTAAGTTTGTATATAAACATTTTAAATTGTTTTTAGATCTGTGACATACAGTAATATTATGTTTAGAAAGAATATGTTTTAATTTTTCTGATAGCTGATTTGTATATGGTAAAGCTACATATGTTTTTCTTGACATGAACTTGTATTATTTATTGTTTTTCTGTTATTACTATTATAAATTTTATTTGTACGTTGTTTGATAATTTTGTTTATTAGAGTTATTGGGTATTGATTATTAATTAAAACTTGCCTAAGATTTTTTAGAATTTCGGGACGATATTCTGGAGATGTTAATTTAATAGCCCGATCAGTTAAACCTATTATTACACTATTTTTTTGGGCTTTAGAATGACATGAATTATAGTTTAAATATCGTCCTGACCAAATGTTTTTATTAAAAAGTTTAGTTTTTATTTTATTGCATTGAGTTCTTATTATTGATAGGTCTAAGAAATTAATAATATTATCCTTTTCCACCTCAACAGTAAATTTAATATTTGAGTTAAATCCGTTAAATGCATTCACAAAATCATCAATATGGTTTTTGGTATAATAGCTAAACAGTCATCAACATATCTTTTAAATAACAACACCTCAAAATTTAAGCTATTTAACACTTTCTCTTCCAAATACTCCATCACAACTTGTGCTAAACTGGATGATATGGGTGAGCCCATTGTACAGCCTTTTATTTGTTGGTAAAATTGATCAGCATATTGAAAATAATTGTTGTCCTGGATAAGCATAATACCTTCTAAAAACTCATCAAGTGAAAGGGAAGTATATTGTTTGAGTAAGGACCATTTTTCGTTTAAAACTTCTATTATTAAATTATTTGGGATATTTGTATACATAGAGATAACATCTAGTGAAATGATTTTGTGATTGTTTGTAATATTTATATTATTCAAGGTTTCTTTAATCTCAAATGAATCTTTAATGTAAAAACTGTTTTTGGTTATTTTTGATAAACAATTAGATAAATATTTGGACAATTTGTAGAAGGGGATTGTACATATGAAACTATTGGACGTAATGGTATTCCTGGTTTATGTAATTTTGGAAGTCCGTATATTTTTGGTGATAATGCATTGTGTGTTTGTAGTTTTTTGGCATCATTTTTATCAATAGAGTTGTTATCTAAAAGTTTTTTAATAAATTTGTTATTCTTATCTTGAAATACTTTGGTTTTATCTAACTTTATTTTTTTATAAACGTTTTTATCATTTAATATATCAAATATTTTTTTATTATAGTCTTCCGTGTTCATAATTACCGTTTTATTACATTTGTCAGGTTGTAAAATTGTTATCTGCGGATTGCATTTAATGAATTCTTTGGTTTTTTTTAATTTCTTTCTCTTTTAATTAAAAAAAAAAACCAAAGAATTCATTAAATGCAATCCGCAGATAACAATTTTACAACCTGACAAATGTAATAAAACGGTAATTATGAACACGGAAGACTATAATAAAAAATATTTGATATATTAAATGATAAAAACGTTTATAAAAATAAAGTTAGATAAAACCAAAGTATTTCAAGATAAGAATAACAAATTTATTAAAAAACTTTTAGATAACAACTCTATTGATAAAAATGATGCCAAAAACTACAAACACACAATGCATTATCACCAAAAATATACGGACTTCCAAAATTACATAAACCAGGAATACCATTACGTCCAATAGTTTCATATGTACAATCCCCTTCTACAAATTGTCCAAATATTTATCTAATTGTTTATCAAAAATAACCAAAAACAGTTTTTACATTAAAGATTCATTTGAGATTAAAGAAACCTTGAATAATATAAATATTACAAACAATCACAAAATCATTTCACTAGATGTTATCTCTATGTATACAAATATCCCAAATAATTTAATAATAGAAGTTTTAAACGAAAAATGGTCCTTACTCAAACAATATACTTCCCTTTCACTTGATGAGTTTTTAGAAGGTATTATGCTTATCCAGGACAACAATTATTTTCAATATGCTGATCAATTTTACCAACAAATAAAGGCTGTACAATGGGCTCACCCATATCATCCAGTTTAGCACAAGTTGTGATGGAGTATTTGGAAGAGAAAGTGTTAAATAGCTTAAATTTTGAGGTGTTGTTATTTAAAAGATATGTTGATGACTGTTTAGCTATTATACCAAAAAACCATATTGATGATTTTGTGAATGCATTTAACGGATTTAACTCAAATATTAAATTTACTGTTGAGGTGGAAAAGGATAATATTATTAATTTCTTAGACCTATCAATAATAAGAACTCAATGCAATAAAATAAAACTAAACTTTTAATAAAACATTTGGTCAGGACGATATTTAAACTATAATTCATGTCATTCTAAAGCCCAAAAAAATAGTGTAATAATAGGTTTAACTGATCGGGCTATTAAATTAACATCTCCAGAATATCGTCCTGAAATTCTAAAAATCTTAGGCAAGTTTTAATTAATAATCAATACCCAATAACTCTAATAAACAAAATTATCAAACAACGTACAAATAAAATTTATAATAGTAATAACAGAAAAACAATAAATAATACAAGTTCATGTCAAGAAAAACATATGTAGCTTTACCATATACAAATCAGCTATCAGAAAAATTAAAACATATTCTTTCTAAACATAATATTACTGTATGTCACAGATCTAAAAACAATTTAAAATGTTTATATACAAACTTAAAAGGTCATATAAATTTTAATAAACAATCCAATGTAATATATTCAATTCCATGCTCAAACTGTCCAAAAAATTACATAGGAATGACAACACAATACTTGGAGAACAGAATTAACGGACATAAATACACAAAAAGTGTTTCAACAGCTCTACACAAACATAAACAAAATGAAAAACATGAATTTGATTATAAAAACACCAAAATTTTAGATCGTGACTCCAATTATCATAAATTAGTTTTTAAAGAAATGATTTACATTAAAAAGGACGATAACTGTGTTAATGATAGAAAAGATATTAAAATTTAAGTCAACTGTATTATAATCTAATAAAATAATATTTTAAGACAATCTTTATAACAATTTTTCTGAGGTGCGTACTTATATATTTTACTAAAATTTTAATGTGTTCAATGTGTATAGTAGTTATTTTTATTTATTGTCAGTTTTTATGTTACCTACTTTAATTAGTTGATTTTATCTTTGTGAATACTTACAATATTTAAATTCAGTCTTTTGAAAATGCTCCAAATTATGAGTGAAACGTCAAGAACTAATAAAATGTAAAAAATAATAGTTTATTATTTCCGGACCTATGAGCCCAAGAAAATACTACATAACAAGTACTTATATATTTATATAGATTATACAGAAGCGCATTTTAAAATGTATAATGTCCAGAAATGCTAAATATCCCAGTAATAAATTGTATGAGGAAACAGTTATTCGATGTAAAACAACTTTATTATAAAATCAGCAACATAAGGCAGCATAAAAATAACACAACATTAAAGGTACACATTTACAAGTACAAGAAAAGACAGCAGATTCAATACGAAGTTCCACGAGCCAGACCAACTATTGGGCAAAGGGCACACTCATATTTAAGTCCGAGATTATATAATAGTCTACCGGAAGCAATTAGGGAAAGCCCTTCTTTATACAGGTTCAAAAAAAATTCAATACATTTATTAAAAATACATCCAGAGAGACCATAGCAGATTTAATGAGGCAGTAAATACGATTTTGTTTATTACGTTTTTTATCGGAACGTGAATAGGTTGATTAGTTTATTACGGGTATTTAGTGTAGTATATTTAGTATAGTATTTATTGTTTGAATTAAATGTATTAATATACCATTAATTGTAATTTGAATAATACAAACGCACAAACAAGCTATGCTTATGTGACATGAGTTTATTTCAATAAATTCTACACCTTATAACGAAACGCATGATAAAACATTCTTCTTGCTCTCTGATTTAACGTAAATTTCGAATTTCTAGCAATTTATACATTCCTCTAGAATTAAATTTAAAATTGGAAGTAAGGATTATGTAAATTATATTAATTCTACTTTTTGCTGCTGGTAAGTAAAAGATATAAAAGAAAAACCAAGTATTACCTCCAAATCCAAATTTGTAAAAACTGTGATGGATATTTTAATAAAAATCAGACGATGCGCTATGTAAGAACAATGAATAATTGGAGAACCTGGAGATAACATCTAATTTCTGTAATTTCTATAGTAATGAAAATAAAAAAAAAACAAAGCAAAAGCGTTACGTATTTGCATACCTCGCACATAGAGTGTAGAAAAATTTCTCGCTAGTGTCACCTCGCCAAAGAGTAGCATGTTATATTTACAAAATAACATCTACCTTTATTCGTCAATTATATTTTTTAGTATGATTGTTGTTTTTTCGCTATTTATCGGAATTTCACATTATCTGAACAAAAGCGAGTTAAATATTAAATGAGAAAACTTTAAGTAAAACTCGACCGTTAATATGGGAAATAAAGTATTAGAAGGCTTCCTAATTATCAAAGGATTTATTTAACAGAGTATCAGGCATGCATAAGCATGCACGTGCACTGATTATTTGTGTAGGTTCTGTCAGGAAAAAGAGGAAACCTCTAAACATATTCTTTGCTAATGTGAAGGCCTATGAAGATTGACATATTGTATTTACATTTTGTTTGTTTGTAGCTACCTGATGTTGATTAAGTAGTATTAAGGTTAGACCAAGTATAATATAACATATAATATTAAAGCCTAGATGTTATTAGCTCTAATGGATTATCCTGGATGTAATTCCCTCTAACAGCAGTATAATTGTGCAATGAAATAGAGAAAACCAGGAAAAAACTATATCATGCTGATCTTTGTTTTTTATCACAAATATGTAATACAAAAAATGAACACTTAAGAGCATATAGATTACATAACCAGATAAGTCGAACTATGCAAAACACTTACTTGAATTCACTTATACATACCAATGTCATTTAAATACTACACATTTGTGATAAAAAACAAAATTTAGATTTCCTTGAAGAACTTAAAATAAAAAGACATCTAGCAGATCAACAATGTAAAGTAGTTAATGGACAAATAAATCTTGGAAGTTCACCACTATTAAACTGTTTACTTTGATTGAGTCTTCATTTTATACATAGATAAGACATAACACAAATATACTATTGTAAAGATCAGCATGATACAGTGTTTTCCTGGTTTTTCTATATCATTGCACAGTTATACTGACCTTAGAGAGAAATCCATCCAGGATAATCCCTTAGGAATAATAACATCTAGGCTTTAATATTGTTATGTCTTATTACTTCCATACTTGGTCTATCCTTAACTACTTCATCAACATCAGGTACCTAACCACAAACAAAGAAAATGTTACTTCAGAGAAACCCCAAAAAAACATACCAAAAAGGACACCACTAAGAAACGGAAACAGGAAGACGGGCAATAACTTGTATGAAGGGAATATCGAGGGCGACGTCCAAAAGAAATCTAAGAGATGAAGAAAATAGAAAGGATTACCAATTAGGAACAGAAAGGCACATTACACTATATTGTAGGATCTAATGAATCTTGTTAAAAATTTACATTTATATATTGTTTTTTTTTTCCAAAAAAATTAACCAAACTAAACGCTTATCACTTATCTAAAACTACCACTAACCTCTTCTTTCTCCTACCTCCTTCTTCCTTTACTAAATCATGCATCCTCGTCAATGTTTCACGTCCAAAATATTTTTTACCTTCTAATTTACTGCCTTGAAATTTTAAAATCCCTTCATTCACCAAAACTTCAAACTTGCTGTCTTGGCAACCTATCCGTCTTGATCTAAAATTTTCATTTTCCTTTTCCTTCAACTGTCCAGCACATACATTATCTATTCTAAACTTAATCTATTACATCAATCAAAACTGGGAAAACTTTTGGCAGCATTTGAAAAAAATAGCAGTTTGTACACATTTTAAAACGGTGGATGGTATCTACAAATAGTTGCTGATAGTAATTCGATGTTGAACAATGTTCTCTCTTATCTTTCAAATATCATGTTTCTGTACGTAGATACTAAGCGTGAAAAACAATAAAGGTTATATAACAACAAAATGTACTCAAAAATTTATTGGTTAAAGGACGCAAAAAGATAAATGCTTTCTTCTGTTTTCCGTATATATTTTTTGACAGTGATAAGTTATATTGAATTGAGAGAGATTTAAAACATTTGGGGTGTGTTAAAACTAAAAGAAGTTGCCACCATTTGACTTTTAGCTATATTTGTAACATTTTTTGTAGAAACTGAACTCTATCAGCCTTACCAATAAACGGAGTATAAATATTTATACCGAGAATAAATATTTTATACCGAGAATAAATTCGGAATAGGCAAAATGTCTACCAATAATTCTGGAATAACTTATATTCGGAATAAATACTCGGTATAAAGTTATACCTACCCTAAGCCTTGTTTAAGTGCAGTAGGTATAACCTAAAAAATATATTTACTACGAGAGGTATAGAAGCTGTTGAGGAAGTTATTGATTTAATAAATTTGGAAAATACAAGAAAAAGAAAAGTTTTTAAAGAAAGAATAGACCTATTTACAATAAACTCTGACAAACAAATGTATGTCATCGAATTGCAAAGGCTATTTATACTACAAAAAAAGATATGATTTTATACAAATGTCTTCTCTTCACGAATAACTGATTTCAATGCAAAAATTGAGAGATAATTGATTTCAAAACAGTGTGAATTTTTTTAATAAACAAGAAACATATTGATGTCGACAAAAACACATAATTGAACTAAACCAGTATTAACATAACGTACTTAAATATTTCTCAATTTCTTTATATTTTTCGGCACATTTGCATCAATTTTTTCATTGAATAATTTAATGGAATTTATCCCAAATATGCTTATTTTTAAATGCGTGCACGGCGGGATTATTTATATTTGACGTTTAACTGTCATATTATCAATAATACGAACTCGAGTAGAACTCCTTATTATTGGTTTATTTGATAAGTACGTGAAACAGGCAATGAAAGCCCTTTAAGAATTTCACAACTAAACTTTTCACAATCAACAATTTATAGTTCAAATTAACTACAAACTGTTTTTAAATGTCATACTTCATTTAATTTAACACTGTTCCATGTACTTACGTCAACGTCTGCTACGTTGCCAAATCAATATTTTGGAATAAAGAGGGAATAGTTATAATTCATTTATTCCGAGTTTATTTGTAAACAATTTATACCTTAACCTTATACTTAGGATAACTATTCTAAGTTTAAATAAGGAATAACGTAAGAATAAGAGATTTTTATTAGTAACAGTGGTACAGTCTAATAGCGCAGCATATTTTTTATGTGTCTGGAATTATTTTTTAAAAATAGTATATTATGTTACTAGGAGTATAAGGCCAACATTATTGTTGAGCCCAGGTTCTTGCACTGCCGAGGCGCTAGCCGAGGCTGTGCAAACTGGGCGAAACATATAATGGGCCTTCTGCTCCGAGTAACATATACTATTTTTTCTTCAAGCGTAATAATAATATGCATTTTATAAAAAATATAGAAGGCTTTGTTTATATCTCAACTATTTAATTAATACAAACGAAAAATTACATAAAGTGTTACCTATTTATTAATGCCGCTTTAAAGCGGTAATATCACCTCCGTTGTCAACTAAAATAGTTGCGGAAGTCCTCCGAAGGCAATGTTCTGTATATTCATGAGGATTTGTTAATTTCAAAAACGTAGCAACGTCTTTTGGTACGTTTGATATTTTGTGGATACCCATTACCACACGGTGACATTTACCATTCTGGTATTTAATAAAAAATCGCTGCAGGCCAATATCATCCGGATGAAGAGCCGTATACTGTCTTACCAAATTCAAATAAAAATCGCCAATTATAGTAAACGACCGTTGTTTTTTGTTTTTTGTGTTTATGATTTTAACCAAAATTAAATTTCCCAAATCTTGGATTTCGCTAGACTTTAAATTAACAAGTTCATCGCATCTAAGGGCTCCTGTGACTCCAAATATTAATATAACCTAAAACAAACGTTGAAATAAATAAAAAAAGCTGATAGCACTGGGATTAGAACCGCTGACCTTCGCGACCGAAGACAAAAGCTCTGCCACTGAGCTACCGTCATTAAATGTTATAAGTAGGAAATGAGGTAATATTTGCTGTCAAGTTAAATATTGATCTGCGAGTAGATATCACTGTCAACGGTTTAATAAACGTAATAATGATTAAAAAGAAATAAGAAAGTACCTACCTTTGTTGCTAAATAAACATTATTCGGTGCATCCTTGAGAAATTTATCAAATTGATCTTTTGTTAATACTTTTGATTTTTTCGGTGTATAATTTTCCCCTTGGCGCTTTATAAACGCAATTAATTTGCTATATTTTTCTATTTTAACATTATGTTTATTGTTTAATTGACTTTTAATCATTGAATACTGTGCCCATAGAGTAGAACTTTTAAAATTTCTGGACAAATTCGTGAAGTGTGCAAGCATAACGTTTTCCGTGTATTGCTGTACATTATATTCATTGCACCATTTTAGAAATTTTTCGTATGCAAAATCATACAGTTTACGCGACTTCGTTGGAATTAGAGTTTCAATACTGGAATTAGCTATTTCAACTAATTCCGGAGGCGTACATTGTAGTTTGAATTAGGTAGGAACACTTTCAGAGTCTGACACATTTCAAAACTAACAAAACATCAAAATTAAATAAGGAAATTGACAGTTCCTGCCTTCTTGATTATAACACCCATAAGACGTTGCTACCGTTTCTTATTATTTTGTTACTAGTATAATAATGAGAGTTCATTATTGTACTAGTAAAAGAATAGGCTATTTCTACTGTTTGTGTTGAAGAACATAATACAGTTTTTATTATACGCTTGAAAAAAAAATAATATTTATTGCATCTCATTGAAATTATATACAACATAGCAAAGATTGGGGTACAAATTTATTTTAGTAGTAGTGTGCGTTACGATAAAATTTTATTAACATAATACATAATATTCTTGTAGTACAAAAATGTATTGAAAATAATCAGTCTAGACAAAACAATATTTATTGCTAACAAAAGTGTATTTGAAGTGCCCAATCCCAATTGTATAACATTTATTAAAAACCAAAAGAAAATCTCAAGCTAAATGTCACAGAAAATGGATGGTTTACTTCATAACTATGCCAAGATGAGAATTTTCTTATGGAAAAGTAGAAACGTTTAATGATTGAAGAATTCTAATCTCGAGTATAATATAATAGTTATTTATGTACCGAGGATAGCAAGCAGATGAGGCGTAATCGACGCTTTTTTCCGAGGTACAGTCGGCTTTAGAATAGCATATTATACATGTTAAATGTGAATTTCGTTTACCTACCGAAGTTATAAAAACGCCCTTTGAACGCCTATATTAAATGGTTTTTGGGGATTAAGTTTATTTACAAGGAACAGAGGGACAGGCAATTTGTCAATAAAATACCTTATGCTGTAAACATTAAAGATGTGGGCGAGGACAACTGTTAAACTGATTTCAAATTTATTATTATTTAAACCGTGATTGGTTATACACAATAAATAGGCCATCCTTAAAATTAAGGCCGTCCTTAAAATTAATTCATTGTAAGCGATTTGAGTTTGAAAATGTATATGCTATTCTGAAGCCGATAGTACATATTAAATATTTACCGTCGACCCCACTAGTTAAAGTCTTTTGAGAAATTTTTAAGTATACATACCTCTATACCTATCTTTTTTAATGTTATGTTTTATTTTTAATAAAACGAACAAAATTGAAGTAACTATTCTTTAATATTAATATTAAACGTACAATTAGTACATTTTCCATTAGTCCATTTTCTTAATTTTAAATTGCAACTAACTTATTTCATGAGTTTAAACTGCCAAATGTCAAAATCAGATACGTGACAGCAACGGGTAACTAACAATTTTTATTTAATCGCCTGTTATGCGGACGAAAAAGGTTTGCGTACGAAAAATGTAGATATTAAATAGTACGCTATTTTTCGTTCTAAAATTAGTACGAAAAGTGTTTTTGTAGAGGAAAAAGTGCTTATTATAAGCTAACAAAGTAAAAATATTAAGACATATACATTCCTTGAGTTACAATCAAAGTAGTCTACGTATATTGATTGAAAAAGGAGATTTTAGAAAAATGAGTAACCCATAGCATATTGTGTGGAAGATATGAAGAAAGAGAAATTATTAAACGTTAAAGAGGAATTTATAAAAAAAAAGCAACAAAAGGATTTTTTTTCATTAACATTCAATATTTTTACATTCATAATCTTGTTTCCTATTTATTGGAGATATTTTGTTCTAAGATACAGCTTTTATAAATTAAAATGCAAATTTAAACTTCGTTAAAACATGTGCTTTTAGGATATTAAACTATCAAAAGATGATTTATTAATGAGTTCATAAACAAATTACTTCTAAGTGATTACAGTTTCCTTAAACGCAGGATATATAAATGGCTTGCATTATTTCTCGTTCATAAACCAAAATATTCCAGTGACAAAACAAACAAAACATATTTGAAGTAAATAAGAGGTGATAATAACAAAACTGATTTACCAATTTAATACCTAACCTAGCTTTGGTGCATCCTAATGGTGCAACGTTTGTTATTACTTAGTTATTAAACACATTTTTCAAAAACATTCTAATGGATAGAGTTATTTATTTATGAATTTGTATTAGATATTTCAATTCATAAAAAATAATAAATGAATCTATCCAGTTCTCCAAACCAACTTTCAAAATTCCTCTCACAAAGTTGAAGTTCATAACATTTAAGAATAATAAAAAACTCTTCGTTTTAACAAAACTTCCACTATTTAATTAAAAAATTTGCTTTTTTAACCTCAATGACGGCCGTTTCGCTGATTAGCATCGTCAGATTGATATTTAAGTTACATTTTGTTTGTTTGTAGTTAGGTACCTGATGTTGATGAAGTAGTTAAGGCTAGACCAAGTATGGAAGTAATAAGACATAACAATATTAGCCTAGATGTTAATAGCACTAAGGGATTATCCTGGATGTACTTCCCTCTAAGATCAGTATAACTGTGCAATGATATAGAAAAACCAGGAAAAAACTATATCATGCTAATCTTTACAATAACTTAATATATTTGTGTTTTACAATTACTTCTTATCTATGTATAAAATGTAAACTCAATCAAAGTAAACAGTTTAATAGTGGAGAACTTCCAAGATTTATTTGTTCATTAACAACTTTAAATTGTGGATCTGCTAGATGTCTTTTTATTTCAAGTTCTAGGCTTTAATATTGTTATGTCTTATTACTTCCATACTTGGTCTAGCCTTAATACTACCTAAGCAACATCCGGTACCTAGCTACAAACAAACAAAATGTAACTTAAATGTCAATCTGACGATGCTAATCAGCGAGAATCAGCAATTTTTTAGATAAATAGTGGAAGTTTTGTTAAAACGAAGAGTTTTTTATTATTCTTAATAAGATGGACTTCCAAAAAGTAAGGGTTAGTACAATCAATTTAATTCATAACATTTGAAGTCCAGCTTCATTATTTTTCACCCAAAACCAAACTTTCACCGAAATTTATCAAGTCCTATATAAAATCACACACTAAAAAAGCTTCTTAGTTAGACAGCATCCACAACAGTCCCCCTAATAACGTGCAGTAAACCTCCTGGGCCCATATTCTTGACTAAGGGAGTAACTCTTCCCGAGAGAAGATATATTTTGTCTTTGTCACTGCAATGACAGATTAACCAAGCAAAATAAAGATAAAATATATGTTCTTTCGTTAAGATCTACTCTCTCAATCAAGAATAAGAGCCCTGGTTAATACTATTCACTCTTCAGATTACTACCACAGCACATTTCTTCTAGCAGGCCAACTCCTGTACTGATTAACAAGACCAATATAGTAGTACTGAGCCCGCCCGCCGCAGGCGCTAGTGTAATATTTGAATGAAAATTTATATGTTTACCTGCTGAATGCCCTTTGAGCTCTTACTCTCATATTCTAGTTCTAATTGACAAATTGTGTAAATTTAAATTACGTTTTTTGAGTATGACAAACAAATTTGTTTGGCCAATATAGTATATTCACATTATTTGGTTAATGTAGAGTATGTTTTCTTTAATATAAAAACCAATTCTACTTAAACATTGCATAGATCACTATAAACCGAACTTTTGGGGCAAAACTCAACTCAATCATAAATAAATATAACATGTATAATGCAACTCATACAATATTTTTTATAAAAGTATTAATTTGACATTTATATTACCAAAAGATAATATTTCTTGATCAAATTCCCAAACATTAATATTTTTTTATTCATTAATCTTGTTTAAATCATTACGTTCGGTGATTTTTTAAAATATATCACCTTTTAGATTAAAAGAGTTATGCCCTTAAAGGTCGCCTTAGCATGTTATGTAAATAAATGTCTGTGCTTTTATACTTTGTGCGTAATGGGTTGCCTACAACTCTTGTGAAGTATATATAATTACGTTTTTAAGTACTTCATCTGTTTTTAGTTCAATGTTGTGATGTGTGTAATTATGTTTTCCTACGACACCCTATAAAAACGACACCTATCACACCGTTTTGACACTTCGAATATTAGTAATATCATACGCGTTCGGAAAAATAATAAAAGAAGGCGAGCAATATCACAAACGGGTGATATTTTTTAAAAACACACAGAACGTAATAATTTAAGCAATATTAGTGAATAAAAAACTATTAATTCACTTTGATTTGTTCAATTTGATCAAGAAATATTATCTTTTGGTAACATAATTGTCAAATTATTGTATGAGTTGCATTATCTCTGCAACCAAATATACACATACGTATGCATTTAGCAGTTCCAATGTAAAAGTCCTATTTATTTGATTACTTATAGTAGTGTGGGTTTACTATGGGTATAACAGAAACAACAAAAATTGGAGAATTACAGGAGTTAAATTTAAATGAAAATGTTCAAAACACATTACTAACACATAACGTTTCTCAAGTTCTAATTAATTTCACCAACTGTTCCAATAACCATTTTACTTTTAGTTTTTATGTAGCCCACGAAAAAAATGAATATGTCAATGATGTTAATTCCTGAGAAAGGTGGTTGTTTGATTTTAATTAATTATATCTCTATGCAATGTTTAAACTCCCCAAACATGAGTAATAATTAAAATAAATTTTATAACTAGTTAAAAAGTTTATAATTATAAAAAATATTGGAGTCCTAGGAAAAATCAGGTACACAACGATTTGCAAACGGTATTTCGCCGCACTCGCCGCTACGTGGCTCGTGCTAAACTTTACTCGTGCGTACTATTTTACTTTTCACACTGGTTTTGTTATATGGTATAGGTTTAAACTATATTTCTTTATATATTTTTATAAGTACTGTTTCCTTTAAATATGTTAGTTTTTATACTGTAGACTATATTAGTTTGTTACTTGAATGTTTTACATTTATTGTGCTTATTGCCAAATAAATAAATAAATTTTCTTCGATTGACACATTGGCCCAAAAACATTAATCAATTCGGATTTTTCTGGGATGACTGGTGTTTTTTTCTCATGTTCATGGATTGTTTATTTTTTTATTTCACAGTTTCTTTATTTTATTTTTAAATTTAAAAATTATTTTAAAAGTAGGAAATTATGAAATAGTAGGTATATTACATAACCATAAAAGTGTGGAAAGTGAAATAATATCATTGTATATCTGTTTATACAATGATAATATGCACAAGCAAAGTTTAGAACGAGCCGCGTAGAGGCATGCGGAAACGTAACGAGTTCAAGAAATACACTTTACAACGCGTTATGTATACGATTTTTCTTACGATCACAATATTTTTTATAATTATGAAATTATGAACATTATTTATTAAATTTATTTTAATTATTGTTTTTTGTTTTTGAAATATAATTATTTAAAATCAAACAACCACCTTTCTCAGGAATTAACATCAGAATTCTTTACTAGCTAAATGACATTTTTTGTGGGCTCCATGAAAGTTAAAAGTAAAATGGTTATTGGAACAACTAGTGAAATTAATTAGAACTTGGGGAACGTTATGTATTAGTTATGTGTTTTGAAATTTTTGATTTGCGTTTAATCCCTGTAATTCTCCATTTTTTGTTCTTTCTGTTGTTGTTGAAGGATGATACCTTGAAACTAAAACCATACCTGTGTGTATATTTGGTTGCATAGATAATGCAACTCACAAAATATGTTTTATAAAAGTATTAATTTGATATTTATTTTATCAAAGGATAATATTTTTGATCAAATTGTACAAATCAAAGTTACGTTCTGTGCGTTTTTAAAAAATATTGCACACTTGTGATATTGCTTCTTTTCTTATTTTCCCGAACGCGTATGATATTATTAATTTTCTAAGTGTCAAAACTGTATGTTAAGTGTCGTTTTAAGGGGGTCGTAGGAAAAGTATATTGTCAGTAGAATCCGCGATTGTTGACAATAAGTGGTAATTTTTAATTATTCGTGGACACATGATATTTATTGAAATATTTCATCATTTCTATAATTATTTTTTGTACTTTGTATTTTCCAAATACAGATATTATATTTCAATTTCTATTCAGTTTTGTAAAAAAAAATCATATAAAAATGCCGAAAAACGTTCCAACCTACCCTTAAGTATTTATTTTGATTGATGTTACCTTACAATTGGTTAATTCACGGAAAAATTCAAACTGCAACGGTGTTCGTAAATCAGAGTAACGTACAGGCAAAACGAAAACTTCCAGGTTATTTAATTTTCAATTTAAATATTCATCCAACGCGAAAATTCTAGAAACATTTTCTAGTTTTCATTTTAGATTAAAGTTAATCGTTCTTGTTAATTGAGATGCGAAATTGTTACGTGGAAATTACAACATTGAAAATTCAGTTAGGGGTTGACGTTTTTTAGTTAAATAAGAAATATTGGTCCAGTCAGTAATTCATCAGAATATATGTTAAAAAATGCCGCAAACGCGAATTGTTTTTTGACAAAGCATACGCCATCACAAAAAATTACGTTAGTTAATCAATCGGATGATTTCTATCAAAATAATCCGAAAATAACGAAATAATTTATGTGCTTTGATGGGGTTTTCATTTTGGAAGTTGGCAGGTAAATTATTAACAGATATTCGGTTTTTGTTCAATTCTGGCCAACACGGTTACGAAATGTACGGATTGGTAATTTTCAACTATAATTAAAAAAGAACAAATATTGAAGGAATATAAAACCAAAAAAATATTAAGTGTAATAATAATATTGTGCCATTTTTTTCATCTAAACCTTTAATGCTATCGTCATCAATTAAAAGTGACTCAACTATATCCTTCTGTAAATCTAGATTGTAGGTACTTCTATTAATAAGGAGAAATCTGATGCAATCTTACTAGGGTTTTTAGAGACTCTAGATTTCTGATCTCGTCCCATCTCGATCCCGAGGCTAGATTGAATTGTTTTTTTCTTCGAGGTGAGATCTATACACTTTGATATCGCGAAAAAATGGAAGTGCTGCAATAACTCGCAACTTGTCATAGGTGAATAAAAGAACAATGACAGAATGTCACCGAGCCCTGATTAAAGCAGCTGGGGACAATAAAATCACAGTTAGCTCAGAAGCTATCCACATAGCTGACTTTTTGGCAAGATGATAGCTCCTTTGTACCCAACCCCCTATGACCTAACAAAGACAACGATAACTAAACTAATTAGGTCACATTAATATCTATATTATTAAAAAAGAAATGGGACGACACAGCAGAGAAGGCTTTAGACTTTCAAAGGAGTTACTTGGCTACCCAAAGGAGTACACATCCAAAAGATTCCTAGAGATGGCCGAAAAACAACTTAGACTAGTGACAAGGATTCTAATCGGTCACTGAGGTCCCCAAAATATCTATACAGAATGAAACGAACAAGAAGAGCAAACCGTCTAGCACATCCTGTACGACTGCTCGCCTGAACGGAAATCCTACTCTTAACTTGCCAACACAAAAGAGAATCCCCTGAAGGACTACTTCAAATCAGTAGGCTGGACTACGAATTAAAGGGACAGGCACAGAAGGAAGCCCACTGGCCCTAATGAGGTGTAAGTGAGGATGAAGCTTTTGGGCTGATATGTCAAAAAAGCGAAACTAAAAAACTATGTTCAGAAATAGTTTTAATTCATCTTAAACATGAGAAAATTAACGAAATATAAAAAATGTCAAATATAATGAAAGACATAACAAATGTAGAACATAAATATTTTTCCTACTACTATACTGAAATATTTCACTTGCAACTCTCTCACTAATTAGTAAATGTAGTATATTGTACACTGGTTTCTATTTCGCACTAGTTACTATGGAATTTTCACAATTGAAAACTAGGAATAGCATTTCGATGGTAGATTAAAAATCGAAATATTTCACTGGTTAATTCAATTTCAATGATATTGAAAACCAGCCCTCCACTTCAGAAACAGACTAAACACTTCATAATGTACTGATAAAATGTACTGATAATTTTTTGGTCTGTAGAAAAATACTTAATCAGAATTTTACTATCATTTGATATAAAAATAGCCAAATTTTTTCGATACCAAATGTTTTATTTGCATGTTACCAAGAACCTTAACTTTTTATGAGTTTAATACATTCTCCTGCACTGAAATTCAATCTGTTGGCATATTTTAGCTATTACCAGTCCCCAAAATGTAACTAGGACCTACTCGCCGTAGTCCAACTTTTTAAGTATACGTCCTTAAGTCCTTTTGAACTAGCCACCACTGGTTAATTAGATTTATTGGATAACGGATCACTTTCGCTTAAAGTTAAATATACCAATTTAACATTAATAGTCCATTCCTCTAATCGTTCTTTATACAGTGTGGAAAAACCAAATGGAATAAATTCATTATTTTATTATATAATTTTTTTCATGTTAATTTTTACAATAAATTTAAAAACAGTAACATTTTTGGACAGATAATGATACCTTTCAAACGATATATCACAAGCCCATACTTCCCATTCAAAAAATTGAGGGTTGTAACTGTTACTCAAAGGGGGTTGAAGGTTTGGATTAAATTTTCACTTTAAAGAATGTCAATTTATAAATTAAATTTGACGTGATTCGGTATTTTCTATAAATACGTAAAGTAACGAATTTATTCCATTTGGCTTTTCCTCACTCTATAATTATGCGTACCTATTATATTATGTATTAGCACTATTTGAGTTAATAGGTTATCATTTATAGCCAAAGTTTATGTCCACTGAGTCCAGAATCCTACTAACAAAAAGTTTTATTGTAGACGCATTAATCATTCATTACAACAAAACATAATAGTCCAGTCATTTAAGTAACAACAGGTATAATCAGCTGGAAATTCGTATACACCATTTTGGCAATTTTAAAATCAAAAAAGGTTCAAAGAAAACTCAAAGTCTATCCCACAACTGTTATATTGATAGTTGCAACTAGTTTCGGTCCTATAGGACCATCATCAGGCTGAAATAATTACAAAATAATATAAAGAGGAGCATACACGAGACAAACACTTATCCAAAGTTGAGTGTTCAGCCTATTGACGTAACATTTCTGTGACTGGACTATAATGTGGGAGTTATAAGAGAATCGAGTGTAAACAAACTTTGGGAACTCCGAATTGAAACCGGTCATTAATCACTCTCTATTTCCCACATGAACCTAACTGAAGAGTAAGTCGAAAATAATGTATAGTTTAGAAGGATACATTTGTTATTTTTATTTGTTGATAGAAGACACCTGTCGAAAAAGAAGTTTAATTCAAAAAAATTGTTTCAAGGAATGATAAAAGTGCGTAAAAAATATGGATGAGGGCGATTAAAGTTTATGTTTGTTTTAAGAAAAGAAAAGTTTTTCTGATGAAGATGAATTGTCGAAATTTATTTAGTCTTCTGATACATTTTTCTTAGTGATCGTATTATTGCTTTCCATGACCACAAATTGTATACATTAGTTTCCGGTTTGTCAGTGGTGTATCAATTTTAATTTATGATAAAATGTTATATAAATTTCAAAAATACAAACACTGAGTTCTTAAACATTTATAAACAATATTTTTTTCATACTGTACGGTAAAGTGCCATTTCCCGGACTCGTTTGACGGTACACTAGTACTTACAGTGCTCTTCAATTCTCCCAATGTTGTTTGAAATAATAAGTGAATCAACATAAACTAAGCTTTTATTCTAGTTTTTGAAGATTGACATTAATTGTATTAATACATATTGCCAGCAATATGTATTAATGGAGTTGTTGATGGATTTACAGTGTTTTCTGTAATCGCGGAAGACGTGTGGCTGTGATGTAGCACTTCAACAAAAGTTTCGCCCCTTTGGATCATTCTTGCAATCTTGTTTTTGCCTTCAATCCATTCTTCTATATACTTTTCTGCAACTGAAGAATTCTTCCATCCACCGTGCTGTTTTAGAACTTTAAGGTCAGCTCCAGCATTGGCCAACAACGTTGAGGATGTCCTCCTGAAACAATTACCTGTATCCTTTTCTGGTTGGTCTAGTTTTAAGAACTCAGCTATTTTCTTAGGTGCACCGCCAACATTATATACATACCAGCTCTTTGAGACAGACATTTTCCTGGTCTATAACCCACCAAAAGAGCTTTCAGGGAGACGTGTTGCCGTAAATTCATGTATTTTCTAAACACATCCAAATAGTGAACCTCATCACTGTTAATCACAGCGAAAGCTCGTCGAATATGCGTTTTTGTCTGGTTAATCTTAACTACTAGCTGAGTACCCGTATCTTCCACATCACTAACTTCTAAATTAAAGATCTGTTCCCTTCGGCAACCTCCAGCAACTGCAAGTAATGCTATCAGTTTAAGTAATAGATATTCTTTTTCTGGAGCGTCCCTCATATGAAGCTTTCAATTTGTTTCTTTGTCAGCACCTTCGACTGGTTTGGCTGATGGTCTACTTTTTGTTTTTTCAAAAAAGCTATCAACTTTGGGAAACTTGGTATGTTGACATTCTAATTAACCATAATCATTGATTTTACCATCGAGTTTTGGGGCCATAATGAAGAAGGGTTGAATGTTTTTGACTAAAAATTAAAACTGTTGAAAGGAATATTCTTTAAAAAAACTGTTCTTACCACATCCAAAATGTAAGCCAACATCACATTTTCATCAGCACTACTTTTCAAATTGTGTTGTTCACGCCAGTTGCAAAACAGCGCATATTCATTTTCATATCTTTTCGCAGACTTAACTGGAATTATTTGCCCTATCGCTTCCACAGTTTTCTCAGCAATTTCATCTAATTTCAGATCCATTTTCTCCGCAGATATTTCGTGTGTGCAGAAAATTCAATATGTCTGCCTTTATTTACATTGTTACTTGGTAACCGTTGTTCATTTTTTATTTATAAAGCAAATCAACCATGTTAAGAATAAATCAAGTAACATAATTTTTTCACAGCAGTCTACATGACTTTCTAATAAAATGATCAAATATGTCATTTTAGTCATTTTATTGCGTTTAAAACCAAAGGCAGTATGAAAAAAATATAGTACGATACACATCCATGAAGTGATTGTTACGTTACTCGATTAGATATTCTTGACTCGGCTCCTTCGTCGCCTCTTATCGTAATAAGTCACTTCCCGGACTAGTAACGTAAATAACTATTCTAAATACACATTTATTAAGAGGGGCGCCAAAAATGTGACAGCTGAAAACGGGTGGCAAGCCTGAATTGTACCCAAAATTTCAATCATTTTGTAAACAACAAATCTAAAGAACGCCTTAAAATTACGTGTTCAAATTTTAACAGGATGTAGCTTAGACCTTTCTCTAGGAGATAAGGTTTTTTAGTTAAGTTTTATATTGCAATAAAAGAGATATTGGTGTTTAAGTGATGGTATGTTTTTAAAAAGTTTGACAATTTGTGATCACGAATTTTAACGCCAGAAGCTTAACTCCTAAAGAATGCATAGAAAATGCGACTAGCAAAATATGAAGTTAAAGAAAGGTATATTTTTTGAGATTTGTTGCACGCAAAATTTGAACATTGCACTAATCTGTCAATTTAGTTCAACAGTTTTGGTGGCGCTTTTTTCAAAAACGTATGTCTATTCTAATTCTCCAAATCCAAACACAAACTTCACTTAAAACCTAACCTTATTTCTCGTTTATAACGTCAAAATATATTCATTTTAGTGTTTTGCTTTTAAATATATAATTGTCTATATTTATAATTTACCAGAAGTCAAAAAAATTAATTTTAAAGTATATTTTCACAATTTGCGTTGGTTTTTACATCGTTTATAGCATTATCCAAGGAATTTAGTGTTATGAACCGTTGTTATTTCCTAAATTACTTTTTACTTAAACACAGTTGTCTTATTTTAGTCGAATTGGTAAAAATGTGAGTTTTGAGAGACCTGATTTTTCTTTATACTTTTTTAATCTTTAAGTTACCTTATATCTTTATTTGTTAAATAACATAAACCCAACCTAAGGGATTTACATTTATAAATTAAAACTACATATGTAAATATTAACAGCTAAGTGTTAAACTGTTTTTCTAAATAGGCAGGATAATGTCCACAAAGTAAGGGTTTCTACAATATTTATTTACATGTTCAATATGCATAAATATAACAGCTTTCTCTTTAGATAATGTGATGAATAAAAATTTACAGTCAAATATGTAATATTTTTATTAAAACAGTTTTACAAATTTGGGTTAGATACTGAATATGTCTGTTATCTTTATATATATCCCCCCACCATTGAAAGTTTGTTGGTAAATGATAAAACAGACCAAAGGGTTCCATATTCATGTCAGAATGAAGTTCATATATTTCCATAATATGGTGAACTGGGTACATATAATTGAGCAAATGAGTCCTAAAAAAGAAAAACATAAAACATTTACTTGTTATTTACTAATAATATGCAGATGTAATTTGGTAATGTTTAAAATGTAATTGAACCCTAAAATAAACATTTGTATTTTAAAACACATAGTAGCCCACAATAGGTTTCATATTGATGTCTATAAGGGTCCAGATTCAATGTTTTTGAAGAAAGAGTTCTAAAAAATAAAAGATTAGAATTAACAGTAAAAATTATTAATTATTTACTATAAATAGAATAAAGCCTGTGTTACTTCAGGTCCAAAGTTTTTGAGGAAACAGTTCTAAAAAATTAAAGATTAGAAATAAAATATAAAATAATTCATAACATTACTAACTCAGTTACAAATTTTGTCAGTCTTCTTACTATCAACAGAATACAACCAGTGTAGGCAGTTATACTTGAGGTCCAAAGATTTTGAGGAAACAGTAGCATATATTTTGAAAACCATTGATTTATACAATTTAATTATCTAAACATAGATGAAATAACATATATGGTTGCCAGAAAAAGTATATTGCTAAAAATAGTATTTTCAGGACATTTTTGAAATACTTTAGAAAAGTAGTAATCTATTGAATCTTGTAGAAATATTTTGTTTACCATACTCCACCTAATAAAATAATCAAAAATTAATCAAATAGTTTGGATTTAGAAAATGATACTAATATTCTTCCTAGTATTTAAAGTAGACAAAGGATGGCTCAAAGGACGAGTAGCATTAACACTTCTCTGAGATGCCCTAGTAAAGCCTCTTATATGAACTCAAAAAGAAGAAAATTCATATATCTAATATGCAAAATACCTATATCAATACATCTTTTAAAACTAAATTTGATATTTAGATCTGAATCATAGATAATAAAATAAATAATACCTACCTATAAATTGTAAAAAAATTAAACCAGTAAATAAACAAATTAAAACTTACCTGTTATCACTTCTGATTACTAGATGGAGAGTGCTTTCAAATGTAAATAATAAAAATATGGATCTTTATAAAATAAATAAGATTTTTTAATTTGTGTGAAAGATACCAGTTAAAAAATTCAGTTACAATCCTATTGGATACATTTTAATTTCAATTGATTCCACAAAGTATGGGGTTGACATTTTTGGAATATAATTAATAGCCATAATTTAATGATACAATTAGTTTTATTAAGATATACCCATAACATTAACAATTATGTTTAGTACTTGCAAGAGTATTGTTGGCCAATTGCTGATAGTCAGCTTATCCCACTTCTTTAGGTATCTTGAAAACAGGTGCACAAAGTGTATTTCTATAGATACTAGATTTGGTTAGTTATTATCGTAGGTTATTCAAAACATTATTTTTTTCTTGCTCCACATTCTCAAAATAAAAATAAACTATAGGTAAGCTTTATGTAGGGTGTGCTTTACTTTGTACTCCATTTTTCATTAAATCATGGATCTGGGTGGTAATTTAGGAATGTCCAATACTCTCTAAAAAATAAATGATATTTATTTATTTAGGCAGTAAATAATTAGCAAGGTACCTACTTACTATTGAAGTCATATTGAAGACAGACTAACCTGTTAATGTTTACAAACATTATAGTAACACTTTTGCAATAATCATCAAACGTTTTGGAAAAGTATTTAAATTTTTTCCCCACAAAATATATTCTAAAAATTTACATCTACTTCAACACCTTCAAATAATACATTTCTGATCAAACTAACAACTAACCTCGTTTAATTTTGCATTGTTGCCAATAGATTTCAATCTCAATTTTAAAAAAGGTATAATTACATACTTTCCACTTTATTTCAATTTTTCTTTAGACCATGTTGATTTATGTATATTCAGACCCGTAATATGTTTTTATTATAATTAATACATTTATTCTAATAAATACCTTAATTAGTAAGGGTTAGTACCAGAGCTGGGTAGTATCCGGATACTTCTGTATACAGATACAATATCTGGATACTTTTTATGTATCCGAAAGCTCTTTTAAATTTTGTACCCGGTATCCGTATCCGTGACCAAATTTTAAAGTATCCGGTATCCGGATACTGTTTTTAATATTCCGATACTTTTAAATATTATTTATCGCCCTCCGATAATGCACCTAACGTAGGCACAACACTGCCCTTCCTTTAATTCAGATGTGTCTAACATGTTAAATCCCATTTTTCGTACTGGTCACCGTCACCGTTATAATATATTATATTCTAATGGAGCTTTGTTTTTACCTATAAATCAGTTATAAAGTTTCATAAGTACGTTATTTATTTTTTATATTTTCTATATCTCTATTTTCAAGAACCCCTTTGTACCCTGTATTTATAATTATTAGGAGAAATTATTTTTCGGATATTATAATAAAGGACATCCTAATATTTATATTTTTATTTTAGTGTACCTACAAGTACAAATAAGTACACCCCCTAAAAAGTTTGAAAACTCGGCTGGTCCGACGCTGGCCAAATTCAATATCAAAAGTTCAGGCAGTGACACGAAAAATTTTTCGTTAAATGTATTTTTATTATTATATATTACATTAAAAATACATGCACATCACATAGTTTTAATACTAATAATTTATGTCCTTTTTAAAAAAAGTATCCTTCAAAGTATCCTAGGAAGTATCCGGATACTTGTATCCGAATACATTTTTAAATGAAAGTATTCGAACTTTTTAAAAAAGTATCCGGATACATTTTGAGTATCCGTATCCGGTATCCGGATACTTTTTTTCAATATCCGACCCAACTCTGGTTAGTACAATAAATTTCATTAATTAATTATTTGTTAGGAATGCCGAAATCTTATTTTATTTTTTTATATATCGATATTTTAAATCCTAAAAACAATTAATTTGTTACGCCTATGACACAACAATAACACACAACAAACTTCCAAAATGTATCCAAATAGGATATTTAATAAAAATTATACAAGTATTTTTCATCTGTTTATGGTCTCAAGGTCAAATGTGTGTCGTGTCGTGGAAACATTCAAAGATTTACGAAGCAAAATTCATATTTTCATCTCTGTCTTAGATAAAGAAAGTCAACAAGCTCTAAAAATATTCAAATTTATAATAAAAATACTAATTTGAAACCACTATCGCCATCTACTCTACATTCTTGTAATTTAAAAATAACCAGATTTTTCACTAAATTCAGGCAGTCTTACCAAATTAGAAACGCCCCTCTTAAATATAGGAATATTACATAGCTGTGCATATAATATTCAGTAAAGCACTTACGTACGGTATTGTCCTAATTTTGTAAATCAAACTACAAAACAAATCTATTTCAATTTTTTTTTATTGACCTTTAAACAAAACAATTGTGTTACAATAATTTTTTAGTTTATCCTCAGTTGTTATATTTTTACAAATTAAATGTATTAATGTACCTATTCGTGTTGTTACATAACAATTAATTATACACTTTATAAGAAAATGTTTGTGATTCTTAAGAGAGGGATTATTATAGGTTTTTATGAAATCAAATAACGAATTGCTTATTAACTAATCAAGCACTTGCATGGAAATATTATATTTGCAAACTTTGTTAGTTTGCAATAATAGCTGAATACCATTTATATAATATTTTTGGATACAGCATTCAAATTTGTTCCTAACAAAATTTTAACCTTTTGTTGAAAGGAAATGAAGAGTTATAGGAAAGGAATGTTCACTTTGAGAATACTTTCTAAATACCTTTTGCTTTGTAGATTTTTTGAAAAAATCTACGAATTAAATCATTGTTTGCTCCAAACTTTTACAGTATTACGTCACTAGATTCTTAATTTAGCAAATTTTGTTTCTTTTGTTACAAAATTACAATATTTACTTAAAGTAGGTATTAATTTTTTTCTTTTAAGCCCATTTTTTTTCTGAAATCTCCTTATCTGATTGGAATTTACAATATTAATTTTTGACATATCACTTGATTTTCTTTTCACGTAAATCTTTCGAAGTTTATCATCAGATACCAATTTAAAACATGTGAAAGTAGAGACTTAGACAGGACATTCCCATTATCTGAAATATCACCAAATATCCAAACTGGTGTTGATGGTCTAGATTGCTTTAAACTAGACAGTGCTGCTTCACTAGTAGAATACTAATTTCTTTATTAACATATGATCTAACCTAAAATAAAGAAAAACACTCTCAAAAACTATGTAACAATTGTTGTAAAAATTCTTTATGAATGACGTTTTTATATATTTAAATCTTGTAACCGTAATAAGTAGGTGTGGTACAGTCCTACAGTCGTGTAAGCGAACCTTGCATGATGAACTTTTATCACAACAAATTTTTTATAGTGTCCAATTAGGTTTACAAAACCTTTTTTGTAGGTTCCGTCGGTGCCAGTTGGAGTTGAAATAATATTTTCTTGCAAACAATTTTCAGCAATATCTGGTGAATTTAGAACATTGTTATGGTGTGTTTGACATTTCTTTCTTATTTTTTAATGACTCCTCCAAATATTCTTCCGCCACAGCTGTGGATTTCCAACCACCGAGACGTTTGATATTAGTAATTTGTTCTCCACTTATTAGTTGCAGTTAAAATATTGAAAAGATTGACAAATTAATTTGTTTGACACTGACGGCAAATATCATTGTCACAGAAACGTTTTTACTGGTGTATAAATATTGTTAATGGTAGGTACTTTGTTAATCAAAATTAAACCTTGTCAGCACTAGTGCGCAAAATAACGTCTTGTCCGCACTAATGCGCAAAATTAAATTTTTCGCTCTCAAGCGAGTGCGCAAAGTACCTATTTTGGCACGCTCGTAGAAAAAATATTTTTTCATTTTGTCTTTGCATCAATTAACCTCACATTCTGTCAAATAAATTGAGATTTAGTTCTTAATCAAGTAGTCCCTGTATTTTTTACCTTGGTTATTAATGAACAACTTTACTACCTCAATAAAAGTCAATAAAGGTAGTTTTAGAGGCTAGTAGTTAAAAATAGTAGATTATATCACTAGGAGTAGAAGTGACTCTTTTTGTGTTGAGTCCTTAGTTTGCAGCCGAAGCGAAGCTGAGGACGAAACACAAAAAGAACGTTCTACTCCGTGTAATATATACTATTTTTCAAGCGTGTAAATTAAATAAAAATTAAATAAATATATTTACCTACCTTAAATAACAAACTTTAGTTCTCACTGAAATAGTTGTCGCCATCTTACTTTTTTTTGACAGTTGTCAAAGTAGTTGGTATTCGCGTATTGGAAAATAATATTCAATAACAATAACGTAACTGTTTTTTAATTTGGATAATTGACAAATATTAATTAAATATTTTGTATAAATATTGCTCAATAAATCGGTATTATTATTTAAGAAATTTTAAATGAACCTTACTTTATGACGTCATAGGCTCCGCCCATAATTTACTTATCTCCCATAGCCTTTTAAAGGCTTTATCTCCCAGTAATCAATAAAGACATACTTTTACTACGTATATACATGCACATAAAGATGCATTTATTGACCGCTTGAAGAAAAAAGTAATTTTAACACGATTTTTTTGACCAATAAACAAAACATAATAGAATAGGTACAAACAATTAAATTCTGTTCCAAATGTATTATATATACATTAATTGCATTATTATTAATTATAAACATAATATGAAAATTACAATTATAAAAACTGCTGATATTATCACCTGGCGATGTTGAAGATTCTTGTAACAAATTTGAGGTCCCAGCAATCGAAACTACACAAAAAAGGGAGAAACTTAAACGCAACAGCTTAACCATTGAAACTTTTTCTAAATAAATTACTGTTATTAATTAAATACTTTATTTCTGATAATTATAAAATTTTGTTCTGTCAAAGATAACAGCAGATTACTAAATAAATCTTAGCAATAACTTAATCCTAGCAACACCTAAGTATAAAGCTAATAGCACAGTATACATAAATGCTTGAAGTTAAAGCATTCTTTCACACTTCTTAAAGTTCTCCAATAAGGCGTTGGACTTGTCCCTCTGAAACTTCACCAAGCTCTTCTTTAATTGGTAATGTTGATGCTCTCGATAGTTTTGGTGATTGATTGACTTAAATTAATTCATGAGATTTATTGTCTGTTTTAGTGGATTCAGCTGTCCTCCCTTCTTGGAGTTATGTGGTCAGCATATCTCCTCTTTTCTATACCATTTGGTGTTTTGACTATGTATGAGTATCTACTATTTACTACAATTTCGGTTTATCGTGGGGGTAATCTGGTATGTAAACAAAAAATGGAGCTACTTTTGTGCGCTCTAGTCTTTCTACCAATCCATTTGCCCTCCGGTGGTAGGGAGAGGATGTTACATGTGGCATTCCCCTATTTGTTAAACTCCTGAACCGTGAACTGTGGTCCGTCATCCGAAACTTGTTTGATTATAGTCTGATATATTATTCTAATAATGGTTCTGAATTGTTCTAGATATTTTCCAGGATTTGCAAATTTGTGTAGCAATGTAGATGCTGAGTAGTTTGAAATGATGCATTTCCTACATGACTTTTTGTAAATACCTATGTGAACTGAGCAACGAAGTTGTACAATGTAATAACACTGGATAAATATGTTTATACTAGAAACAAACTAACTGATCGAAGAACACTAATAAAAATAAAACATTACAAATTCCTTTTAAAAGAAAAACTTCTTCCTCACAACACCCTCTCTTCTTCTTCTTTTTTATCACTGAAATCCTGTTGTTCTGTGATATATACTTTTTAGAAACCTCTATAGGTGGTCACAACGAACTACTAAAGCATCTCTGACCTTGATCATTTGCGTGAACCGTCTATAGAGTGAGTGGTTATTGTTAGTAATTCTTTTCTCATGTGAAGCTGGAATTTTCCCTAAATAACTAAATAAAAACATAATGCATTAACATAGAAAGGAAATAAATTTCAACATACGAGAATCAAAAAAATCCTATTTTATCGTTATCTAAAGAAAAAAACAACCACTTCCTGGGGTATATTGAATTAAATTTCTACCATGAAGCACACCGTATTCTATGGATCATAAATTGATCTAAAATTGCATAGAACAAGTACACTTGATCAAAAAAAGAATTTTGCATTAAACGCATTGCCAAAACATAACACTGTTTTAAATTGTAAATATTGTTGCGAGAACCATTAACTAAAGATCAATCAACGTAGGCGTAAATATAAATTAGAACATTGTATTATCGTCATCGTAAAAAGCTCAAATGTGAGGATGTGTCTGTCATTGACTATTTTTTCGGTGTAAATCCACAAAATATTCAGTATACGTTTGTGTTACTTCAAAGTAAAATCCAAAGCAAAATTGAAGCGGACATTTTTCCATTTATCGCATATGTTTCATGTCGGTGAACTTCTAGGCTGAGATGGTTTCAAAAGTATTATGAAATGGGAAAAGTATAAATGTATATACTCGATGTAGGAATTATTTTTAAAATCATAGCATGTTAGCGTGTTACTACGGATATGAAGTTGAACGAAAATATTGGTAAAATTGTCACGTATAGACTTTTTCAATTTTACAAGACGTTATCTAAGAAAAACATTATTATGAAAATAACAAATTATTTAAGTCAGTTTTTGATAAACAAAAATGGATAACTATGATTATGTTATAGGTAGGCGAAGAGCCACCAATGCTGAAAGTTCCATGATTAAATTTACTACAATTTAATAAAATCGAAAATTAAAACTTACTCTAATAAGATTTTCTTCAGTCCATCTTACTAAGAACATTAAAAATAAAACTTTTTGACAAAACATCTACTTTTTATTCAAAAAATTGCTTTTTTAACTCAATGACAGCTGTTTCGGAAAAAACTGGCATCGGCAGAATGACATATTGAAGTTACATTTTGTTTTTAAGGTAGCTACCTGGTGTTATTTAAGTAGTTATAAGACTAGAGCAAGTATGAAAGCATGGGCGCCGGCAGGAAGGTGCAAGGAGGTGCACTTGCACCCCCTGGCTTTTAAACAATTACGTATACGTATTTAAAGCAATTTTATTAGAAACTCATTTTTAATTTAGTAAAAATTGTAAGCGTCGAGGTTGTGGTCCAAAGCGACTGATTACTTTTTCTATAAAATCTGAGTCTACCTGTACCACCGTATTCAAGTGATCACATCATCGTAGTGACTTCGGAAATAAAATTATTAGGTAAAAGTCCAAAAAGGTTTTGTATTCCTTCTGTCAGATTTAAAAATCTAGAATTATTTAGTTTCCTCATATTTTCTGGATGGAGCTGCATAAGCGAAAATGCTTTCTGGTGGGTTGAAGAAAATCTATTTCTCAAAGAAGATATTATGATAGAGTCCCTGTATGGGATAAATATGGACATTCTGAAAAAATCTTTAACATTTTCAGATGGAGGATTTAATCTGTGAGTCTGCCTTGAAATCACACGAGGACGCTTTAATTCAACATCCAGTTTTTGACAGATAATTCGTCCTTTCTCGAATATGGCTGTGAATTGCGTTGAAGCATTATCACGGTGATATTGGATCACGTTCAACAATTTTGTTTTGTGATCGTGTACTCCCTTAATCTCCGCACATTTACTTGTAGTTGGTTGCACACAGGTTCAAGTTTAGCGGAATAAGACGCAATTACTAAAAGAGTGAGATCATTATGCTGGAGTAGTTGCCGTTGTGTAAAGCTAATAAACTTTGGTTTTCGGTTTATAATTTGTGGCATTATGGGAGAGTTCTACTTCTACTATGGTAAGAAAGTTCTCAGAAAAGTTTTTGATACTTTTATTCCACTGCAACGTACTTACTCGAAGGAAATTAATTATTTCTTCTGTTGTTCCAGCATAATTTCTCACTACACTAATAGTCTCGTCAACGCCTGCGGAAATAGGCCTGCTATCGGGAAAGTGGTGCAAGTGGACGGATCGGGATGCGGTTTTCTGCATTCTCTTTCAAAAACGATTATCACAAAATGTGGTGGGGTAGATTTTCCCTCCCACCGAAAGTTGCATTGCTGCAGCCCAAAGTGCACGCAAAGAATTTCAAACTTAATAAAGAAGTGTCAGAACTGGCCCGGATCGGGTACTCGGGGGTTTTCGAGGCCGCTGATCACGAATATAATGTTCAAATTGACCTCCGAACACCTGGTGCACCAAAACCTGACCCTAAACGTCATCTCCGGGGGTTTTCTTGACACAATCAAAGAAGGTCACCCAAAAATCATTTTGGGGGGTTTGAAAAGATGATTTTTTGACCATTCTGTACAAAAACCACTTTATTTAATAATTTATTATTATCTTTTCACTAATTTTCACTATTTTACTATTTTACTTTTCACTATTTTCACAATTAAAGTTCAATATTGTTATTGAATTTTTGACAGTTACATGATTTTATCAATACTGGTAAAACGACTAGTGGTTTTCTCAAAAGTAATAATAAAAATAAGTCCTTAAAATTTTATCGATAAATTTTTAGTTTCGACGAAAACTTTTTTATTTGGCAAAAATACGAAAACAAACTGAAATGTGATAAAATCACGAGTCCGTAGGACGAAATTTTACAGGACGAATGGTATTTGAGAAGATTATTTTTTGAACCATACTGTACAAAATCCACTTTATTTAATAATTTATCGTTATCTTTTCACTAATTTTCACTATTTTACTTTTCGCTGTTTAATTGTTATTGAATTTTTCACAGTTACATGATTTTATCAATACTGGTAAAACGACTAGTGATTTTATCAATATAAAACGGAATGATTGGCTTGCATTTAGCACAGAACATTGAAGATTAAGCGTTTTCATTGGACGAAATCACAAAACTGTGATATTTTGACAGGTGAAAAAAATAATTAGTATAAAACGGAATGATTGGCTAGCATTTAGCACAGAACATTGAAGATTAAGCGTTTTCATTGGACGAAATCACAAAACTGTGATATTTTGACAGGTGAAAAAAATAATTAGTATAAAACGGAATGATTGACTAGCATTTAGCACTTTACATTTACAATTACTTCTTATCTATGTATAAAATGTAAACTCATTCAGAACAATAAACAACTAAAAGGTTGAATTAACTTTCACTATTTATTCTATAAATATAATAAGATGAATAAGATGAACTTTCACATAGTAAGGGTTAGTACCATAAATTTCAAAATGTAAACTTAATCAATGGAGAACTTCCAAGATTTATTTGTTCATTAACAACTTTAAATTGTGGATCTGCTAGATGTCTTTTTATTTCAAGTTCTAGGCTTTAATTTTGTTATGTCTTATTACTTCCATACTTGGTCTAGCTTTCATACTACCTAAACAACATCAGGTACCTAGCTACAAACAAACAAAATGTAACTTAAATGTCAATCTGACGATGCTAATCAGCGAGACGTCCGTCATTGAGGTTAAAAAAGCAATTTTTTTAAATAAATAGTGGAAGTTTTGTTAAAACGAAGAGTTTTTTATTGTTCTTAATAAGATGGACTTCCAAAAAGTAAGGGTTAGTACAATCAATTTAATTAATACAATGTCGATGGCAGTTAAATTAATCCAGTAACCTCGAATCATTGTGATGCATTAGACCATCAGCACCCTTCAAAACTTGAAGAAATATTAGTTACGTTGCCAACAGAATGAGGAAGAAAGCAAAGAATCAGAAGAAGAGAGAAATTATCAATTCGGTGACAATGATGCAAGAACGATAAACATTTACCAGGATTGCCTAATCGGGCTGATTTGTCCGCCAGCTGTGTGACGTCACTGCAGTCCTTCATTATAACGTTTACCATATAAATGCATGGAAATAATAGGAATTAGACAGTATTTTTATGATTTCTGTAATACTAACGTACCACTATTTGGATTTTTAAGATTAAACACTTATAATTTATAATAAATATTCTCATAAAATCGTTTTAATACGGCCGAGGACTGCAGTGACGTCACGTGCGATCGATTTTTTGGCGAACGTACGTCTTATGGGATTAAGCAATCCTGGTAAAATGTTTATCATTCTTGACAATGATGTAGACAATTATTGATAAATAAACATCATTTGAATATAAACTTTGTATATACCTTAATTTATTATATAATTAAATTAAACTGAAGAAAAACTATAGAAATGTTATCGCAACCAGCCAATTACGAGCTATTGTTAACGATTGTACATTAGTACAATCGATACAATATGACCGAATGATTTTACTAATAAATGGTTTTTGGGGATTTTTCATATTGACTAGGGTTGGAGACTTTATTTAGACAACACTACTTTTGAAAATTTTGACAAATTCTAATAATTTGAATCGTAAGTTCGGATAAATTTTATTTTTGCACAGATAACAGTGATGACATTTATGGTATCGATATGTGATTATCAATTCAAAATATCGCTTATTACTACGAAATTACTACTGCAGCGACATGGGCACGCCCATCCAGGGCTCATGTATGCTTCTGTTAACTGTACATTTAATAGCAGAATACCATTTAAAAAATTTAAATACATTACAAAAATGGATTATAAGAATTTTATACAAGAAACTTAATATATTAGATATACAACAAATTTTTTGTCAAAGATGTATGTTAATATTAATAAAATAAGTTGCCCCTCTAAATTATGGATATGAAACAAGGACGCAAGTAGATCAAATATTGTACATCAGTAGATCTCAAAAAACTATTGGTCAGCGATGTGTCTATTATTTTGCCCCTCGATTACTGAATCTATTACCTGTAGAAATGAAACAGATTACTTCACATAAAAAATATAAAACAAAAATAAAACAGTGGATTATTGCATATGGAAGAGATGTTTTCAATAATCTAATAAATTTAAAGTATTCACGTTGAAAATATATGAAACTTTGTTTTTGATTGTAAATAGGAATAAGAATATTTTATTGAAGTTTTAAAATTGTCTTTTTATTATTAATGCATTTGAAAGTTTGTAAGTGTTTTGAACTATAGATTTGTACCTTAATTATAAGACAAATTATATCTTTCTATGTAAGTAATATGATTTTTTTAAATAAACATTATTAATTAAAATAATACAAGTAACCGAAGTTCTATTTTTCAGAAATACTCTCTTTTTATTTTAACTTCAATAACGGACAAGATTTTTTATTTTGAATAAATGTTTATTTATTATGTCATATCATTCTTAAAAAAATTAATCCAAAATTTCTCAATTATAATTTTGGAGTGTACGGTGCTAAATCATTCCTACATGTGATTGAGCTGTTGCTTGAGAACCCCATCTAGTAAAGCATGTAGTACAATGGCTTCAAAAACACATCGGACCCTCGCTATCTTAATTTAACGAGTGCTGTTATCATCTTTAACTGCCAGCAACCCCTATTTGCGGTTAGATTCGATTAGGCAACCATATATGATAATGAATTGAAAAAAATTAACTTCAATTTGATACATAATTAATAAATGTACGTTATGAACTATAAATGTATCAAAATCGAACTTGATTACACCTGGCTGCGATAAAGTTGAGGCCCATGACTTTCTAAATTTACTGGATACACGGCTGTGAACTAAAGAATACTGTATTTCACTAAGAAATGAACGATTTTTTTTTTCAAAACTTGATAAACATTATTAAAAGGTATTTTTCGACCGGCATAGCACCCCGTTATAAGTCTATTCCTCTATTCATAAATATTTGTAAAATCTAGAGTTTGATTAACCACATGATGACGGATCTTAGACTATTTTTTTCATATTGATTTGTAAGTATTATGTAGCTAAAAGTGTAAGGAAGAAAGCAGAGGTAGAAGAAAGACATTACACCAAAAGAAATGTCTTTAACGAAGTAAAACCGATGATTTTTATAAAATGTTATTTAGCGAAATCATGGAATGTGTGAAATGTTATAAAAGGTCCGCAATTATAATGAGTCTGCAATTAGTAAAAGTAATTAGTTTCCTTTCCAGGATGTCCTCGACAACGTTGAAGATGACGACACGTCAAAAATCAATGGAAACGTGGAAAAAGCAAAAGAAATGGTTATGAACAATCACCCAATTACAAACATTGAAAGTGATTAAAACGTGCCTAAAATTCGAAAAGACAATTTGTGTAAAATTCTGCAGGAAATAAAATTTAAGTAGATAATCAAAATAGGAAATCTCTACTGATTGAGAGGACTGAAATTGTTAATTGGAGGAGGAAATACTAAAGATTGATAAGAATTTTCTGGAATGATAATAGAAAAATATATCACTTGTATATGAAAGCCGGAAATGATGAATGCTCAACTGTCAGATTGACATATTGAAGTTACATTTTGTTTGTTTGTGGCTAGGTACCTGATGTTGATTATGTAGTATTAAGGCTAGATCAAGTATGGAAGTAATAAGACATAACAATATTAAAACATATATGTTATTAGCCCTAAGGGATTATCCTGGATGTAATTCCCTCTAAGATCAGTATAACTGTACAATGATATAGAAAAACCAGGAAAGAACTATATTACCTATGCTGACCTTTACAATAACTTAATATATTTGTGTTACAATTACGTCTTATCTATGTATAAAATGAAGTCTCAATCAAAGCAAACTCTTTAATAGTGGAGAACTTCCAAGATTTTTATGTTCATTAACAGCTTTAAATTGTGGATTCTCTTTTCTTCCACTTCTTGTGATGGTTTCATTTTTCTGATTAGATATTTTCTGAACATCTTCGTTTTCTATCTTCTCATCAACCTCTTGTCTATTTTTCCGTATACATTTTGTTTTTTCCGTTGCTCCTACTAAATCCTTGCTTTCTTCTTCATCATCAACTTCAAGAAGATATATTTTTTGAACGGTCCTCAATAAAAGTCCGGACGAAGTTTTCAAACGCTCTAGACGAACTTCTCCATCCTTTCCGGGAAAAAGGGCCAGTCGAGTCTCTTCGAATTGTCACTGCCGATCAAGACTATGTTTCCAACCTTTACTTTATGTCTGTCTGGTTTGGCTTTCTTCAGGGACAACTGTGAAAGGTATTCAATACAGAATCTTTTTCTGATATCTTTCTTCAGTTTTACCCTGTATCTAAACTTCCTCCTCAAGAAATTAGCTTCAATATCATCGAGGTCAGGAACACCAACTTCTCTGATATCCATAATGAACATCGCTGGAGTTAATGCTATAACCTTTTTTACAGCTTGAATAAATGACTCTGCGGTCAAGGAATTCACAATTTCTCTACATATGGTGCAAGAGAAAAGAGACACCCAAACCTTCTGTTGATCACGAAGATGCAATGGGCCGAATAAGTCAACTCCACAGATTTCAAAAACTGCTGCATCCCTAACTCTATCTCTTGGTAATGGTGGCGATGGACTGGTCAAATTTTTCGCATAATCTCTTTTGCATATAACACATTTCCAAATGACTTTTCGAATGGTCCTTCGACCTCCAAGAATCCAATAGTTTTATCGTAAAATACTCATAATGCTTTGAATTCTAGCATGACAATTTTTAACGTGCTGATCATGAATCAGTCTGAAGACTACTGGATGATTGGACGATAGAAGAGCTGGGTAGCGGAAATTTGATGGGTCTTCTCTTTCTGATATTTTTGTTTTCAGTCTCAGAATCCCGGGATCATCTTCAAATGGATACAAACTTCCGAATCTCTCATCACTGATACAACGGAAAATCTCCTTTTGTGTCAGCCATAGAAGTTTGTTTTCAGCTTCTTTTAATTCTTTTATACACAAATTTCCATGATGCTTTCAACATTTATGTAAAGAATTGAAGCTAAACCTCTTTATCCTTGCTATGAGTCTAATAATTTTTTCATAATTTGAAAAGTCTAATTTTGTGGACAATAAATTTGTACATTTTTTTGCCTCTTCTTGAACGGATGTTTCGTTCACAGAGAAATCTTAGACTGGCCAGTCATCAATATACAGCCATGCTGGACCCTTCCACCACTGAGATGTTATCAACTGCTCTGCAGAACACCCTCGCGATGGTAAATCAGCCGGGTTCATAGGGCCAGGTACATGATTCCATGAATCTACACAGATATATTTTCGAATTTCCTGTAAACGTTTCCATACAAACGGTTTCCATGTATCAGTTCGTTTGATCAATGCCAGTACCGTAGTTGAGTCGGTCCAACAGAATATTGATATTTTTTTCAGTTTCAATATTCTTTTTCACTGATGACAGAAGGCGCAGAAATAGAAGTTTTCTTGATAGGAGATATCCTACTTTTGGCTTGCTAGCGTCACTGAACATGTGTAAGCTCCAGTGGGTGACCTCTTCATCTGGAACTTTCTTCAAATTCACTAAATGGCTTACATTTTTCAACCAGTCTTAAAAACTCCGTTTCATATCACTAGAAACTTCATAATCCCATTCAATTTCCATTTGCCACGTATCTTGATGAAGTAAATTGGGAAAAAGGAGCGCCGGTGCTGCAAATCCTATGGTATCGAATATAGGATTAGCTGCGGATAATATAGTTCTTTTTGTAACCTTTTCAACTTTTGTATTCAATAATCCTTCGAGATACAATTCTATTTTGTCAAAGGTTCGATTCCAATATAACCCTAGTACAGAGTCCAAGTAAATTTTTTCTTCCTCCTGTAAAGTCATATTTTCCCATCCTCCCAATTCAAGCTTCTTCCATAATATCGGTTGATTGTTGGATGAATTCTTGAAGCTCTTCGATACTATTGACGCTTCTAACACAATTTATGAGAAAATGAGTAAAAAGAACTATTTTATAATAACAATTTTGCATTTATTTTTCCTTATAATAGCAAAAGTTGCTAATCGTAAAATAGTTCTTTTTACTATTTTCTCATACTCCCACCAGTTTTAATTAATAAATTGCACTGCAATTAAAACTAACTATTGTTGCTTGGTTTATTTTCATTCAGGCATAATTTCTTGGCTTGACTACTCTTCCAAACCTGGTAACATAATTCGAACTTGTGTCTGGAGTGACGTCGGATATTTGATATTGAACTGGTAATTTCTCTTCACAGTTAGTTTTAACCCATTCAGATTCCTCCAGCATTCTCAACTGAAAGCAGATCATTTGTTTTCCCCATTTTGTTTGAACTGGTAGATAGATCTGAACCCTCCCCACCAAGCAGCCGTAGGAGGATTAAAAATCCATTCCATCCTCTGTACAATTGCATAATCTTGCACTTTATTCCAGTTTATTTGCTGAAATAAGTTGTTATATCCGTTGTCGGAGTAAATCTTAGTTGGACGGCCTCCGAAATGCAAGCAGGAATCCTTCTGGTGACAACGTCGGGGTAACCTCCAAATGTAAACATCTGTACACAGTATAGGTAAATAGTTAATTACTGAAGAATAACTTGTTATTTAGTTTACCTAGATCCTTCGGCTTCATACTTGCGAAGGACAGAATACGAAGAGAAAATCTGTTACCTGGATTGTTATCCGTTGATTTGATACAACTGTTTACGTAAAAGCTTCTGATTACTCCCCCATCTCAGAAATTGTCCTGTCACGGTCGCCAATAATTTTACGTACAAACACCTACCCGGTACTTGAATGTTCGTCTAATAGACAATAAATAGAGGATGCTTCCTGATATATTAGTTTCAAAGGCTTTTTAAATTAAGTTTTTTGGCACCTTCAAAATAATTTATTTGACAACTTTATTTCTATCATCCATAACACTATAACTACAGTATATAATTTAAAATATAAAACAAATCAATGAATACTAGAAAAATGATAAGAATTCCCAACACCACTCTTTTGACCAAGACCTGATAGAGCATTTAAGAATGCCTACGGTCTGTTCGGGCCCGATAAGTGGAGTTGATAATCCTCGCCTTGTTAGTTCGTTAGCTTCTTCATTGCCAGCGATTTCTTAATGTTTTGATACCCTCCAGTGTAACGTTATTCTGGATCGCCAGTCTTTTAAGTTCTTCGCCGCAATCCCATTTCAACCTGGATGACACCTTAAAGCTTGCTAGTGCCGAGGTCATTATTTGATCCGAATGCGCTCAGATCAACTCTGCGAGCCTCACACTGCCGACCATACGCGGAAGGTGAATCTTCACCTTTTGTAAAAAATGTTTAATTAATTTTTAATGTACTAATAACCCTTACTATGTGAAAGTCCATCTTAATAAATCAAAACGTACGGTTGATTATTTGCATAGATATATATTATTTGCAACAAATACTGGATCTAATAGGTCTAGGATCTAAATGTTACCGACGACCTACGAAAATTTGGTAAAAAAAGAACTTATAGCAAACGTAAAGGAACATAAGCACTGCTGTACCAAATATCTATGAAATCGTATGTTTCAATAATCAGACTTTCCCTGTTGCAGGTGTATAAAGCTGGTACAAAAAATGAAAATAAAAAAGTTAAAAAATTAAAATCAGCACGACGACATCATCAGATCCCTTACACATAAAATTAGACAGATTTGATTAATCTTCTACCTTGGCGTTAATAGATAATTTATGCGGACCAAATTTTGCTCGATTGAGGGAGACAGGCAAAAATAAAGATAGCTAGAGAGAGCTTTAAACTACATCAGGTGAATAAGCGTTGCTAACGAACTACTGTTCGACGTATTAATAAAACACAAGCGCACTTTAGGGGGGATGACGATAAGGTTTCTTTAATTGATTTTGAGGTTGTCGCTAAGATTTATGTTGACATAATTTATTGGATTTCTTTAAAAAAACATTTTTGTTTTGGTAAGAATGGAGGAAATCCGAATGGCTGGAAACAAAAGTCCATTAAATTACTTTAATACTTCCACATATTTTCTCAATAGGTCTAATCATTTCAACAAACAATACATTTTTTTAACTTTTATTATTGAACGGGGCTGTAACAAAGTGATTATAACTTTTTTGTAAAAAATAGTTAATTGTAAAAAAAGTCTCGCAAAGGCGGATTTTGTAGTACGAGTGGAATTTGCGTAAAGAACCACGAAGTGGTGAGTTTTAAATTATTTTGTGTTCTCTTTAGAATGAACATAAGGTTTAACCACAGATTAGATTCATACAGATACGAAGAGAGATGGGTGGACATACCATTTAAATGTCCATCGGTGTATGTCAACATCATTCGGGCTGCTTCGCGAAATATTTTAACAGGGTTGTTTAGAACTCATTCACTTTAGTTTAATATTTAATAATTTTTACTTAGTCTAAATATTTATTCATTTTCGGGGACAAACTGTACAGTCAAGGTTGAAAAGGTACCTCGAGCAATAAGCCGGGCATATATACAAGGACAGAGAGGACAGTACGCTTGCGGCCTTCGGCTAGTACAATTAAACCAATTAATAGTTACAATTAATTTTGTGTTTCCGAGTTTTTATGTTAAAAAAAAAGTAGTTGAAAGCAGAAGAAAGAAGAGAAGGGTACCCTTTTATCCGATGAGCTTCTAGAGATGAGGTTAGTGCTTTAACAATCACCTGACTGTACATTTTAGACAAATAAATTAACATAATACAGTCCACTGTAATCTAATATACGTTTCTCAGAAACTTCGGTGTGTCATTCGATATAAGGGTTGTCAAATTTGCTTAATATTTCCTTCAATGTACGATCATAGGTCAAATATTTATTTTAATTACTTGTTTTTGATTAATTTTATTAACATCAAAAGAAATATACAATTAAAAAGATCATAATATATAAAATTCATACTATAAATGTATACCTACTTTTTCGACAAACCATATCTTTGGCAACCAAGCGCAATAACTGTGACGGCTTGGCTCAAAGGATTTGTCCAAATGATATTTGACTAATCAATCATGATTAAGTATAAAATTTTAGTGGTATAGACCTGTCCATACCTATTTTATTCAGAAAAAAATATAAAGTTCTTTCTTTATTTCTATATTTTATTTATATTGAAATAGTTAAATTTTTTAAAAGAACTGGATACGGCACTGAAAATTGTTATTTTCCCCAAGTCAACATTGCAATTTTGTAAGAAATTCTGATAATATTTCAAATTGGCAACATCGCGGCCATACCAAGTTAAAGGGCCAAGGTCATTGATGACGGATTTTAAAATCCTTTCATGTTTTGCCTACATTCGTATCTGTTCTTATCATTAATCTGTGGTTTAACTGAAAATGGGCATAATGCTTGTCAATCAAATGTTACACCACTTGTATCTGTCTAAACAGTAACAGTAGATCCAATTGCGCTACAAAAAAGTAGCACTTTGTAACACTGTTTTCGGGGTTACAAAGTAGATTTTGTATACCTATGCGAATTTAAAAAAATTATTTATGTACTTAAAATTAGGTAGCTAAAGTAATATTTCCACCGTGAATATCTGCTACAAATTCAATTGGAATATATGTAAGACATACGAAGAAGGTTGAATACAAAATGTATACCCTTTTCCATTTTTTACAATAAACGTATTTTAGTTGTGAATTTCTACCTTGAACAACTAGATTATGTAAAACGTGTAGGGGTATTATTTGTCACGGTATGCTGAATTTTCGAGAAAAAGATAAGGAAGACAAATAGTTAAAACTAACATTATCAGAAACAAATTTTGCTCTTACTGAGAATATTAGAATTTTGTTCGATAAATGAACACTTTTATGTATAAATTTTTAAATATTTTACTGTAAAATGAACAAAAAATGTCAAGATATCTAACAGCACGAAACAAATATGTTTGTTCAGAACAATAAACAACTAAAAGGTTGAATTAACTTCCACTATTTATTATAGAATAAATAGTGGAAGTTAATTCAACCTTTTAGTTGTTTATTGTTCTGAATAAGATGAACTTTCACACAGTAAGGGTTAGTACCATAAATTTCATTAAATATGTTTGTAATAAAACTTCCACTATTTTATTTAAAAACTTTTTATTCAATGATCTGTTTCGATAAATTATTAGCCTCAGATTGATATATTCAAGTAACATTTTATTAACTAGATCAAGTAATAAATTAATAAGATATAACAAAATTAAAGCCGAGATATTATTACCCTTAAAAGATTATTCTGGATATATTTCCATCCATCAATGCCATCATATAGAAAAATAAGAAAAAAACTATCTCGTACTGATATTTACAATAAATTAATATATTTGTATTTTATTTATGTCTTATCTATATGTATGTATATAAAAGAATGTCAAATTAAAATCCAGCAAACACATCATCTACACAGGTATCTATATCAACAAGTGATCCGAAAATATTGGATAACTGATTTTCCTACTAAAGGCATTTCCTACTAAAAGGCAATGCTATTTAATACTTATTAACCTGTCGTGTTATTTTATTAGGGAGTTATCATGGAGTTATCTCACACCCTTGATTAAGGACATACTTTTCCTTATTACTTAATACTTAGGCCCGTTTCAGGATGGACTTGATGATCGATCGCGGCCGATCATCAGTAACCTTTTTTTTCACATAAATATATACGTATCATCAGTGGTCAATATTAAATTGAGAAGCACAGAGCATTCTATTGTATTCGTAAAACGAACATCCAATATGTGTTGAGAGACTAATAAAAGGCACGTTCGTCACCCTTTATTTAAATTTAAGAAAAGATCTAAAATCGTTAATCAATGTTTCAGCCACTTCTTCCCAAGCCTTAGTTTTTCCATCACGATTTTTGTACTCTTCCGAAGATGTATCCCAAATATATGGTTTTTGTGTAATCATGGATAGACTGACAAAAGATTCAAAAAAATTAAATTTAAAAAACTGAACATACAATTTTTAAATGTCAACTGAATTACTTTGATTATGTTCCACAAGTAACGTAACTAATTGCACGTTACAGAATTTGAAGCGGAACATCTTCAAGTAATTCTGGTAGAGTGTGTTCCAGAAAAATTATATACACATGACCGTCTAACCCTGCAGGCAGCAAATATGGTCTAACTACATAATTATAAACAATCCTAGCCCAAATGTTCACAGTGATAGAGCAATTTGTGAACCGCGTGAACTCTTCGATCCAAATGTGACTGTTGTGTATATCAAAATAGCCATCTCTTGAAGAACATGCGTCATCTGTCCAATACATTCCAAGGAAGCCTTGGTTCTTCGTTAATTTTATTCAAGTGCTATTTGGCAAATGAAACTCTTTTTGGATAATCTGCTGGAATTAAAGATTTTTTGAATATTTACGGATGCTTCTCGTTTTCTTATATTTGTAAAAAGCTTGCTCTCTTCGAACTCTTTTAAAATCACGTCTACGTGCATATGGCATTCGAAAATAGCGCAAATTATAATTACCGTATTACGTTATTCCTGTTTGCCCGATCTCTCTAATAGTTTTGTATTTTTTTACCACTTACTTCAATTTTGCTTAATAATCTTTCTTGCCACAACAGAAACTGTATATATACTGTATCGAAACTACAAGCATGTGAAAATGTCCGTTTAACAAATGACCCTTACTCCGACCGATGCCACGGGCTAGACCGATGCCTGCGCGTTTTTAACCCTTTATAGGGTAATTTTTTTTCTTTATTGCAACGGAATTTTTCTATGAAAAATAAATAATATGAGAGTCTAAATATTGTATTTAAACAAAATTTTGTTACATTTGGCAGTAGTTTTGGAGAAATATGTTGGTACATATAATGACCAAAGAGCAATCCCGCAAAAGACCACATTGAGTTGCGCGGTGGTACACATATGTACCACATATACTTTTTGTTTTCTTTTTAATACTTTGCAAAAATATATTTTGTATAATTGAATTTTATAACCAAAAAATATTCGAAGGCTATTTTTTTAAAAAAGAATTTTATTAGCAGAACTAAAATACAAGTAGTTACAAAAATCCAACTCAAATATTTAACAACAAATATGATAAAACTAGAAGGTATATACCTAGAAAACATGAATAATGATCATGTGGATGATATTGCTAAGATTGCAACTACTTCTTTTAATGAAAATCCTACAGATGATAGAATCTGTGTTTCTGATGCATTCATTATCTCTAAGAAAAATCAAATGGAGCGATGGAAAGCTTATTGGAATACATTTTGTAAGCAATCAACAACCCAGTATACCTTAATACAACCCTTTATTCCAAAATCTTACTGGTTTAAGGGTTTCAATGTACCAAGAAAATACATAACCACTTTGATAAGATTAAGATTCGGACATGCTTGTTATCCTACCCATCTTGCGAAGATCAACATCTATAATTCAGATCTATGTGAATTTTGTAATGAACAAGGTGACCTAAATCATATATTTTTCAAATGCTCGAAATACTCGCAGCAATTTAAAAATTTATTAGAAAACTTAAAAACTGTTCAGATGTTTCCTCCATTCCATATAGTAAGTTTATTAGCGACTGGTGAGAAAAAAGTATATGATTTTTTAATAAAATATATTCACGATTTAGATGTGTAGTTTAGATCGTAACCTTTGTCTAACCCATTTATAATATACCTCCTTTCCATGACCTAGTTTTGTAAATGAGTAAAGAAAAATGTCCTGATGGGTCCCTGGACGAGAGGCGAGTGTCCCTGTTTTTTCCTTTTGTTGTTGGTTCTTGATAAACGTGTAGAGTCTGCTAAATAGCTAAATGCTTAGGCCAAACCAAAAAAAAAAAAAAAAATGAATAAAGGTATAAAAAATAAAACAAATTCTACTATTCCAAGCGAACTTAAAAACTGAATACTTGAAGTTATAATCTATATTAATCTTAATATTTAAGTCTTAGGGCCGCTAGATCAATCTCTTGGTAAGTTAATTATAAAATACCAAGGGGTTATATTTAATCTCTTTGGTAAGCTTCTGTTAAAATCGAATTTGTTAGATCATTCTATGTTTATCCTTTTGGTACGACGTGACATAATTTCTATCAAAATTAAATGTTGGCAATTCTGTTTTGTATGTGTTTTGTGTTTTATGCTGAGAGTGTTGTCAAAATTTAAAATATTCACCTATATGAAAAATATTGAAAACAAGAAAAAGGGTTCAAATTTTTGTGCTGAAGAACTGCATGGATTTGTTATGCGACCTAGTAGTTAAATATTGAGACATTATTGAAAATAAAAAAAACGGATGCTTTAACTTGGAAGCAGAAAGAGGCGTGCTGACAAAAGATTGCTAGTGATTTCAACAGTAAAACCGTAAAAAGTTTCAGACCTTTAAAAAGTTTAAAAAGGTTACTATCACATGCCACTTGCACATTTAAAGAAAACCACCCTTTTCTGTTTCTAAAATTTTCTGCTTGATCTCCTCCAGGAGTTTGTATACGAATGTGAGTCCCATCTATCACTATCAATACTCCTGGAAATGCAGCAATATTGTAAAAGCCTTGTTGAATTATCGGAATCTTGGGGAAAATTAATGTACTGTTCTCTTAATAAACATATGGCTTGGGTAACTCTTATAACATATGCCATAGTGGTTACATGCATCCCTCCAAAATCTCCAACTGCCATTAACAGATTGCCAGTGGCATAAAACCGTAGTGTAATTAATAACTGTTGAAGTGGGGTTAAGCAATTATTTCTGTAATTACAAAAAACTTAAGATTTTTAAAATATCACTCATAAAAAAGTATTACCTTCTTGTAGGAAAGCCTATAGTATTTTCAATTAATTGCAGTAGAGCCTTTGCACTTACTTTGTTTAATCTAAACCTGTAGAATATGTTTATTCCAAGTAAGGGTTCGATTCGAAATAACAGTTTCAACGTTTGTAAATATTTATTGGAAAAATAATACAAAAGGATTATTACGTAATACACGAGTGTAGAGCGATGCGAATAACCTTTCTTAACGGCTTCAAACATACTACTACCTGCTACTACCCTTGAAAACTGAGTTTGACTGCTGCAACGAAAACACCCCATCTTCTCAGGTTACAAAGCTCACCTGCTGACAGTACCACCGTTGCGTACAGATGAATTTTATATGGATTAGGGCAGGAGCGTAGTGAAATATCTGTTATAAACCTAATTTTAAATTCACTGTCATCCCAAAAATTCATATTGTAATATACTTGTTCCTCTGGTTTACTAATACACAATAAGTTTTAGTCTAGTTTTATTAGTAATATAACAAGTTAACAATTAAATTAATATCCAGTAACTAGTCTGGTCATCAGCTATCAAGCGCTGTCAGTCGTGTGTCTTCTTCTTCTTGCCCGTGGCCTCGACCAGAATAGCTACATACATAATACACGTTCCCTTTCCAACAAAGTTTTAAAATTAAGAAAAGAAATTAAAAGATGGCAAATAAAATAAAATATTACAAATGACATAATAACATAATAAAATCAAAATAAAACATTATCATGGCTAACATAAAAGAAAAGTAACGAAATAAATCATCATCATCATTAATAACACAAAACAGAAACAAAATAGATCATTATTAATAATAAAAAGTATAAACAAAATAAAACATCATCAGTCATCAGTGACATAATCTTTCAGATAATAAGGGAGCTTTCTTACTCTTTTCTCATTTAAAATATAATCATTGGGAGGCTCAATATTATCTGAGTGACTATTATTGTCAAAGTTAAATTCATCCTTATTGTTATCAATATTGTCATTAGATAAGATCTCAGAATTATTTGATTGATTATTATCATCAAAGTTAAATTCGTCGCGAATACTATCAGTTTTGTCTCCAGATAAGATCTCATCCGAACTATTATTGAAAAACTTGTCTAAGTGTAAGTCTGGGAATGATGAATCATTTTCAGTAAATGGTAAATTTGTTTTACTTAAAAATACTCGATTGCGTCTCAGAACATTGCCATTGGTATCTTTTACTATATATGATCTCTCGTTTACTTTATCAACAACTTTTCCTGATACCCATAATTTTCCTTTTTGAATAAGTATGTTTTCATCTTTTTGTAGCTCCTCCATTGGCTTTGCAGTGCGATCATAATATCCTTTCTGAATATTTGTGTTTTCTTTGATTTTGTTTTGAATTAATTCAGGGTCTAATAGTTTTGGTTCCAGATTCTTTTCTGAGGTTGGTACTTTTGTCCTCAAAATCCTGTTCAGGAATAATTGAGATGGAGAAAAATTGATATTAGTTAGTGGAGTATTCCGGTACTCTAATAAAAGGGTTTGTAACTCCTTTGTTGAATTGGCCTTAGTCAAAAGTTGCTTAACAATGCCCACAAATTTTTCGGCCAGTCCATTACTTTGGTGATGATGAGGGCTACTAAAGATCACTTGAAAGTCCCATTCTTTGGCAAATGTTTTGAATTTAACTGAATTGTATGGTACATTGTCAGCAAAGAACTTTTCTGGGATGCCAAATTGTGTAAATTTATCTACACAAAACTCTATTACTTTTTCTGCAGTTTTATATTTGGTTTCTTTTACTTCCACCCATTTTGAATATGCATCTACAATTAATAGGTAGTTCAATCCTTCAAATTCAAAAAAATCTGAGTATATATATTGCCAAGGTCTCTTTGGTAATTCATGTGAAATTAATGGCTCCTTTTGATTTGCTCTTTGATGAATTTGACATTTTTTGCAGTTTGATACTAGGTTTTCAATGTCTTTATTTATATTAGGCCAGTAAAATATCTGTCTGGCACGGTATTTTGTTTTATTTATACCAAAATGTGGTGTATGGATTAATTGTAGCATCTCATTACGTAGTGATTTAGGAACAATCACTTTATAATCTAAAAACAAAAGATTATTAGAAAGATAAATTTTTTCTCTAAGATTATAATACAGTTTTAATTCTGCATTTAACTTTTTGTTATTTAAAGGCCATCCTTTAATGCAAAATTCTTTTATTTTTGTTAAAGTTTCATCACCATCTATATGCTGTTGAAACAATAGTTTTTTGTTTTCTGACATTGGTATATTATTAGATAGTGAATTAACTACACACTCCATATCTGGATCGTCTTGAACTGGATCTTTGATAAATGCTCTAGATAATGTATCAGCTATTACCATCTCTTTACCTGGTAAATATGTTATGTTTATGTCATATTTTAGGAGTTTCAGCAACATTCTCTGTAGTCTAGCACTTACTTTGTCCAGATTTTTATTAAAAATTGCCAACAAAGGTTTGTGGTCTGTCTGTACTGTTGTGTTAAACCTATACACATAATTGTAATAAATATGAGGTTGAAAACTTGTATCACCTGCTATTTGAATGTCCCATCTATTCAGTGATGAAACCTAAAGATCCTTATTTTAATAATTTAGATTCTTTTCTATCGGAGTTGGATAATTTAAGTAAACAATCTGCCAAAGTGATCTCGTCCTTCATTTACAGTATATTAAAACTGAGAGCATTTGTGCATAATGAGTAAATAACCTTTTTCTTAGTTGTAGTATGATGTAAACATAAAATTTAATTTGTTACTTTGATAATTTGTATTTATTTTATACTTTAGGGCTATACTTTTATGGATAAAACCTAACTCCTTGCTATAAAAATGTAATTTTTTTTAAGAAGCAATAAAGAATTATTATTATTATATTATTATTAATTGTGAAATTTTTCAAAAGCGAAAACAATTGACAACATTTCTTTTTCAATTTGCGCGTATCTAGTTTCAGATTTAGTAAGACACCTGGAGCCATATGATATAGGGTGACCATTTTGAAGCAGGCAACATCCCAATCCTTCTCCAGATGCATCGCATTGTATTATCTTTTCTTCATTAGGATTAAATATACCTAATGTTGGAGAGTTAGTAATTAAAGATTTCAGGTTATTAAGCTCATTTTCATGTTCTTTTGACCAATTAAATGGTACATCCTTTCTTGTCAAGTTTCTCAAATTAGCAGTGATAGCAGACAGGTTTGGAATAAATTTGGAAAAGAATTTAACCATTCCCAATATTCGAAGAACCTCAGATTTATTTCTTGGAGCTTCTATTGAAGTGACTGCTGTAATATTTTTTTTGTCTGGTTTAACACCGTCTTTAGATATTATATATCCCATAAAGTTAACCTTCTCTAATCTATACTGGAATTTGTCAAAATTGAATTTTATATTATTTTCTAAAGCTGTTTCTAATACCTTTTTTAGTACATTATCATGTTCTTCTTTGTTTTTACCTGATACAATAATATCATCAAAATACACATCTACATTATCAATTACTCCAAAGATTTCAGAATTCTTTTTTTGAAATATCTCTGGAGCCGATGATATCCCGAAAGGTAACCTATTAAATTTATATCTACCATATGGAGTATTGAATGCACATAGGTTTGAACTTTTATCATCTAATGACAATTGCCAAAAACCATCTTTCATGTCTAATACAGAAAAAATTGCCTTACCACATAACCTACTAACAATATCATTTGCAGTTGGGATTGTATAATGTTCTCTCAGGATATATTTGTTAAGGGGTTTTGGATCAATACATAACCGTAAAGAATCTGATGATTTTTTTTCAACAATCATTAAGTTATTTACCCATTGAGTTGGATAATCTACTTTAGATATTACTTTTTTATATTCTAAGCTATCTAGTGTTTGCTTTAATTTTTTATGAAGAGAAAAGGGGATCTTTCTGTTATATTGCACTACTGGCACTGCATCTTTTGATAGTTCTATACTAACTTCTCCCGGTATTTGCCCTAACCCTTCAAATACATTTTTGTACATGTTAAAAATGTTTTCTTTTTTATCTGGTAACATAGTTTTTACTAAACTGACTCTATTGACTAAATGAAATTTTGTACAATCTAAAAGACCCAATAAAGGTTCTGAATTAGTATCTACAATTATGAATTTAACTTTGTTACAAAGATTTTTAACTTTACAATTTAAATCAATTTGACCAACAGGCTTAATTCTAGAACCTCCATAAGAAACTAATGTTATAGGTGATTTACTACATTTTTTATTTAATTGTAACTGTTCAAAAATTTGTTTAGGCAAAATACTTACATCTGAACCTGTGTCTAACTTAAATACAATCTTCTTTTCTTCAACTTCAATGTTTTCATACCATGCTGAATTATTATTATTTTTAATAGAATTAATGAATACTTCTAAATTTGATTGTTCCTCTTCTTCGGCTTCTATCATTCTTACTTCTTTTTCTACCCTTCTCTGCCCTGAAAAATTTCCTTCCTTAACTTCTTTTGGAAATGGACACATTTTTATGAAATGACCTTTCTTTTGACAATTTGCACAAGTTTTGTTGAATGCTGGACAACTTCTAGGGTAATGTTCATATGAGCATTTATTACACTTTATTTTACGTTGGCTTTGGAGAGTATGTACATACATAATACAGTCTATGTCTTACAGTGTATGGATTTCTTAAAAGAACCGCAAAAAAATCTTCATTTTTATCGTCACTATCGCTATCCATTTCAGTTTTTTTGATGTTCACAAAAATGTCTCAATTATTAGAGATTAAGGTTATGAATCTCTTGGTATATATGTAACAATAAAAAAAGTGGCTGGTAGCTTAACTTCTTGGTAAAGCCATTTATCCCCTTGGTAAATTATACCAGTACATTGATATAACGATTTTGACAATTACCAAGAGGTTATTTTTACCAACCACTTTACCAATCGGTTGATCTAGCGGCCCTTAATGTTATATAAATACAAACTACAAAATATCTAAAAATCTAATTCTTTGGAGAAGCAACCATTGTTTGGTTTGGAAAAATAAAAACTCTTTTTTTTAATAACAATGCTAACGATTATTTAGTATGAAATGGGGCAAAACACACAACGCAAAGAGCAATATCACATTCTTTACATTTTATGTTTGATCTCTTTTGGAACTGCTTGGTGCTACAGTGACATCAACGACGTCTTGTGGATTTGATCGGTACATAATCTACATTGTTCAATCGGATGTTGTTTGCAGAGTAGCATTATGTTTTCTGGCAAATGAAAATAGCCAAGGACGACCCAATTATTTTCTTCCTTGAAAACTGCCTATTAGCTCTGTAGCTAAAAGTGACCTAAATTGCAGGTGTGTTAGTGGCTTTCCAGTTCTTGATAACATCTCAAACGTTTTCTTGTATAGAATATGACTATTAACTATAGAAGCTTCAAGGAGATAGTAAAATAGTGGCATCCACCACCGTCTGCTTTTCCAAGATATGTTGTAATTGGGCATTAGCTGATCAAAATAATCCACTCCTGCCATATACTTGTTATATTCTGCCATTGCTTCTGGACAATTAACTTCCTGCCTTCTGCCATCTTTTTGAGTTGTCAAAACCCTTACGATGTTTAGTGGGTTGAAAACAGTGCTTACTACACATAGGGGAAAGTCGCCTATGATGGCATATATACTTTATTTTTAAAAAATGCGACATGCTTAGTTTGGTAATTTAACTCTTTTCAGAGTCACGTTCAAAAGAACTCTGGATCAGTTGCCAAGCATGCAAAGCCTGGTGTCACACTGATTGTGCGGGTGTAGAAAAAAAATGTAAGAAATTTGTTTGTGAATTGTGTATGTAACTCACCCAAAATTTATTGTTTAGGTATAGAAAATAAAGTTTTATGTTTGAAATTCGTTGAAATTATTACATTTTATAGGGTATTCCATCAAAGGTATAGTGTGTTGCCTATGACGGCACACGTAGATAAAAAGAAAATATTTTTTTACATTAAATATATAACTGGAAGACTAAATGTTATAATGTAATATTAATAACTGTACTATATCATATAAATATTTATCATTAGATTAATTATCACTTTTAAAACAAAAAAAATATTCACTATTAAATTTAAGTATGCCATCATAGGCGACCTTCCCCTACTGCATTTCTTCCCCCATCTTTCAGATATATTTCCAGAAATTACGTCATCAGTGTCACCTTGAGCCATTTCTAAGTCAGATTTCAACATGTGCCTTGGAAAAAATTTTCTAGTTGTTCTTATTGTGGCACATGAGTAAATTCTCTTTTCCAAGAGTTTTTTGGATAAAAGAATCGAAGAGAAAAAATTATCAAAAAAGAGGCAGTATCCGTATCCTTCTATAAACTTTGACAACAACATAACCACCCTTTCACCCAGGCGAATACCCATAGTTTTGTCTTTTGCTGCTCCTTCATAAAGACTTAATCCTAAACAGTATCCACTTACACAACACCCACATCTTGAAGCCTCTTTTTATCGGCTTCAATGGCATGTACTGTTTCAGGGTGCTTTGAATTTTATCCTAGATTCGTCAACACTTAGATATCTTGATGGATTGAATGCCATTTTCAACCTTATATTGACGTAATCCAAAAAAGGCTGGATTTTGTCATAGTTTGTCATAATTTGCTTAACCTATTTTAGGTAGGGCTGGGTTATCATTTAGGTGAAGATAACGTGTAACTTTTAGAAACATCTTTACCGTAGTAACGTTTTGTAGTCTTTGTATTCCAATATTGGGATCAGATATAATCTCATGCTAGGCAGCATGTGAAATCCCATTAATATTAATATTCCAATATGAGCTTTTAGTTCTCACAAAGTAAGGTCTAGTACTGCTCTGCACTGCCTGGCATAAAGTTTAGACTGATCGACGATATATTATTGTAAAAATATATTAGATATTAGTACTTGAAATATAGTCGAAGGTTTGTCTAAATCAAAGTGTACTTTATTAGAAATTCCAAACGGTTTTTCATCTTTTGATCCGTTTTTTACAAAATCAGGGGATTCCTTAGAAGATCTTTGCCACTCTTCATTTTCGTCATCTAAAGAATCTGATGCTGACTTTGAATCGGAGGACTTGAAGAAGCTAAAGACCTAATTGAAGGCGAGTTGTTGGATGACTGACGATTTGGAACCGGAAGATTATCCTCTGCATCAGAGTCAGTCTGAGTCAATAGCCATGTCATCGTTGAAAGTAGACACTCAACATCTTTTTTTATCCGCCATCTACAAAAGAAAAAAAAATGGTAAGGGCGCCGTGGAACAAATGTGTACCACACTTTTTCATTGAACAATGAAATGACTTCTGGGCATAAAGAAGAGAAAAAATCAACTCTCAAGAATTTGATAGAATCAAAAACAGTACAGTGCATATTATAATGAAATACACGTAAGAAAACAAAAAATCGTTTTGGATACTCAGAACACTAACACAGAACACTCATTATTTTCAAAAAAATTATCTTTTCCAAAAGAAGCTGATGAAATTTAACATATTATTGACTATTGACCACAGGAAAGTACCAATAAATTTCAAAAGTTTCACTAGTACATTTTTTTTCTTTCTTGAGGTATATTTGTTCGAAAATTGTTAAATTTTGAGGAAATTCTAGCCTCTAAAAGAAAAACTAATTTTACCATTGAAACAACACTTTTTTCAGACCTTTGCTGCAAAAATTATAAAATAAATATTTCTCAAAAATCTCTTACCTTTGTCAATAATTTTTATCATTGTTTTCCAACAATAAAAACAACAGGAATACAGGTCACACACATGGTGTCTCACCAAAGAGCGCGCGGAAAGTGACCAGTGGTACACGTGTTGTACCAAAGCCCTATAACATGAGAACGAAACATATAGAACAATTAATAGTACGGATCGTCAGCTCTGATCATCGGTACTTTCTGAAACGGGCATTAATAGAAACAAAAAGATCTTTATACGCAAGCGCAGCTGTCACTATAAGGAAACATTTATTAAGATAATACAGAAAAGTGGTGTGCGATAAGTCCCTATTAACCTGTTTACACTGTTTTGTTTATTCGTGTTGTAATATTAATAAAGTAATACAAATCAAGGTTAGAAAATACTCCAAAGAATTTGATGAAATTACGAATTTTATTTTATTACTATTATACTCACGAATGGAACTTTTTTCTTCCATTTCACTTTGCTCTTTTTGTTACTCTCATTGTCCTTTGGGTCCTTTTCTCCTATCAATTTTCGTAGCTTATTTAACGCGACCGACAATGAGGTTAACTAGACACAAAATCTCAGCTATTCATTGCCGCTTCATCCCTAAACTAGCTGTTAACTGTGGTATTTAATTTACATACTCAAACAATAGAAATGTAAATAGAGACGAGTAAAATCTCGGAGACTATGGGATTATTAACGAAATACCCTGACAAATTACGAGGGCCGTACCAAGTGCAATTAATTTTTTTCGCTTTTTTATATGTACGTGAAATACTTGAGTTATTGCATTAGAATGTTTGATTCAATAACTGAGTACCAGATTGTTTCACACTCTATTGTTGGTAACAATTCCATAAAGTCCTTGATGAGCTCGAATTGATGAAGCTGCACAAGATTCCCATTCAGATAGACGTAGTCCATGTACAGTTGGCTACTTACACGCATTCTCCTCACGAATAGAGGCCAATTTATAAATTGATTGTACTAACCCTTACTTTTTGGAAGTTTTGTTAAAACGAAGAGCCTATTTATAAACTTGCAGTTGCCGTTACCGTTCCCGTTGCGCATGCTGTTTGACGTTGCAGTTGCCGTTCGTAGTGTCAATTTATAAACTAGATGTTTGATAATGACTGAAATTCGGCCAATACTTCGAAAAAGAAAAAAAAGTGAGTTGGGGATTTTTGTTTATTGTTTTTGTTATGAAATTTGAATTTTCGTGAAGTTTTATTAAGGATTTTTGTTACCATAATGTTAGTAACTTGTTGATATAATGGATGACGATATCTATTTAGGTTATCTGGGAATACTTCTTCAATTGGTATAAGTTAAATTAAGCAAAGATGTATAAGACACGAACATTCACAGATTTGAATAAATAAAAAATCTTGGGTTGTGATTGGTTACGGCGAACTGCAGAAGTTAAAACTTTGTTATGTCTGAACGTCAGGTAACGTCATGCTCTGCGGTGAACGGTAACAGTAACGGTGAATATAAATGTACAAATGAGAAAGCAGCTTTGTAACTTTCAACGGGAACGGCAACTGCGAGCGGCAACGGCAACTGCAAGTTTAAAAATAGACCTTAAGATATTTATTCTGCACAAATTGAGTACCTATATCTGTAATGGTTAGTGTTTACTTGAAAATAAAATACAGCTGACACGGGCCAAAAGGAAGGATGCCAGAAATCTCCCTTTATCTAGTGTCTAATCCTTTTTTGCAACACTAAAAAGCTATTGGCGATGGACGCCAATTTGCAAGGATATTAACTAGTGCAAGCCCAATTAGCAACACTAAAATACCCTCAAGGACAGACTCCGGCTAGAGACTGTCTCTATTTTTTATTCGTTTACGGTAAAAACAAAATGAATATAAAAAAAGATAGAAACATCTTGTTGAATTTAAAATCAATACTAAATTGTTAAATGATTTTCTGAATATCAAATATCTACATGGAAAGGTAAACCGAACACGAGCTCTTATAGCCAAGTGGTTTTTTTAAATAAAACTGGTATGAATAGAATAATGGTTTGTTTATTTTAATTCGTCTGCCAAGAAGAAATGAAAAAATAGAAGGTACTTAGCTTGAAGAAATCAGAATATCTAGTTCCAAGGACAGTAGCTTACTAGGTGGTTGGCTGGATAAATTTTTGTCTTTGCTGTGGCGGTAACTTTCTGTGACCTTGCTGTAACCTTGCTGTAACGGTAACTTTGCTGAACGGCAAACCTGCTGTATGGAACTAGCTGAACGATAACCTTGCTGGCTGTTTCTTTCACCAGCCAAAACTGTATGAATTACGATAGAGAGACGACTGTATTGTTTGATGTTTCACAGGAAAAAGGCTGGTAAATAAAGCATCGAAATTTATAAACGAGAGCTGTCAGTTAGCTCGCTGGGATCTGGATAGGGGTTGCATTCAGTTAAGGGTTTTAATTCAGCTGCGTTCCATTGAACATGCACTGGATTCAGAGCGCATTCAGCTACGGTAAGTAAAGTGTCTAATATATCGGTGAGTCGGGGTTATGTTTAAGGTTCGTAGTGACGGTAATCTAAATTAAGGTAGCATGGCGATAGACATGTTACATTTCCTTCATTTATTTAATTTATTAGGATAAGATAAGTAGAATAAAAATCCAAGAAGCCTTGTGGTTCAGAAATAACTGAATGTTTTAGCTCAAAAAAGGATATAGTACCCTTTCGCCTTCAAGACCAGACAATTTAGCTTTAAAACCCCGAAGAGCACCTGCTTTTATTATGTATGGATCTATTGAGTATTGTTATCAATTCTGCTTCAAACGAAATTCCCTAAAACCATAAAAAACGTTCCATCTATCCACAAAATGAAAAACATTTTCATATCCGGCTCAAAGGACCATTAGCATAGGCGCTTCTCTCTGTACACCTATTCATAAAGCAGGAAAATTGTCAGAAATTGAAAATTATAGAGGAATTGCAATAAATTACTCTGCCTCGAAGCTATTTGAACAAATTATTTACAATAAGTTAATAGATCATGTACAAAAAATAATAGTTGATGAACAGCATGGTTTTATCGGAGGTAGATCAATTGATAGTAATTTGCTCATATTTACTGAAAGTGCAAGTAGAACTTTAGAAGATAAAGTACAGTTGGACGTTATACACTGATTTTAAGAAGGCGTTTGATCAAATCTATCATGATATATTATTACAAAAAGTATTTAACTATGGGCTCTCTGTCGGTTTTGTGACTTTAATAAAAAATTATTTGGAAAATAGGTACTTCATTGTAAGATTCGGTGGGAACGCGTCAGGAAAGTATCATGCTAATTCTGGGGTGCCACAAGGATCCAATCTGGGCCCTCTACTATTCACGCTTTCCATAAATAATGTAGGACTTTGTATTCCCAGTTCTGAATTTTTATTATTCGCTGATGATTTTAAATTTTATAGACGAGTGGAAACAGTTAGAGATTGTGTGGAACTCCAGAAAGATATCAACAACATTCTATCATGGACTAAATCTAATAAGTTATTTTTCAATATCAAAAAGTGTTCCATACTTTCTATTACCCGAAAAAAACATCCAATAGTATTTGATTATAGGTACTATGGATTAAGAAAACTTGGACAGAAAATTTGGCGTTAAAGATCTTGGAGTAAATTATAACCATCAAATGTCATTTGTATCACATATAAAAAATTGCTATTAATGCAAATCGAGCATTGGGATTTATTATCAGACAAACAGCGGATTTTACAAATTTAAAAGTAATAAAACATATGTATTATTCTTTTATTAGAACAAAGCTGGAATTTGCTTCGGTATTATGGGCGCAGCAACCCCAGACACACTTGGACTTGCTGGAGAAAGTACAGAATAAATTTTTAAGATACTTATATTACAAAAAACATCATTCATGGCCTGATTTTATGGAAATAAGAAAATGCTAAGAAAAGAATTCGTAATACCCTCACTAATTGATAGACGTAAGCTATCTATGGTTTTGTTCTTATATAAAATACTTAATAACAATACCAAGTCTATACAATTATTATCATTGGTACCATTTAATGTTCCGTCAAGGCGTATTAGATCATCATTACTATTTAATATTTCAGGATCCACCCCGCAATCTCCTCTAACTCATATTATTAGACTTGCTAATAATTAATCAAAATCGATTTAAGAAAATTTTAAATGAATATTTAACTACTTTGAGTCTTTAAATATTATAAAACATAAAATGTATTCGTTTGACATATCCCACTGTATACTGCGGTTTTGGTTTTTGATCCCCTAAAACCATTGCATTACATCTTTATTGTATTATTATTATAGTTACTGTTATATTAAAATAAAAAATATGTTTGTTTATATTATAGTTAATAAGAACTACTCATATAAAAAGGTCAATAGGCCTGTTTGAGTTTTGATAAATAAATAAATAAATAAATAACCATCATCATAGTTTCTAACCAAAGAAAGTTACAGAATACCAAAGTCTCCCGGTATATTGCTCCAACTAGAACTAATTTCAATTTGAAACGTTAAAATGGACATCGTTGGAATAATTGTAACTATTGACGGCCCTTTCTATACATTTAAAACGTATTATTGTGTCGGTTCTGCTTCGTGAAAGTAAATCTTTTGTTTCGACAGCTTTGCATTGAAGAAAGAGCTTCAAGCATACTATACCTACCCTACTAATTTATTTATATTCACTGTATAGTTGCATTCAGTCTTGGTTAAGTTGAGAGATTATATTATTACGTGGCTAAATGGTTAAATTCAGGTAAATTATTCGAATTAATTAATTTATTCTATACATAAACATTTTTTTGTATAGTTTTTATCTTCATTTTTTTCATGCGCATTGGATTTTTGGAATTTTAAATAATAAAAATCAATAAATTATTAGCTTATCCTTATTTGGATCGTTTTGATAACTGCTCACACCGAATTTATTAAATTATCTTTATCTAAAAAACAAAAAAAAACAGGTAAATACTTTAAATTAATTACTTGTCCTAACTAAAGTACTTAGGAAATTAGGAAATATCAAATTAACTTTATTGTAGAGTTTACTCTGTGGATGTCCATCTTACTAAGAATAATAAACAAGTAAACGTTTGAACTAGTAATCTGAAGATGCTTATTCTAGCGAAACAGCTGTCATTGGAGGTTGGAGGTTTAGTTCAAACGTCTAGTTGTTTATTATTCTTAATATCAAATTAGTTTACATATTAACAAGTACCTGTGTTACGGTTTTAAATTTGTTACAGTTTTAAATTAATTTATTTTAACCTTAATATTCACATTAGATTAGTAGCTAAACCATTTTACTCAAGTGAGGAAAATCTAAATTTAATTTTGGAAAAAACAAGTAAAAATTCTTTCTATTTACCTAGCCACTAAAACACTCCAGCATAAACATTACAGTATCTCCACTAAAAATAATCCACTCAGCTATGTAAATCACTTAACCCTTATCCATGAGTTTATTGTTTTGTTTATAAAATTAACCTCTATGACACTATAAAGTCTTCTTCTTGCACTCTTCTCACTGTTGGCCTATCTTGTTGAAGTATACTTAATTAACTAATGGTATTATAACAAAGGTTGACAGGTACATCAGTTAATCACATCAATCACCGTTCAGTTTGGATGGTCTATATCTCTCTCTTGGTTCATCTCCATTTTGGATTTTTTTTTGCTTTTGACTTTGGACTTGGAGCAGGTGCTTCATTGAAACTCGAATTTTATTTCGGATTTTTGGGCCAAAATAAAAGTAAATTACCTATAACAGAAAAGGGAATATGCTATCAGAGGTCTGATATCGCATTTTTTGTGGATTTTCCCCTTTCTCGTTTCTTTTCTTTAAAGGCCATCCAACACCACATGGTAAGTTGTAGGTAGTTAGTATTGTACAATCCTATATGGAACGTCATTACTTTTGTAGGCCTTTTTTTTGTGGTAATTCCTAATTTGTAAATACTACTATTTACACAAGACTGAGCCTGGAGACCACTACACCATCTTAATTGATGTATTCTGCTAGAAAAGCTCACACTCACCTGGCTTGGCTAATGGTAGGGATGCTGAGTAGATGACTGCATATTACTAAGAACCACCAAGTAAGACTGTTTAATTTTTTTTCTTTTAAAAGTAAGGCGACACCTCTTCAACCTCATACTTACAACGGTTACTGCTAACACCTATACTTATAGCCTATAAGTTGAGCCTATGGGACTCGGATTTCCTCTACTACTTATAGTTACTGGATATGGTTTAGAACTATTGCTTTTGGTGCTTTACGCTAGATAACTTCTGCATGCTGTGCTTTGTTATATTAGAAATATCGCTTACTAACTTAAATATTATATTGTTAATATTTCATCTTAGGTTATGCTACTTTTACTAATTTCTTTCTTTATTTCAAACACTGTGAACAATTGGTACCAATTGGGAGATAACTCATGTCCTGTATAGAAGATAGCAATTTAACTCTATAAACACTTCACTTTGTAAAACCTTATACTCTTTACTTTCTTGTGTAGTAAATCCTCTATGAGTTTAGTAAACTTCTTCCCTGGATTAAAATATTTATTTCCACGACCCTCTCTCCGACGTTTAGCTATATATTTTATAATCCACCCTGAGCTAGCACAGATAAAATTCTTAAAATTTATAGGATTACCAGATGTAAACAAAGGCTGGTAACACCTGTTCTCTGTTACCACTTAGACAATCAGGTTTTGGAAAGGGACAAAGCTGTAGAAGCTATGGAGCTCTCTTGGACATTACAGATAATTTGTTTAGAAACATTGACAAAGGAAAAACGATGAAGATTAAAGGTGATCTCCAACTATAAGCTATAGCACCCCAAACCATAACTCCAACAGTTTGATGAACATGCCTTTCAACAAAAAACCGTGGATTTCTCCTTTCACCACGTCGTCTTCTAACCCTCGCTCGACCATCGTGCATGCCTAAACAATATCGAGACTCGTCATTAAAGACAATACTGTTCCATTCCTGATCCCAGAATGATCGTTCTCTGCACCACTCAAGGCGATTACGTCGGTGTTCTGGAGGGAGAACCCACTGTGGTCGGTATGAAAACAGGCCAAAACATCTTATTCTTCGGTAAACACTTCGTATGCCAATAGGTCTTCCGTGTTCTGCAAACCATTCATTTGCAATAGACCAGGTAGTGGAGAAACGGTCCCCTAAGGCCAATAATCTTAGGCGGCTATCTTCACGGTCTGTTATTCTACGGGGACAGAGCCCCTTGCTCTTTACGTACGGCCTTCTTGAAGCCATGCCTGACAACACCTAACCACGGTGTCTACACTTCTTTGCACTCTAACTGCAATTTCCCGAAAAGAAAATCCATCTTCCCCTATCAAACTCACTAAGTTGACGAAATCGTACATATCTCCGTACCCTAGGCATCGTAACCAATCGTAAAGAATGTCAAGACCAAAATCCGCAAAAATTGGATCTTTACTACGGCTACAATATTCATTTTTGAATTGTTAGTTGATTTCAAAAAAATCAGTATAAAACCAGAATCTTCAATTGATAAGGCTGAAAATTTTATCAATTGTTGCTAGTTTTTTAGCGAAACAGCTGTAATTGTGATTTTAAACCTAATTTTTTCAATTAAACTTGGAAGTTAAGTTAGAGCAAGAGTTTTTTATTATTCTTCGTATTATTAATTCAGACCTTGGATTATTAGTAACTGAATGAACAAGACATGAATTGTCTATTAATGCATCAAAGTCAAGGGTATTCTCATTTGGTAAATGTATTTAAATATTAAAAATGTGAAAATCAGGTGTCTTAGAAATGCTTATTTAAATCTTCGAATGTTATTTCCAAGCCTTCATGTTTTATAGTAAAACACTGACGCTTTAATATTGAGTCATTTCAACTATGGCGTCACAGTCTATGGCCCTTGCCTGGATTCTATTGATCAAATAAGAGTATAGAAAGTACAAAATGCTTGCCCAAGGTATATCTATGGTATAAGAAAATTTGGAGTTTCATATAAATTGCAATCAGCTAAATGGCTAAATATGAAAACAAGACATTTAATGCAGCTACTGCATATTCTTCAAACACCAGCTTTTGTATGTTCCTTGTGGTGTATTCATTTTATTTTATTAATTTATTTGGGAAATTAAATTACAATCCTTTTTTTTGCTTTTATTTCCACGTTTCGGTAGTGGTCCAACAATTTAGTTTTTAAATTTTTTGGCCCCTATCTGACACGGAAAAATTGGACAACTAGATAATCAATAATATTTTAAAGTTTAAAACTACAAGCTGAGGTGCATATTACTTTTTTGGTCGTCCTCTACATACCTCATTTGAAGTGTAACAACTCTCTATTTATATCATATACTACCAAATTAAATCAGTCTTGAAGATGGATATTGAAAATACAGTTTGTGCAATTACTAAAATCTAGCGTATTTGGAAATAGTTCATTTGACAATAACAAATGACAGTAATTGTTACAGATCCACGAAAAAGATCTAATCACCGGAAGTAAAATGTAACTTTTTGTAGAGGTCGACGAAATAGTATATTACATAACAAGTGTGGAAAGTAAAATAGCGAGTTTAGAAACATCACGAGTGCAAGAAATACTATTTTTTTTTCGGGCTGAGATGGAGAACTAATATTCGATGGGTACTTATCAGGAACCCAACAGTGTTGGAATCACCCCTTGAGAGGATGCCTACCAATCAAACCCACCTCAAAACTCGCCGTTATCCTCACCTCGGAATCACTACCCTAGCACACACTTCACATAGAAATACACTTTCCGACGCGTTGTGCACATGCTTTTTCTTACGACCCCGATATTTTGATATTGATATTTATTTATAACATTTATTTTGAATTATTAGTCACGTTAAAAACTAGGATTTAAACGAATGTAGATGTTACATAGAAATATAATTAATTAAAATCAAATAAACACCTTGCTCCGGAATTAACTTCAAAACTCTTTATTAGCTAAATGACAGTTTTATTTTTTTAGGCTCCATAAAAATTAAAAGCAAAATGGTCAGTTGGTGAAATTAATTGGAACTTGAGAAATGTTATGTTAGTAATGTATCCACTTTTATCGTTTTCATTTACGTTTAACTCCTTCACCTGTAATTCTCTATTTTTTCTTGCTTCTGTTATACCTATAGTACACCCAAATTGCACTTATTAAAACGTCAAAGCTATTTTTATGAAAATAATAAGGCACTCATAACAGACCTAAAAAGACACTTCTATAAGTAATAAAATAAATAGGACTATCATTTACATTGGAACTAAATACCTAGGCAAGTGTATATTTGGTTGCATTCCACAAGGTGACAGTGGAATCTGCTAAATCATTTCTCGAAAATGTGCCTGATATGCAACTCAACAAGTACTGAAGAAAACAAGAAACTTATAACTTATTTTATTTCCTGCATTATATTTTTCTGGTCATACGACTTAGCTTAAGAGGTAAAAATTATGATTTTGAGTGTGGGAAATAAACGCAAGCTATCGATCATGGACATTCAAAATTAAATTATCAGCATTTGTGGAGATGTCATTAAGGTAGATATTACAAAAAAAAAGAGAAATAACCAGTGGCATATAGTGTACTAGCGGATGAAACAGCTAACATTTCTGGCACTGAGCAATTGTCGATTGGGCTGGGATATTTTGATGAGGAAACCAACGAAGTCGGTTTTGTCGAGTTAAAAGCTCTGGAAGCCAAATCTAGGCAGAAAACACAAAGTTGATAACTTCATTTCCAGGCTCTGCGAAACAAGATGGATTGAGAAAAACAAATTATTAGAGTTTTTAAGGAAAATTTATCAATTATATTGGAAGCCTTAGAAATATTATCACGAGAAGGAAATAGTGTGACTCGAAAAAATGCCTTTCAATCCATGGCATTATTTTGATAGCTAAATACTCGGCTTTGATGTTGTGAATGTACTCCAATCCATAACTTCGGACATAATTAAATCCTCGCAACACATTAAAAGTATTTTAAAATTGCTTAAGGATCATCGTCATACCCCCGAAACAGTTACTGATGATATTATAAAGGATGCTACAGTTGTTGCGGAACAAGTCGGACTGGAGGATCAAATCTTAATACCACACCGAGGAAAATGATTCAATAAAAATGTGTTACTACTAAAAAGATTACTATAACTGAAAATCTTTTTACTGTCATTATTAGATTGTCTAACAACAACTGTTAGCCGTACTACTAGAACTGTAAGATATATTTTACCGTCTAAATATTTACTGTGGCAGTAACATTTTTTACTAAAATAGCTAGAAATCAAATACACAATATTTATATTACCATAACAGTAAACCTTTCTTACTGCATCAGTAATTTTTATTGCTAACGTAGTTACACCATTACCAGTAATCGTTTTCTAACCACCTCAATAAAGCACGCGAATTGAATCTGCGAAATAATAATATTTTTCGAGCTGGTAAAATAGTTTTGCAAAATATCCCTCGAACCCGTATTTTTTGGCATTATGCACATGCAGTACAAATATTATTGTTTATTGGCAGTTTTGGTGTTTTATTAAGAAGCGAATGATGTTTCAATACATCAACCATTTAAATAATTGGATTCAGGAGATTTAGTGGGTAAGTCCCAACATTCTGTTATATGTAAAAATATTGTAAAAAAGATTTTGGCCCTGGTGCACACTCCGGACACAGGAAATTAGGGTGTATATTTCACAATTATGTAAGTGTTACACTGGTTACACTTAAGAAGCAAATTTAGCTAGTATATACGTTACAGTATTTTTAGTTTTATTTTGGGTTTTGAAGCCTTTTTTCTCCACTCATCAAATTTTCATATTAATTTTAATGTACATTAAAAAAAAATTTTATATTTATTTTTAGATGAAAGAATTAATAAATTATTACTATTGTGAGTCGTGGAAGTGAGCACTTCCTATACAGTCTCGTAAGCTATGGAGGGTACTAGCAGTAGTTTGTTTTATATACTACTTTTTCCATTACATTATCAACAGCGTGCCCCTCCTAGCTTATGGGCTGGCGACGCCCTTGAAGAAGATTTATGTAAAATTGATTGTAGTAACCTTTACTTTGCGGAAGTCCATCTTATTAAGAACATTAAAAATAGAACTTTTTAAACAAAACTTTCCCTATTTATTTAAAAAATTGCTTTTTTAAAATTCAATGACAGCTGTTTCGCTAAACTGATGTTGATTAAGTAGTGAAGGCTATACCAAGTATGGAAATAATAACACATAACAATATTAAAGCCTAGATTTTATTAGCCCTAAGGGATTATCCTGGATATATTTCCCTCTAATATCAGTATAACTGTGCGATGATATCATATCGTAATATAAAATGTTTTCAAGCATATATCAAACAGTTAAAGATATTAAAAAAAACGATTCCTAACTACAATAAATATATTAAAATCTCCAATAAAGCTTATTTTACATGATGTGTATTGAGGTAAACAAACCGTATTCTATATTTTATCAAAATCAACTCCCGCTGATATCGCTGCCAATATATATTTTGATCAATATTGACATTTGTCTGGTCGTAAAGCAGCAATAACTAATTGGTTTTATAAATTTTTATGCTTTACAGAGACAAATGTTAACGGTAATAAAAGATGTTTCATAAATGGGATCAGATAAAAATCTTTCTTTTTAAATAGTGTTTTGTGGATGTTATGATATAATTATAATTAGGGAGATTCTAAATGGAATTAATTTTGTTAATTTTTTGCAGATTTAAGTAGTCCAAAATAAAAAGATTACTTATATAATCAAAATACATTTGAGATTGGCATAACAGTGTCTGTATTATATATTAAGACAGAAAAGACAGGACACCTCCCTTTTTTTAACAAAAATAATCACCGAAATGTTCATTGATCTTACCAATTGTGGAACTATTCACTTACGAAATAGTGAATTTCACTGTTGCAACCGTAAATTTCACTATTAAAACAATCATATAAAATCAGTGACTTTTTACAGTTCTTGCAGTGAAAAATAATTCACTCACAAACCAGTGAAATTTCAATTCGAAATAAGCGACATTTTTACTTATTTTTTTTCAGTGACTACGGTTCATTTTATTTACTAAATGTGGCGCACGAGTAATCTGTATATCATTTTAAATTTTGATTTTACTTTAAACCTGGTAAGCACCTCTTCGATACGCTGTGTCCAAAAGACTATTTTTTCCTGACGAGGGTAAAAGACAGTTATACTCCATTACCGATCAACCTCAATATATTTACGAAGATTTTGTTTGATAATACTATCCTTCAATTTTTGCCGCTATAATTCCTCTCTATAATCCCTAGTTAGGTTAACTGAGAACAATTCATAGCCGTTCTTCAGAAAAACTTACGTCACGACTTGATTGGCAAATAAATTGATTTATTTGAAATTATTCCACTTATACAAGATTAAAAGTCTTCAAAATATTTGATGACGCCATTTGATCTGTTTGTAAAATATTTCTGCCTAAATGTATCCCCTCGTTTTATCTGTTTTACTTATATTTTGTGTTAAAAAAATATATTTTTATATTTTGCACTTATAACAATCTTCATTATAAAACGCATTTGCGTATTGTAATGTAACTTTTACGCACGCAAATTTTTGTTTTAAATGGTTGGCGACATGAGTGAAGTATCTAATGACAAGACTATTGACAATGTCATTTGTGGCTAATAGCAATTTATTATTTTTATATTGTTCTTTAAGGAAGTATTTGTGCATATGAATATCATCTATTAGGTACTTATATAATATATTATTCTTGGTGTATTAGTAATTTTAAAATATTTTAAAACATTAACATTTCATAATTTAAATGTCAAAACTTACACAAAAATTACACAGTGGTACCGACATACTTTTTAAAATCAGAATTTTCGTAATTACATAAAAATAATAAATTAATTTAAAAAATGATAAAATGGCAAAATATAAAAAATATTATAAACAACTTATTTCATATGGCTGTTGTGACACTCGTTCTTTAAAAAACTCATCGCTTCGCGATTCGTTTTTTAAACTTGAACTCGTGTCATAACAGAATTCCATATGAAATGCGTTGTTAAATATACTATTATTTATTACTTTAACTTTTATTTGCACGTCTATGATTTGTCGGTTTTATAAAGTTTTTGTTTAACACAGTACTTTGATAATTTGACAGGTGAGTTTTAATTTATTACAAATTGCAAATAATTCTTTACTTTAACTACAATTTTCGAAATATTTGCAAAGATAGCTTAATTATGCTGATATAGTTCGGTAATTATATACGTTTCAAATGCAAAGAATCGAGAAAGCCAAATTTTGGGTATTATGTAGGGGGACGAGGTCTAGAAAAGCTTAAGTTCCAATTGTCTACCAAAATAACGTTGTAGGTTTTCAGCCATCTTTAAAAAAGAGTTTAGAGTTTTTTCTTCTTTTTTTGTAACTCGGTTCCCCTTTAGGATACGAAAATTTTTATGCAATGCTTTTTTGTTGCTCTTTGTACGATTTACATTAATTAAGGTTCTATACATTTTTCACGTATCGATTATCGTTGAGGATCAGAAATTGTTTTTCGGAAAGGTTATTTTGGTCGAAAATTTGAACTACCCCCGCAACCTACGTAATATCGAAAATTTGGGGGTGTTAAGGGATTAAGGTAACCCTGTGTGTATAATTGCAAAAAAAGGTACGTTATTAGTCTATAAATTGAGGATTTGTTTATATCCTCATATTTAAGAATATAGGTAGGTACTCGTTAGTCTTGGTGGTTTATATTGTGATCTATATTTTTATTATTTTACTCCAAGAAAATTTTCGGTAGTGATAATGGCGTCAAGTTCGAGTTTTGTTCCAGTACAACTAGCTCATTTAAAGCAAAGTGCGTTTTCTCAAAGCGAAAAACTATTGTTTTAAATGTTCATTAAGCACTAATATATCAATATGCATCAGCAACTGTTCGTGATGTGGTGACACTAGGTGCTCCAATATGACCGGTGTAAGTGAGAGAAAACATGTTAGTGAACCTAAAAAACACGTAGGAAAAAAGTCCATTATTGTAGATAACTTAAATAAAGAGATTCCGACTTTGGACAAAGTAATGATTGTTATAGCAGAAGTAGATACGATTCCCAAATTTGGACGAAATAAATTATGGACAAGAAATTGGTTTTAAGTATGAGTCGCTTAAAAAACGAAAATTTTTAAATGAGACAGAGGAAATTATTTGCTGGAAAACACAATACTTAAGAAGTATTAAAAAGTTTCGGAGCGAGGGAAGAACTATCTTTTATTTAGATCAAACATGGTTGACTGTAGGACACACTATTTCTAAAGCATGGATTGACACCAATATTTCAAATTCCCGTCAAGCATTTCGAGAAAAAGGTCGCAGACTAATAATCGCACACATTGGCAGTGAACATGATTTTGTAGAAAATGGGTTATTAGACTTTGTATCAAAGTCAACCAAAGATTACCACAAGGAAATGACCTCTGATGTTTTGAAGATTATTTTTCCCAGCTATTGGACTTTTTGCCAAGTGCTGCAGTGGTTGTCTTAGACAAAGCCAGTTATTCAAAACTGGTAGAAAAGTAATTCGCTGTGCTGCCAACTCTAAACAAATATAGTATAAATGAATTTAGAAAATTAATTTTAGAAGTTCTGGTTTTTTTTTAAAGTAGAATATATGAATGAAACATATTATTTTAGATACAATTACATTCGATTTCCAGCCGACTGATATAGATCAAAGTGTATAATAAAAACAAGAGATTCAGGTCGACCCGGTTTGCAATAACAACATGGTTATTAAAAAGATATTGTTGTCGTAGCAAGATTTGCAAAAACCGGTGTTCTAATCGTTAGTTTTAAGCAATATGAACTGTCATTTATTAATATATCTTGCTAAATAGCTGGCTATTTTAGCAAAATACCTTTTATACTAGTTATACCCATAAGAAGGTGGCAAAATTGTGAAAACGGCGATTCCTTTATTTTTCATGTCAATTTTCAAAATGAGTATGAAAATATAGCAAATAGGCAAGTTGCACAAGTAAAGATATTTAAATTTATTTCCATTTTATTCTCAGAAACAATTTAAGAATAGAGTTTGTACATATAAGAGACACCTGTAACCCTTTTGTTATCACCCGAAATTTGGATTTACATGTCTTGACTTAATACCAAAGAACTCAGTTTGAAGAAGAGGCAACAAGAAGGGATACCATTTCTTTTAATTTATAGATTAGTAGGTATAAGAAAATAGGTTTTTTATAGGTATTTTATTTTTAAATAGTATGTAAAAATTCTTTATAAAAAAAATAAAAACTAAAAGAAATTTCAGATACATTTGTTGTTTACAAACATTAATTAAAAATCAGTCTCAATTATAATAAAAATTATTTGTCTCTTTTTAAAATATCATTAAGTGATAATGGTAAGAGGAAAATTGCACCAAACACTTCTTTAAGTGCACCATTTCTCTAAGCCATTTCTTTCAAAGCACCTGCCATTTCATCTGCGGAATACTCTAATGAAGTTTTCTTTTTGTTTTGCATTTGGGCACTATATTTCAAAAGACTAATTTGTAACAAAATAACATACCCTTGTAAGGTTTTGTGGGTGCATTTTGTCTATAGTCAAAACAGATTTTTTTTCTTAGTAGTCTACTAATAACTCTATTGGTTTTCTTACCAATTCTTCTTTGAGATTACAAAATGACACAAAACCGTAATATTTACAGTGTTGTTAGCTTTAGAAATGTTTAGCAGCATTTTAATAAAAATATTGTTACAAATCAAAATAATAACAAATATTGCTATTCTATTATAGTACAAACGGAATAAAAATTTAAGTTACCATATTGGTATTGTTTAAAAGATTTAATGATATGATTATGATAAAAAGGCTTAAACAAAATCAACTTGATTGTCTATCAGTTATTAAGGTGAGCGATATTAACATGAAATACTCTTTGATAATTGTCAGTTGGTCGAAAAGCGAATTTATTTTAATTATTTATGATAGCGAGCATTTTATAACATATGGAATATTAATATTCTTATCATAGGTTAGGTTAGGTTAGGTTAGCGAGCATTTTATAACATATGGAATATTAATATTCTTATCATAGGTCGCAGCTGGTACTAAATTTTATCAATTTTGTTTGTTTAAGCTCATAAAAAGAATAGCACAAAAAAAATACCAATTTTTTTAGTTGTGTAAAAACTTGCAGTTACAGAACAAATTTTACCTACGACCACCCCTCTAAACCGTCAATAACACACAATCTAGCCGATGTAATGTATCTCTTTACGCATGGTAAAATAAACGCACGGCTTCCCTAGCAACCACTTAGCAACTGTCAATAGACGTCGCTATTTTATTCAAAATTTCCTATTTACATATTAGAAGGTGAATTTTATACTACATATTAAGCATGCTGCACACGGCGTACGATAATATAATATATATTAAAGTTCATATATTACACAAAAATCGCTTATAATTAGAAAGCACACAACGCTTTAATATATATCTATATCTAGGCGATGTATTATATCTCTGTAAAAATATGCCTGCTGAGCGATATTTTACAAATATATCTGGTCATATCTTACTAGCCCCTTGCGTCCCGTTATCTGCAGAAGCCCACATTTCGATGTTTTTGAGTTTAGACGAACCGGCATTTTAGTCTACACTTGTTTTTTAAAGCTTTTGTGTGTTTTAAGTATCATTTAACTCAAATTGATTGTACTAACCCTTACTTTTTGGAAGTCCATCTTATTAAGAATAATAAAAAACTCTTCGTTTTAACAAAACAATATTTATTTAAAAAATTGCTTTTTTAACTTTAATGACAGCCGTTTGGCTAGACTTAGCATCGTCAGATTGACATATTGAAGTTAATGTTTATTAGGTAGTTATAAGGCTAGTATGTAAGTAATAAGACATAACAATATTAAAGCCTAGATGTAACCATATACTATAGTCTAATATAACTGTCGGGTTATTTTTACTACGATAAAGCATGCCCTTAGGGCTCATAACATCTAGGCTTTAATATTGTTATGTCTTATTACTTCCATACTTGGCCTAGCCTTATAACTACCTAATAGACATCAGGTACCTAACTACAAACAAACAAAATGTAACTTCAATATGTCAATCTGACGATGCTAAGTCTAGCGAAACGGCTGTCATTAAAGTTAAAAAAGCAATTTTTTAAATAAATATTGTTTTGTTAAAACGAAGAGTTTTTTATTATTCTTAATCATTTAACTCACTAAATAAAAAAAATTCTCCGCGTAAATTTCTAAATTTAATATTTATCCCACACTTTTTTTGCTTTTTAATGTTTATTGTTGCTATAAAGTTGTCATACATAGTATCATCGTCTTCATCTGACGAACTATCTACGGAACCTAGCAATAACACGTCGTCTTCGATCATTTTCTTCAACAACTGACGTAAGGTATATGAATATCGTACCATGTCTTCAGCCACCATAATATAATATTATATTATCGCACACCGTGTGCAGCCGGCTTAATATAATATATATTATATTAGAGTGCAAACATAAAATATATATTATATTATCGTACGCCGTGTGCAGCAGCCTTAAATGGTAGATAACATTTATCAGATATAAGATTGCCTTTAATATATATTTAGAGTTATTTGGAATTATATATTTGATTCGTTTCCATTACACTTACTTTCTGTGTGTATAAATTGCTCATAATATTTAATTACGTTTCCCAGATTAATTTACATCAGTTTTATGTAATTAAGTTAATTATTTTAACATTGATAAAATTATTATTACCGAGATACTTTTTAAAAATACTTACAAAGCTGTTTCAACTTGTAGATACAATCGTAACATATAAAAGACACTTTTTACTCTTTTTGTACTATAATTTCATTTTAGTTACTATTAATAATTATTATAACTAATATTAGGTATTTAATTATTATACAATAAAATGATTAAAAACATCTATTGTTGCTCTTGTTCAATTATTATTAACAAAAAGATTATTAATGCAGGTGCAAGTAGGTCGTCGGTAAAGTATAGTACGTAACTAGTGCTGTAAAGCATTTTACGCACTCATGGAATTAAGCACTCGCCGCTACGCGGCATCGTGCGGCAACTATTCCATTCGTGCGTAAAATGCTATTTACCACACACGTTACGTAATATACTATTAAAATTCCAGAAGTGTAATTACAACATCAAATAATATATATTTATGTAATTGAAAGTTGTACGCCAAAGCAATAGGAATAGCTGTAGGAAAAATGTAATCCATCAAATAGATTTATAGATTGTGTTATAGAAGTTTCTTTCAATAAATAAATACGTATTTTATATGCATTGTTCTTTAGACAAATTAAGCTATGAGCACATTTACCACCTTGAAGAAGTCTCTATTAAATAGCAGTTATCTTTATATTTTAGTTTGCAAAAAAAATGTAGGATGACGCAGAGTGGGTCTCAGTATCGACTTGGTTGCTCTTCATCACGTTTATTATTGAAATGTAATCCAATTAAATGTATTGTACTAACCCTTACTTTTTGGAAGTCCATCTTACTAAGAATAATAAAAAACTTTTCGCTTTAACTCAACTTCCAAGTTTAATTGAAAAATTCGGTTTAAAATCACAATTACAGCTTTTTCGCTATAAAACTAGCATCGTCAGATTGACATATTAAAATTATATTTTTTGTTTGTTTGTAGCTAGGTACCTGATGTTGATTAAGTAGGTAAGGCTACACCAAGTATGGATGTAATAAGACATAACAATATTAATGCCTAGATGTTATATTATTATCCTGGATGTATTTCCCTCTAAAATCAGTATAATTGTGCAATGATATAGAAAAACCAGGAAAAAACTATATCATTCTGATCTTTACAATAACTTAATATATTTATTTTACAATAATGTCTTATCTATGAATACAGGGTCGGACTGGCTATATAAGCGACCAGGCAAAGGCCCGGTGCGCCGGTACCGAAATTTCGATGAAAGGCACCGGTAGATTTATTCGAGTATTTTTTTAAACTCATCCTTTAAAAAGTACAGAAAGTATCGCTAGTTTTTAAAAAAAGGCGCCGGTTTGTTCCGGGATGCCCGGACGAAAATTTTATTCCAGTCCGACCCTGTATGTATAAAATGAAGACTCAATCAAAGTAAACAGTTTAATAGTGGAGAACTTCCAAGGTTTATATGTTTATTCACTACTTTAAATTGTTGATCTGCTAGATGTCTTTTTATTTCAAGTTTCAAGAAATTTTAGCTACAGATTCTGAAGTAGCTTTGAGAACTAATTCAAATAATTTTATTTATGAAAAAATGCAAAAAGCAAATCTTATTAGAGATATATAAAACCCAAACAGATTTAAAAGTCAAAGTCAAATTATTAATAATGACATTTTATCTTTAAAATCAATCAAAAATAAAGTAGATAAAAACAACCTAATTATTACAAAATCAGATAAGGGTAACTCAACAGTAACTTTAAGAAAAGAAGATTATAAATCTAAAGTAAATGATTTCATAATGTCAAGTAATGTCAAAATTCTAAAAAACGATCCAACTCAAAAATTTTCTAACCAAATAAGAGAACATGTAAATGATTCAAATTATCTGTTTAATGACTATGATAAAAAATACCTAATTAATAAAAATCCTCAATCTCCAGAATTGTATGGAACTATTAAATTACATAAAGAGTCAAAACCAATTAGAACTGTAGTTTCGTATGTTAACACTAAAGTAGCTAAAAAATTAAATACTATTCTAAATAATTATGGTTACATATCTAAATATTCAGTACAAAATTCATTAGATTTGATAAATAAATTAAATAAATGTAATTTACAAAATAATACTGAAATACCTCCTATGTATAGTTCTAGTTAAAAAACTATTAGATGAAAGAAATATTCATCCAGGTATTATATCAGATATAATTGACCTATTTAATGTATGCATTAGCCAAAATTATTTTACTTTTGGTAACAAAGTATTTATTCAAAATGAAGGTCTTTCAATGGGAATTCTATTTCTCCAATTTTAGCAAATATCTTTATGGATAATTTAGAAAACCAAATCTTTAATTCTAGTTATAAAAACAATATTGTATTTTGGTATAGATATGTGGATAATATCTTAGCAGGTTTTGTAGGTAGCTAACGACAGCTAGATATATTTTTTAATTATATAAATACCTTGCATCCTAAAATTAATTTTACTTTAGAAGTTGAAAAATATAATTCAATTAATTTTCTAGATTTAAGAATTGAAAAAGTTAATAATTCATTAAATTATTCAATATACAGAAAACCAACACAAACAGATGTAACCATACCATATCATTCAAATCATCCTATATCACATAAATTAGCAGCTTATAATTCTATGATACATAGAGCATTTTCAATTCCAATGAACAAAAATAATTTTAATAAAGAAATTGATATTATAAAATAAATAGCTACGTGTAATGGCTATCCATTACATTTGATAAATAAATTAATTAATAAGAAAGAACATAAAATGTCAGTACAACTAATAATATTCCCTCAACAAACTAAAGAAATTAAATGTTATAAAAGTATTACATTGTGGAAATATTTCAAATACAATTTCAAAAATAATATCTTCGGCAACATCTGCATTAATTTCATTCAAATCACACAATAATGTTGGTACAAAATTGTTAAATGTAAAAACAAAATTACCTAAATTAAAAAAATCTGGTGTTTACAAAATTAATTTTCCAAAATGTAATGCTGTATATGTAGGTCAAACACAAAGAAATTTTGAAATAACATTCAATGAACACTTAAGAGCATAGATTACAACAACCAGATAAGTCAAACTATCCAAAACACGTTCTTGAACATCATACTCACTCATACACACCAACGACATTCAAATATTACATATTTGTGATAAAAAACAAAGATCAGCATGATATAGTTTTTTCCTGGTTTTCTCTATTTCATTGCACAGTTATACTGATCTTAAAGGGAAATACATCCAGGATATTCCCTTAGGGCTAATAACATCTAGGCTTTAATATTGTTGTGTCTTATTATTTCCATACTTGGTCTAGCCTTACCTACTTAATCAACATCAAGTACCTAGCTACAAACAAACAAAAAATGTAATTTCACAATGTCAATCTGACGATGCTAGTTTTATAGCGAAACAGCTGTAATTGTGATTTTAAACCAAATTTTTCAATTAAACTTGGAAGTTGAGTTAAAACGAAGAGTTTTTTATTATTCTTATGTAATCCAATGTTCGGTGGGGTATATAGCCCATAAAGCAGTTGCTTTTTCTTTCTTAGAAAGCGTACAAGCCTGTTTTGGAAATGATTCTTAACCTCAGAGGGGCAAATAGAAATGTTTTTTTATTTAATTACAGTTCTCCCCTCTTATTTTGTATATTATTTTCCTTAATTCATTTTCCCTAAAATTAAAGCTTATTAAAAGTTTTAAACATTTTTTAAAATAACTCTTCTTGTTTTGCATTTCTTCTAATAAAATTCTGATTTGGGAGGGTGTACTGAGAACAACCGAGGCACCAGACAATTAAAAGTTCTTGATTCACATCGATATAATTTATAATATTCCATTGTTCCAATTGGGAACTTTGAAATCGTGAAATTTCTCAACTTGCACTCTTGCATGAATTTCCATTATATGCAAACGATTCAATTTAAAGTTCGTTTTAAAAACAACCATTCTTCCTGCTTTTAACCTGGTGCTATAAACAAGCAACTATTTAAAAAATTTACAACGGTTATAGGTTAAAGCTTTCACCACGAACATATTCCTAATGCTCGTTACTTATTTTAAATTGTTAATCGACTACCTACTTGCAGGTTTAAAAATGTACTCATCTGTTGAAGAGGGTAAAAGCAGGGTGTGATATTACTTACACTCATTAAAACGGGGGAAAAAATTTAATCTACACTCTCCTTGGGGAGTCGGCAGACACTTTGTATTTAATATTCGCTCTTTTTTTCTGTATGAAGACGGGTATACTTTTCGACTAAATCATTCATATCCCCTTGGAATATTAAAGACGTAAAAATGGAGTTTACATATTTTAACTCGTAATTAATTGGGATCCTTTAATTTGATTTCTGAATGTATCGCATTATTATAAGAAAATTTATAAACTCTAGCTTGCTTAGTAGATAGATTTGACGAATCTTGGTTGAAATATTGTTGAAATGGATTTTTTCGAATCTATATATTGAGACTTATTATTTATGAAAAGCTCAAAGGGAATGTTTTGTGAATTAGAAGGATACTATTATTTGCATTTTAAACGATGACTCTCTGCTGATATGATGAGAGGATGAAGACCTACCTAAATCCTCCCAGCCAGTCATTTTATTTCTGTTGAAAGCACTTGAGAAAATTCCCGATAGGAATATTGAGGAAGTACCACTCAGGAACTATCCTTTCAGTAACTACCAGCAAGGAAAATTAACAGAAACAGCGCTGGACGAAGTAGTCCACAAGAACAATCAATCAGTGGTTAATAGAGAGATTATGATAGATAGATTAATATAGAAGGGGTTTTTAATAATGCACAACCAAATTCTCTCTAAGAGGCTGATGCATCTGGAAGGATATCCTCTACAATAATATGTAACTGGATCAAAGCGATGTTGGACCTCCTGTGGATGAACTAAACATCGAGCACGAAGGGATAGAAGTACAAGCCTATGCAGATCTGTTGATATTGGTAAGGGGAAAATGATCTCAAGAGCTACTGAATTCATGGAAGTGTCACCAAAGAACCTAAAGAGCATCATTAAAACTCATCATTATTAACAAATAAATTTAATTTTTTATGTAAAATTAGTGAAAGAAAATAACAAAATGTAGTTTAATCTAAAAATATTCACAATGAAATGACTGATGTAATAAATAAAAGTTCTTAATGATGTCTTATTGCATTTGTTTCTATAAAAATATTTTATTAGTTGAAAATTATATTTGAAACATTAATTTACATTTTGTTGACCTAGTTTTCAGTATGAATATCTCAATTAAATACAGTAACGTTTAGTATTCAAAGTTTTAATTTGAAATTCGTTTTATTTTTAAATGTTTGCTTGCATGAATGCACCTCAAAGGTTTTAAAACTTAATATCTACTTTATATTTGCGGTCAACAAAACACATTTCGCACAGTTTAGTAGCTATTTAATTGCTTTTTTAACGAATTAAAGTCAGTTTGTTGACTAACATTCTGGGTACGATAACCCATTCAAATTTGGAAAGAAATAAACAAAAAATATTATATTCATATGATAATAACAACTTTTTTATGTTTAAAGTAAACTAGATTTATTAAATAAGTATTTTTTGAATTTAGTACATTAGAACAATTTTTTTAAATATTAGGAAATGCTTTGGCAACGCGATGTTTCTTATCCAGTGGTACTGTCAACAGACCTATTTTTAGTAACAAAATATTCGATATTTTAATTTTATTTCAATAAAATATGTTTTATTTTTCAAGTTACGTTGAAAACTCGTCTTAACATTGTTGAACCTTTATAAACTGGAAGCAATAATACTATTTCTTCATATAGGAATAACTATTTAATTCAAAGGTTTAGCTTTTGACATACACACTTTTTTATGTAATTTTGACAACTATGTAAAACAAATATATAAATAACAGAACTTGTTACTATGGTAATAAAATAAAACAAAAGTTGTGGAAACGAATCCGAATATTAAATCCAACACTCCTCCTCGTTTACACAATCTGACATTTTTCTCTTAACAAAATATGTCTATTTGGTGGCAAAGGTTTTGTTAATAAATCAGCTACCATTAGATCAGTGGAACAATATGTACAATCAATTAGCTGTTTATCAACACAGTCCTTAACAAAATGATACTTGGTATCAATATGCTTTGTTCGATGTGAGAACTTCTTATTTTTAATCAAAGACAAACAACTTTGATTATCCTCATAGATTGTAGTGGCACATGTTAAATCTTGATGCATATCTTTCAATAAATGCCGCAACCAGAGAGCTTCTTGACATGCTTCGGATAAAGCAACATATTCAGCTTCGGTAGAAGATAATGAAACACATGTTTGTTTCCTGCAGCACCAGCTTATTACACCTCCATTTAAGAAGAACACATAACCACTGTTTGACTTCCTTGTGTTACGATCTTCAGCCCAATTAGCATCAGCATATCCGTAAAATGTTAAATTTTCCTGAATACCAATGTTGCTAAGCTTAAGTGTCATATTAGCAGTTGATTTAAGATATTTTACGACGCGTTTTAACTGCGTCCAATCTTCCTGAGTTGGAAAGGAAACCTTTTGTGCAAGAATGCTTACACTAGCTGAAATGTCTGGTCTCGTATTGACTGATACATACAGCAGACGTCCAATAAATTGTCTGTACTTAGAATTGTTACTTAAAAGATTATTAGAATCTGACTTCTCATAACTCTGTTCCATTGGTGTATTTACTTGCTTTGCGTCTGACAATCCAAGATCAAGTGCAATTTTCCTAATATAATCTGACTGACAAAGTTGAAAATTTCCATTAGAATCTTTTGTTACTTCAATTCCCAGATATTGCTGAACGGGACCGAGATTTTTTATTTGAAATTCATTAGATAATTTGTTTTCAATTTCATGTATCTCATCTTTAAACTTTCCAGCAATTATAATATCATCAACATAAATGAGGATATAACACCAACTATTAAGTGATTGTCTTGAATAAAGACATGGATCTACTTCACTCTGTTTAAAATCTGAATTCACCAAAACCTTATGTAATACCTCATTCCATACTCTTGCGGCTTGCTTTAGCCCATAGATACTTTTCTTTAATAAGCATACTTGTGATGAATTTTCTGAAGTAAAACCTGGTGGTTGTTTCATATAAATCACTTCATTTAAGTCTCCATTTAAAAAGGCTGTCTTTACGTCGAAGTGATAGACGAAGAATTTTTCTTTAGCTGACACTGACAGTAGAGTACGCAAAGTTGTTTGGCGTACAACTGGAGCAAAAATCTCATCATAATCCTCACCATACTGTTGAGAAAATCCTTGAGCCACAAGACGTGCCTTGAACTGCTGCTCACTTCCACTAATGCCTGTCTTGATTTTAAACACCCATTTGCTTCCTACTGCATTTCGATTTTCTGGAAGATCGCATAATTCCCAGGTTCCATTTCGTTCCAATGATTTTAATTCTTCTTGCATTGCACTTAGCCATTTATCTTTAAATTTGCTGGTAATTGCTTCATTGTAGGATTTAGGTTCTTTAATTTCTTCCTTGGCAGTATGTAGTTCTTCAATCAGTCTTTGAGGAGCAATACCTTTAGTTGATCTCTGTGAAACACGAATTTTAGGTTCTGTAACTGGTTCAAATTCTTCACTACTCTCCTCCTGAATGTTCATTTCTTGGAGTGATATTTCAACCTTTGATTCAGCAGCTTCATCAATTTTAGGTATATCACGTTGCTCTTGATACGCTTCTACACTGAACTTAATATCACGACTTATTACCACCTTTTGTGAAGATTGATTAAAACATCGATAACCTTTAGATTCTTCATCATATCCAAGAAATATCATTTCTGATCCTGTATTATCCAATTTCTGGCGCGTCTGGTTTGGAACATGAACAAAACATTTTGAACCGAAAATTTGAAAATTGTTTACTATAGGTTTTTCGTTGTTCCATAGTTCATATGGAGTTAACTTCTTTGCACGAGTAAGAACTCTGTTTTGAATGAAATTAGCAGTCATTATGGCTTCACCCCAGAAGTGATTTGGTAAGCCTGCATCAATCAGCATACAACGTGCCATTTCTACCAAAGTTCTATTCTTCCTTTCTGCTACTCCATTTTGCTGTGGGGAATAACTAACAGTTAATTGAGTCCGGATACCCTCGTTTGCTAAATACGTTCTTAAGCGAGTATTTAAATATTCTCCTCCACGATCAGATCGAAAAGTTTTTACTTTTCTGTCAAACTTGTTTGTCACAAGAGCTACATAATGTTTTAAAATTTCAGGAACTTCGGACTTATTTTTCAATAGGTATACATGAGTATACCTTGAAAAATCATCTATAAATGTGACCATATATCGCTTACCACTTGGTGTTACCGTTTGCATTGGTCCACAAACATCGGTATGAATCAAATCTAGAGGTTTGGTTGACTCACTAAAAGACTGTTTTGGAAATGGTAATCTGGTCAATTTTCCTTTCATACATACATCACATGACATTTGAATACCGCAATCAACTATTTTATCTAAAAGTCCATCAGTATGCATTTTCTTTATTGCTTCTGGATCACGATGTCCCATTTTACGATGCCACGAATGAATACACTTGTCTTTATGTTCGATCACTGTATGAATTTCATGTGGTTCACATAATCTGTATAAATTACCAACAGAGTTAGCAAATGCTACCTGCTTTCCATCTTTAAGAATTTCACAAAAGTCTTTTCTAAAATTGATTGAAAATTGGTTTAAGCTTAGTTGTCGAACTGATATTAAATTTCCAACAACTTTAGGAGCATAAAGCACATTGGTTAAAATAACTGGTGTAACCATACCTTCTTGATTTTTAAAACATAAATTTCCAGTCCCAATACCAACAACGTCAACTAGTTCTCCATTGGCTACTTCAATTTTATCAATATATGATGTATCCAAAGATGTAAAAAACTTTCTGTCACTAGTTACATGCCGCGTAGCTCCAGAATCCAAAATCCAACCATCTGACTGAATTTCAAATGTAAACAAATGTTCTTTATGTTCAATTGCATTCACTTTATTTGCTTGATTTTGTTTCCAACTTATGTATTTCTTGCAATCCTTTTTCATATGACCTTGCTTTTTGCAAAAATAACATTTCATATTAGTTTTCTTTATATCTTTACTGCAAACTAACCTCATCATTTTTTCTGTAGAACTACAAGAATTTTCTTCTGCGTGTTGTTTTCGTTCATATTCGGCAATGACCTTTTGCTGCACTATGGCAAACGTTAACTCTTGTTCTGGACGAGTTTCTAGGGCTGTAATTAAAGGATCAAAGCTTCTAGGTAAACTGCTTAACAACATTGCAACACTCCATTTATCTGATAGCAACTCTTCGCCAATATCCCGAAGTTTCAAAAATAACTCTTGCATGCGAGTAATGTGCTGTGGAATATTACCGCCTTCTTCAAGTTTCAATGAACAAATAGTTCGCATTATATGAACTTTATTCGTTAATGTACCTTTTTCGTGATACTCTTTAAGAACATTCCACATTTCTCTAGCTGTGCTCTTACCCCTGATGTGGATAAGCTGATCATCTTCCACGGTAAGTCCGATGTAGGCTTGAGCTCTGCTGTCGGCTGCATCCCAATCGTCTATTAATTTTTGATTTGTATCTCCAACTGGAGTCGGTCTTTCTCCTTCAATTACCTTCTTAAACAAGTTATCCTTCATTAGAAGCAGCTGAACTTTATATTTCCAATTCGAATAATTCTGATTATTCAACTTTACTATGTCACTTCGAAAGTCGGACATTCTGATGCTTTCACCGTATGTGACAAAAAAAACAGAAATTAACTACTTTGCAAATAGTACTTTATATGCCTGGGCCCATAACCTGTTGAACCTTTATAAACTGGAAGCAATAATACTATTTCTTCATATAGGAATAACTATTTAATTCAAAGGTTTAGCTTTTGACATACACACTTTTTTATGTAATTTTGACAACTATGTAAAACAAATATATAAATAACAGAACTTGTTACTATGGTAATAAAATAAAACAAAAGTTGTGGAAACGAATCCGAATATTAAATCCAACAAACATGTTTGTATTATTCTATCCCAAGATCACCTGCAATTATTTTTCGAAGATGCTTACAAAGGATTGTTAGTTCATAAGACAAATAAATTAAAGAATGTATAGATCTAGAGCCAATTACAGTTTTGACCAATGCATTTGGTCCAAAGATTTTATGAGTAGAAATGTAAAAATTACTCAAGAAACCGATTATCTAAAGTTAATTAAAAATATTCAAGACAATAATTGTTTGTTATTGTTTTTTACGTGTTTACAGTGTTTTAGGTGTTTAAAACGTAATGTAGCACCTTCTTTACTAACCTTCAAAACTTGTAGATGTATACTTAAGGAGGCAAATATTTTTTATTACTACTAAAATAAGTTAAAAAAAATTTAATATTAATATATTGGTTTTTAAAGACATGATTAATTTACCAATTTATGTTTTTTAAATGTTTGGACATATGTATTTTTGACCAATTTAATTTTAAAATAATATTTTTAAAATAAGAATTTATTATGAAAATATGAATTAATTAAATTAGGTTTAAATGAAACTAATAAGTGTATAAATATTAATATAAAAATTATTTTGTTTTAAAGTCAGTTCATCATAATGTATCCAAATAAAAACGTATGCTATCTTTTTTAATTGAGCTGATATTTCTAATTATAAGTAATATTAATAAATTCCTTTGAATAAAAAAGTAAATATACTCTTTTAAATTTCATGTTTAATTTTTTGGCTAAACTTGTTCTATTATATATGTACTGGCTTGATGTATGAGTCTGATAACCCTGGCATGGAACCCAAAATAGTATATATAATAAATAATACGGGAACAATATTATTTGATTCTGCTAATACTAAATATTTTTCCGTTCTCCAATTGTACCCAAAATACAGATATTTACAATTAATATTGTGTAAGGATTTCATAAAATTTTCATAAGAAAACAAGAATTTATAGTGCGGAAATAAGCCAAATGAAATAATTATTTCGGTTACGGTAGAAAATCCCGAAACATGTCAAATTTAAATTATAAATTGACATTCTTTAAAGTGAAAATTTGATCCCAACCTTCAACACCCTTTAAGTAACATCTACAACCCCCAATTTTTTAAAGAATATCAATTTACAATTTAAATTTGAAGGGATTTTCTATAAATATGTAGGTACAGCAATCGAAATAATGAGGTTATTCCATTTGGCTTTTCCACACTGTATAAACCTTAAGTTTAATCTATTTACTAATTTAAAATTTCAACTAAAATTTCACCTAAAAAAAGCTTTTAGGAAAAAAGTGAAAATTGGAAAAGAATGAAAGACAATTCTCTTAAAGTTAAAAGTTAAAAAAATGGTTTAAAATAATGAATTGGTATTTTCTATGAAGTGTTGCGGAAATAGTAAAATAACAAAGGAGTCGAGCGAGTTTTTCAAAAACTAAAACATCCATAAAAAAAGATGTATATAGGTACCTAAAATTGTGCACAAAGAATAAAAATAACTACGTTTTACAAAAGAATTTCTAACATTAAATATTAAAATTATTAAAAAAATAAGCAAAATTGGAAATAAAACTTTATTTAAGTCGAAATTCAAGTTCGATAGAGATGCTATAGCTGCTAGTTCGGTTTTTAACTGCTTAGAACCTGATAAGCTCTGAATTTATTTTCTTCACGATCATTACAGAATTCGCCAATTCTGAAACCAAATATCATAGATTAGAAAGAAGTTTATAGATAGCCGACTCTAAGGGTTTTTTAAAAACGTGTTTACAGCGCCGCTCATGACCTGAGTACTAACTATATAATTGTATTGGTTAATCTGAAATTTTTATTTTAAAATATTTTAAAAATATTCTGATAAATATAATAAATATATTTTTCAAAATATTTTTAAAGTATTTAATATGGTTAACAATTTGGTATTGACTATTTTTGCAAAATAATTATATTTTATTTTTCTTGTTTCCCCAATCATTTTTAAAATGGATCTAATGCATTCTGATGTCCTGAGAGTAGCTTCTGTTGTTAGAGGATCATAAGAACAATAAGAGATGCTGGTTTCTGAAAAAGAAATATTAAATATTATAAAACTGAGTTGTCAATGTAAGACTAATAATTATAAATTGAGAATAAAATTGTACACTAACCTATAATAGTAGGTATTTCAACTTCCCTATTTGTTGAAGGGATCAGGTCTGAATAATGCGAATATGGAAGGTGGATGCCTGAAAAAAATTATGTATGCTCTTGTTATTTAAACATTTTTTTGCTTTAATTCACAATCAAAATTTTAAAACCATTCCCTTACCTGGAAGTCTTGTGAAGTGGTAAATGCAAATTCTAAATTTGTAACGGTCCTTTCCAGTCACATTTACCAAATCTGGTCTATTTAAAGCATCATACATAGATATACGTTGAAGCTTTAAAAAAACAAATTCTTACCTGTGGATCCTTTGGAAAGCAATGCACTTTTTATAGTTATTTTTATAAAGGCAACCCGTAACAGACCACATAAAAACCATATTTTAATAAATAACTGCAAAAACTCTTACTGGAAAATATAACTACTAACGAGAAAATATAACTATTAACGAGAAAATACAATAATTACTAAAAAAATACAATACTATCTGTCACATAAGTACAAAACTCTAACTGGAAAATATATCTACTAACGAGAAAATACAATAATTATTGAGAAAATACAATACTAACTATCAAACAATATTGTTGACAACATTTAAATTCAAAATTGTTATGTCATTAACGGATTTCCTGTTGGTTGTGATTTTATTGTCGATAATGGCGACTTCCGTGACCTGACTATTAACTACTAAGCGTGGACCTGTCATTCGAGGAGAGTGCCCAGGGCATGCCAAATATGTAGTGCAAGATTTGAGTAACTGTCAAAATTATTGCTGTCACGTTTCGATTCGAAAATATAAAAAAGATCATATTGTATTTTTCCAGTAATTCAGAATTAGAGTGTGAATATATAGTATTATTCGTTTCAACTTCGTGCGGACTGACTTATTTTAATAGCTATTTAAGCCGACACTTTAAAGCTCAGGGTCGTATTCTGTCAATTATTTTACTGAAACGCGACATGAAAGCAAAGATGTTTTTTTTATAAATCCAACAAAATACTACTATTTTTTAAATTCTTTAATTGAAAGGTTTCAACTCACTTAAAAATTTATTGATTAGCATAATATGAACTTATTATACTACAAATTTAAAAAGGTATAAATCATTATGATAATTTCATTCAAGTATCGCAATATCAATATCGATCTCATCGTCATCACTACTGTCTACATTTATAATCAATTTATTTACTTTAGAAAATGCCTGTAAGTATTTTACCTCTACTTGTTTAACATGTTCAATGCAACTTGTCCAGTGTTGATTGTCTATTGCGGCGACTTCACTTTCTGTCAACTTTATCACAGATGCACTTAGTTTTGGCGATTGGTTTTTGCTGGCAATGTTACTTTTCAACTGACCCCAAAGTAGCTCTAAAGATTTAGGAAGCAGTAATAGGGAGGTAGCCGTAGTACTTCATGACCTGCTTGTTTTGCCAAACAGTCAATGACATACTTTTTTTTTGAGCGTTTTGGTACGTAACACTGGTTTTGATCAGCCCATCCTTTCTTCACCGTTGCAGGTGTGTCGAGCCAGGTTTCATCCAGATAATAAATTGGTCTGCCGCATTCTCTATATTTTGTGAGGGTTTGTAAATATTCGTTTCTCATACAACCAGTCTCTTGCTCTCCATAATAGACTGACGTTTATCGATAATCTTAAATTTAAATCCGTTGTTCTTCAAAAATCGCCACAAAGTTGTTCTCGCACAATCTATCACTTTTCAATTCGATTTGAATGCTAATAATAACTAATAAATAAAATAACAACAATAAATAACAAGAATTCCATGAAAATACTAAACCCAAACCTGTAAAGTTCAAAACCAGGTAATATAATACAATGGAAGTGATAACCACACCGTTGTTAATCCTTAATAAAAATCAGATAGTCAGTTCACAGGATCTTGAAATGAATAATACCTGAAATTACAAAGAGTGTGAACAATATATTATAATATCCAGTTTTTCAAACATTCGAGTAAAAAGTAACTTCTTATTTGGTTCTAGTGTTGATGTTTATAGAATATACCAAATATTAGAAAAAATGCTAAAATTGTATAGCTTCTTCAGCTTTAGTGTCCAGTTATATTTAATCTCAATGTTCAGCTACTGTTTGAAACATTTTTCTAGGTAGATTTTTAGAAACCAATTAAGTGATATTTTTAAAATATTGAAACACTTGTGAGTACTTTAAACACAATGTATTTACAAATTGTTTGAATACAAGAATTCAGCTGGTTACTAACTGTCACTTTTTACTTTCAAACTTTACAAAAGTTGAACGAACACTAACTCTACCAACGCGAATGACCCGCTTTATATACCAAAATACTTGACATCTCGATTTTTCTCGAAACAACTATTTACGAAAATCCAAATAATACTAGAATGTTCCCGAATAAGTACCAACCTAAAATAATCATATATCATGTCAAGTTACTGTCAAAATCTTCTTCCTCATTTACGGACTCTACCCTTTATGACAAGCAGCTACATCAAAATACATGCATTCCTCTCGCATCTGTCACAATCATCCGTCACATTCATCCGTCACACATCTGTCACCCGTTGCAATTTATAAAAATACTTCAAACGGAAATAGAAAATAGTACAAAATTAGTTAAAATTCCTAAACAAACCAAAAATAGAAAACCATGGATTACAAAAGGCCTAATCAAATCAATAAATAAAAAAAATAATCTATACTTAATGATAAAAAAATATCCACACGATTTAAATCTGCTAACTTCTTATCGCCAATATAAAAAAGAACTGAATTATCTCATCTCAAACACGAACACAACACGAGGAATAAAAGCAGAATGTACACCTTACCCAGACGAGAAAAAACAGTAGGCCAGCGCTGTTTTGACTACTTGGGCCCAAAACTTTTTAATGAAATTCCTGAATGTATACGAAATATACATAGAAATAATTATTTTAAGAAAAAAATTAAAGAATGGATGAAATCGAAGAATAAATTGTTTTTTCATCAAATAGTAAATAACATATAATAAAAAACATTTGCGGTTTTGTATGTAGGTAATGTAAAAAAATAAAAAAAAATAAAAAAAATAAAAAAAAAAAATAAAAAAAAAAATGTTATTCTTCTGATTTAATATTATTTATAATTTGTCCTGTATACTCGATTTTGACTTTATCTACCTGATTTTGACATTTCTCATGATGTAACGTGTTACCTGATTTTGACATTATCTAACTGATTTAAATAATTTCTTTTTTTTTTCTGATACTGAATAAATATGTCTCTTGCTATAGATTGCGGTATAAAATATAAAATATCACGCACAAGTTGGATGTGACACTGTTATTTCCAACTTCAGTGATTAATTTGTTTATTCACTTTTGCATATGTATTGTTTTATGTATTTCATTGTATCATATTATTGAATAAACATTATTATTATTATATTATTATTATTATTATAGTAGTAAAATAAATAAATTCTAAATATGAATTGGGGTTATCTTCCAGTTTAACCATCCGCTAAAAATTCTCTGCGCATGTACAATATTTGAACTATCAAGGATAATTTTATTGGTTAATAAGGAGCGGCAAACTTTAAATCTCGAGCTGCGTTGCCACATATCTATGAATAAATAAAGTGGGTGAATAAACATTGGAAATATGAAAATTATAGACATTATTTAACAGATTGCGTAACTTAGGTTATGTAAATCTATGAAATAATGCATGTTGAACGTACAGTATGCACATTTTGCAAATAACGTTAATTTATTATAAAAAGGAGATTCAATTATAGGGCTGATTTTGGATTTAAATTTTATATACATGTAAACATAATATGCCTTCAATAAATCAGAAGACAATATAAAATTTTAATTATATATTATTTAATTTTAATATAATATGCATTATTTAAAATGTTTTTTCCTTATAGTTTCTACTGCATTTATTGTGGTAGTTTATATTTTTCATTAATTTAAAACCATAATAAATTAAAATCACAGAATACCATTAAAACAACAGATGTTAATATTATATTTTATTTGAATTAATTAAAAAATAACACCTGTTTTACTTCAATTTTTTAAACCATTGTTATATAAAGTTTATTCTTTATAGCTGAACTCATTGCACCATTGCTCTAAAATGAAAACCACAGAATACCATGAAAACGTGAGATTTTTATATTCGCATATTACAATATATTTAATTCGAAATAACGAAGGGAAGTACAGTTACATTATTATTCATATTTTCAACTGCTGTTCTTAGCATCTTAATTATTACTTATGAATTTTAGCAGTAACGCTCCTTATTAACTTGCGTTTTTTTATAATCTAATTTACTTAATCAAAACTAAATTATTCGCTTTCAGGAAAAAATATTTGAACTGACAACACTGTGCGGCTCTCCCGCTGTAAATTTCGAATATTTTTGTACATGCGCAGAGAATTTTTAGCGGATGGTTAAACTGGAAGATAACCTGAATTGGTTAAAAATTAAGTGTGAATTTATATCTCTGTTTCCTACCTTATCTAGAGAAACAAACTATTTGAAGTGGTTACCATGATCACCTGATATAAAGTACATGGAACAGATTTGGGCTCCTTCAATCCCCCTCCAAACCTTTGATTATAGTGGTGAATGCATATCGCAGCAGCACATCAATAATTTGATGTCTTCCATTTTTTGTTTTCGAAATATTAGGAATTAATAGAAATAGAAATTTGAGGTTATAGTTTTACAATTTATTATTTATTATCAATATTTTCTCAATAATTTTTTTCGTTAATCTGTGTGTATATAAGAAGTTTTAAATATTTATTTATATAACTCCATTTTTCAATTTGAACTAATTAACATTAAATTACCGAGCTTTATAACAGTCACTTAAATTGTTGAGAAGTGTATCTCACTATAATAACTGCCTTCGACTTCTTTAGTTCACGAGCAAATCTTATCGAAATCCACTTACGAATTTTCTGTATGATAAATTGTTTATCGACAACTTGATAGCTTTAACGAAATTAGGTGCGTTTTAGGAATCCGTTTAATGACCGCCAGAGTTCAATTCCCTGTTTAGTTGATATATATTTAGCGAGAATAGATCAAAGGCGGAACGTTTATTGAGTACAAGTATACAGCTACGTGCAATTTATTAAGCAATGGGATACCATTAAGATACAATTTCCGAAATTATTGCATTCAATCGAGATGCCGTTTGACTATGTGAATTCCATTACTCCATTCTACAAGACTAATGTTGCATGGACGAATATTTCTCAATATTATGGCCACCTTGTATGTAGAATAGACAAGAAAATAGTGAAATCGCATTGCTATTTGTAAGATTTATTTAGTATGGCTTTGATAAAGGTTAATAGCTTTGACGCTTTCAGAGATTACCTTCTAAAATTTCATGATGGCCAAAGCAAAAGGCCTGTCGCTACAGTTTTAATGCAGTTAGTAAGTGCTCTGGAGTTTCTTTCTCGAAACCTCCATTCAGTGGCTTTGATCGAAAATGTCTTTATTTTCTTGGCTTAGCGCAGATAATTTCCAGTTTCCATTTCTAGGTCGATCCAACCGTCCTGACTCTGAAGTTCCCCTCTGCGTCTTAACAATCATTAAACCTGAGAAGTGGTTTTTTAACAACAGCTCTGTTTCCTTTTTGAATTCAGAAGACATGAGAAGACATGGCAACTGTTTTGGATCCCACATACTCCCACAGAACTTTCTCCAAGATTCCCATTTGAATCTTCTTATATCTTTATTATATTCGGCAGTACTGTATTTTTCCCCGTTCCCCAATTTTTTTGCAGTCTTACATTTTTTCTTAGTTTCTCCAGTTTAGTGATCAGTTCCACTTCAGCATTAGTGAGATTAGATTCCATTTTTTCTTCCAGATTGACCAGATTGGTGTGATATCAGCGCTAATCTATTCATTTTTAAAGTAAACTTAATGCGTGTCTTTGATCCAAGTATGATATGGCCAGTTAACAATTTTACATTGCCATTGAAGATGAATTCTCTGTTGTTTCCCTGTCCTATTTATAATTGTTTTTGTAAATGTGAGGTTGCTTCCTTTTTGTTCACGTTTCCGGGTGTTTGTCAATTTCTATTGTTTCCAAGTACAATCAAGTTGAGTAATTTTTTGATGTGGTTGATAGTTCTGTATTTTGAAATAGTATGTTGCCGTGTTCGACAACTGCGGATTTTTTGTTTATCCTAGAAGATAACTCGCCTATATACGTTCTGCGATTCCTATGCAAATGCTCCTTGTTTGTCCTATGTAGGTATACTTTATCACAAGTACATGGGATTCTATAAACTCCTGCTGATTTTAGTTTATCTATTTGGTCCTTTGCTGATCTTAAAAATTCTGCTGTTTTCCTTGTTGGTTTCGAAAAAGTTTTGACTTTCTTTTTCTTCAAGATTTTCCCGATTCAGTCTGTAACACCTTCAATATATGGTAAATATACCATGGTTGTGTTCTATTATTCTGTTAATTTTCCTTGCTTTTGTCGCCCGACAGATGTCTTTTTTGTTGCATCCATTGGCTTGCAATGCATTTGTGTTCTATTTCTTCTTGGTTTATATATCAATAATGCTCTTTGTACCAGTGTGTTAATAACCGTGTTCTTGTTTAGGATGGTGGTTGGATCCATAATATAGGTAGCGATCAGTCTGGGTATTATTTCTGAATACTTTGTGGTCGGTATAGTTGTTTTCTCGTATGACTAGTACGTCAAAGAAAAATATTTACTTGTTGTCTTCCATTTCCCTGGTAAACTTAATCTTTGGATGAAAGAGGTTTAAATACGTTAACTTTTGTAGTTTATTTCTACCGTGGTTCCCCATTACAAAAGGATCATATTTTAACAATTGCTTCAGTTGTTTTTTGGCTTGTTGGATAGCTCTTTCTCCAAAGTTTTTGCCACAACTGAGTGGGCTTCCGATTGCAACTCCGTTGATTTGTTCAAAGTAACGTTTATTCCATAGAAAAAATGAGGCCCTCAATGCATGTGGAAAAGTCCTTTGTGTTCTATAAATATTCTAAATTTGTAAATAGAGATACAATATCTAAACTCACTAAAATATCTTCTGGTTCTAGTGGGATGCTTTCAGCGTTTTGCGAACAATTTATCTATAGTTTGTATTTTCTTTATGTATTTTGGGTCTATAGAGTCCATAGTCCACATAAGGTCAGGCTATTAAATAACGAGATTGCGCGCAGAAGGCGTCCTAGAGGGGTAGGGTGGGAAACGAATGCAGCGTTAGATAGCTGGAATGTCGACTATTCCAGTACGAAAACAAGTTTTTGTCGCTGTAGTAGTATTTTTTCTGTAGAGGTTAGAAACGAACGTGTTTGTTTCTCGTGCCGATAATAATGTGTGACGAAAAATACGAGCAACGGATCAACTGCGATCCGACTGGGTGCTATAAGTTCTTGAAAGAGGCCTATAGTGAGAAATCTCTAGCTCGTGCACGTGTTTTCAAATGGTATAAAAGGTTTTATGAAGGTCGAGAGAGATGACCAACGTCCAAGTTGACCTGTCTCTGTTTCAATTCTGCAAACAGTGACCACAATAAATGAAATTGTGCGCGGAGATCGTCGTATGAGCATTCGGATGATTGCTGAGACTATAAACGCCGATAAAGAAACTATCAGAAAAATTTTACATGACGAATTGAACAGGAGGAAAGTCTGTATGAAGTTGGTCCCAAAATATTTGACCCCTGACCAAAAGCTCAACAGATCTGCTCAGATTTTCTTCAGAGGTTAGATGAAGAACCTGAATTGATGGAAAACATCATCACTTGCGATGAAACCTGAATATTCCAATTGGATGTTGAAACTAAGCGGCAATCAATGCACTGGAAAACTCCTGCATGGCGAGAATGAAAAAAAGCAAGGATGTCGAAATCAAAATTTAAAGCCATGCTTTTTCGACATCAACGGCATCGTGATGACTGAATGGGTTCCAGAGGATCAAACTGTAAACCAAACTTACTATTTGAAAGTTTTGGCAACGCTGCGAGAGCGAGCTCGTAAGAAACGGCCGGAGTTGTGGAAAAACAAATCGTGCTGTCTGTGAAGCGTGATTTAGCCGCTAGAGGCATTCCAGTGCTCGGACACGCACCGAACTCGCCTGTGACTTTTCCCTATTTCCGAAGATCAAATCTGCTTTAAAAGGAACCCGGTTCGAATCGATGGAAGAGGTGAAGCGAAAATCGGCGGAGCTCCTAAACGCTCTTACAAATGGAAAAAACGAATGGAACTGTGTGTGGCGAGCGAAGGGGAGTATATTGAAGGGGAGCATTCCTTTATAATATAATTTTTAAAATTAAACTCTTTTTCATAAGCAGTCTTGTTATTTAATAGCCAGACCTCGTAATCGTGGTGCAAATTTTCTTTTTTAAATTCTTTGTCAAGACTGGTTTTTTCAGTTGATTGATTCGTCTTAAAATTTTCTCTGTGGATCCTACTCAAACCGTGTTACTATTATTGACCAAATTAAATTTCCTTTGCCAGCGAGAAGTATCATATGATGATTTTGTCTGCATGAGATTCAGAAAACTTTTCATTTCTTCTCGTGAAATGTTGCTTTTGATCTTAGAATTCTTCATATTGGCAATTATCTCTTCAGTTGGGATATTTCGTAGGATTAACCACGCCACTGAAGGTGAGTTACAGTTGAAACGTTAGTGATAAATTACCTAGGAAGACGGAGTTTTAATCGGGGACGTTCTTTCTACTAAAAGTTTTTAATCTTCTCGGGCGCCACCCTCATTGAGAGCCCATATGTCACAGGTAGCCTTAAACAGTGGACACAAAATGAGTTTTTTAACATTACTCTAAAACGGTTTAACGTTAATGTATGAAAATTTATAGGAAATACTAGTAGAGAATACCCAATAAATTGGAAACAGTTGCATTTAATTATTTTGATTTATTATGGATCTTCAGAGGGGATCAACAACCCTTTCACCACCCAACTTTTTTTAGCGCTATAATTTAATAAAATATGGACCGCCACTACAATCAATCGTCTATTCTTAAACTTTTGTGTCTCTCGGTATTTCTTTGTAAATATTTTATTATGGAAGATACAGCCACTCTTTAAAATACCAAAAAAAAACAAGATTGTATGAAATAGCAGGTTTTTCGGTTATGAATTGGCTTCATCAGGAGGGAACTAAAACTTATTGAAAACAAACAATTAACATGAAAAGAACTACAAAGACAAAGATGTTTTAACTTACAGTATTAGAATTGTACATAAATGATTAAAAGTTTCAGTTTCAGTTTCATCACTGAGACACAGTGCATTAATAATTCAAAAGACAATTTAAAAAACATACATATCAATAAAATGACGATTAGTAGAATATATTTCTTTTTGTTTTTGGTAGTTTTTGTTTAAAAATACTTATTTTGTATTTAAAATATTACAATATATAGGTACCACTTAGCTTGTTGGTATCTGATTTATAATTAATAACATTATTTGTTTTATTTATATGGCACATTTCGAGAAACAACCTGTTTTTACAGTTATTAACCGTTTCTAAAACTGTAACATTGTGATAATCAAACTGATGACCTGTCCTTTTACAATTTTCAACAACTGCACAAGTATTTTTTTCCTTTTTACAGTCACTTTTGTGCTAATACGTTGTTTCAGCCACTGGCTTATTGTTTGTTCAATCCAACATCCCTGACATCCCAAGCATTCCAATTTATAGATAACATTGGTGCTGTACATGATAGGTGTTCTGTCTTTAATTTTTGAAAAAAGTTTTTGGTTTCTAACAGCACTATATTTACCTACTTTTATGTTAGAAAAGGTTTGACAGGATATTCTGCGGACCCCCTCCATCTAATTGCCCATCGTAAAAGTGTGAGTAATAGATTAATTTTTGTAACATAGTTTTAGGGTACCTATCCGTTATTTAGAAACATATATCCATCAGTTTTTTCTTATTGTTAGGCATAAATTGTTGATCACTAATAAATGTTCTATTCTATTTTTCATTGCCATAACGGTGTTATATTTTTGAATTTTTGGGTGGTCAGAAGCATAATTTATAAATTTTCCCGATAATGTGGGGTTTTGATACCAATCTAGTATAATATGGTTTTCATCTGATCTAATAACTTTGGTGTCAAGAAATGGTACACTCTTGTTATTTTCTCTTTCAACAGTAAATTGTATGTTGTCATTAAAAGAGTTAAAATAGTTGAGTGTTATATGTGTATGGTCTTCGGGTACTGCACATATAACATCATCAACATATTTATATAGGAATGCCATTTGATACGTTATATAAGTATAAGTTTATCTAACACCTACTCTATTAAGTAATTTGCTGCTCTAATTTCGGTTACTGAAAATAATTTAACACAATATAATCCCGTTAACAAGTCAGTTTTAAAATTCAGTTATTTGAAAATTCTTACGAAAATATAATATTTCCAGCAGAAAAACATTTTCATAAGTACAGTAAACCAAATATAAAAAACAAATAGTACATTATCCGCCAAAATAAACAGTACCGAAAATAAAAATAAAGATTAATTTTTAATTTCTGTAATGTGTTTAAAATGTTCACCATTTCGACGCAAACAAGCTTCATATCGATTTTGTAATTCAATAAACATATTTATAAAAAGTGGTTGATGGAACTGCCGAAAAATATTTTGTATTCTTTCCCGTAGTTCGGCAATATTCGCCGGCGGATTTTCCGAATGAAATATTTTTTCTTTCATTATGTCCCAAATATTCGAATCTGTCCCCTGAGAAATTATTCTATTATCGAAATGCTGACGGAATAAGTCTAAGGTGCGCACAACTGTATGGCTCGTTGCACCATCTTGTTGGAACCATTGTGTGCGAAACTGTAGATTTCGTGCACGGCAAAAGTTATTTAGATCTCTCACAAAAGGTATAATAATTTTCTCTCTATGACGTTCTTGGTTGACAGTAAGTGGACTCTGATTATCATCTTCAACGAAATAAGGACCAATCATTCCATTACCAGATACCGCGCACCAAACGGTAACTCGAAGACTGGAGTGGTTTCTCTACAATGACATCGGGACGTTCAAATCCAAGGAATCTGGTTGTTTGTCGATTAATATAGCCGCTAAGATGAACGTGACTCTCGTCTGAAAACCATATGTTTTTCAAAAATTCAGGATCTTCGTAAATTAAACTCAACATGCGACCACAGTAAGTTTCTCTTGCACGTTTGTCCGCAGTATTTAGTCGTTGTCCAACTTGAATACGGTATGGATAACCACCAATTGATTTGAACATGCGGCGTAAAGACGTTTCACTTATGTTGAGTTTACATGCAGTTCTTACAAGACTTTTTTGAGGTGATTGCACAACTTGGTTAAAAACACGTCCTTCATTTTCGTTAGTGCATACTGTTTTTCGACGACCTGAAGAACCTTTACGTTGACACAATACACTACCAGTGCGACGAAATTTTTCAACAACAGCTAACATCACACTTTTACTAGGAGCTGCTTTATTAAATTTTTGTTGATATTTTATTGACACCTGTTCTAAGCTTGGGCCATCATTACGACCTTTGGTTAGAGATGCTTTTAAGTAGCCAAAAATTCTCACTTTTATTGACTCCAGATTGTTTTAATTCTTCATGGAACACATTCTAAACACTAAATAACATGCAAAAAACTTATTTATTTTATCTGATACATTACCAATATTGTGTATTTAATACCGAAAGTTTCAAAAATTTTGATGCTTCGTAGCCATTTGCACACCAACTCTGTGAATTTATAAACAACAATCGATCTCTGAATCGATTATGTGATGTGTGTCAACCAATGAAAGTCAGAAAAGATGTGTTACGGGTTGCAGATTCTTGCAGTGTTGCATGTTATTTTAAGAGCTTTATTCGGGTTTCGTTTTTCGGACGGTTTGAGAACGATTTGCTGACTGCGCACAACTGGATGTGCAGTAGACTAAATCCAAGGACTATTTATGTACGGTTTGAAAACTATCAACAAATGAAAAAACCCGATCGCCTTATTTTTTAATATCTGATACAAAAAGTAAATTATTTTGTCCACAAACCTAAAATGTTGGATAAACTGTTCATCACTATATAGGGGTACTGTTTCTTCGGCATAATTCTCATTTTTTACTTTTTTCAGTAATAATTTGGGTAAAAAAATATTTGCTACCATCTCCAATCCATCATCATTTGATGATGAAAAAGATGAGGATGAATCTGACGAGAATTCTGCCAATAAATCCATACACACTACAAACAACAATGACTGAGAAATGACCAAGCGCATGCGTCAATTAGTCCACGAAAAATTCTTACTTTTAACCTTGGACTGATTTGACAGTTTTCAAATCGTCCGAAAACAGTCCGAAATAAAACCCGAACACCCAAGAACGATAAACATTTACCTATCGTTCTTGCCGAACACCAAACTAAAATTATAGAACGGTTCGAAAACCGTACAAGAAAAACCCGAACACAGGATTTTTTAGTGCGCAGAATCCTGACAGTTTGAAAACAGTAAACCCGAACAAAGCTAAGGCTTTTGTTCGATTCAAATTGCATTCGGTGTTACATCGTTTTTACAGTTTTTTCGAAAATTCTTTCTATTGTGTTTTGCTTTTTATATTAAAAAATTAAAAATGGAACTTATAAAACTTAATCAGGTACGAACAATCTTCCAATTGAACATGTTTTTGGGTCTGGAAGATCGTGGCTTGTTGGAGGCTTTACAAGATGTTGGCTTGTTGCGTAGGCGATATGTTTGTAGGAAACGACAGTGTCAGCGTACGTGTTCGTTGCAAGTTCGAGCTGTAGCCACCTTAGGTCATACCTTCAGGTGTCCAAGATGCAGAGCCAGTTATAGCGTCACCATAGGTTCATTTTTTGAACAGCAACGCCTGCCAGTAAGGAATGTTTTATTTTGTTTATTTACCTGGGCATGTGATACTCGAGTGATGACGGTTATGAATTTGACGGGATTGACGCGGACTTCTGTTATTCAACAGTATCGTTTCTACAGGGACATCTGCTCTTGGAAGATACTTCAGCAAGACGATTTGTTCCTACTCGGTGAGTTTTCAAGATTTCTTTGTATGACTCAGGTTAGGTTAGGTTGAGTTTGGTTAGGTTAGGTTAGGTTAGGTTAGGTTAGGTTTGGTTTGGTTTGGTTAGGTTAGGTTAGGTTAGGTTAGGTTAGGTTTGGTTTGGTTAGGTTAGGTTAGGTTAGGTTAGGTTAGGTTAGGTTAGGTTAGGTTAGGTTAGGTTAGGTTAGGTTAGGTTAGGTTAGGTTAGGTTAGGTTTGGTTGGGTGTGGTTTGGTTTGGTTCGGTGAGGTTAGGTTAGTTTAGGTTAGGTTAGGTTATGTTAGTTTAGGTTTGGTTAGGTTTGGTTTGGTTTGGTTAGGTTGAGTTTGGTAAGGTTAGGTTAGGTTAGGTTATGTTAGGTTAGGTTAGGTTAGGTTAGGTTAGGTTAGGTTAGGTTTGGTTTGGTTTGGTTTGGTTTGGTTAGGTTGAGTTTGGTTAGGTTAGGTTAGGTTAGGCCTTTGGTTTGGTTAGGTTGAGTTTGGTTAGGCCAGGATTACAGGAGCCAGGCCAGGCCAGGCCAGGTTTGGTTTGGTTTGGTTTGGTTAGGTTGAGTTTGGTTGGTTAGGCCAGGCCAGGCCAGGTTAGGTTAGGTTAGGCCAGGTTAGGCCAGGTTAGGCCTGGTTTGGCCTGGTTAGGTTAGGTTAGAGTTAGGAAGCCAGGTTAGGTTAGGTTAGGTCAGGTTTGGTCAGGCCAGGCCTGGCCTGGTTTGAGTTAGCCAGATTAGCCAGGCCAGGTTTGGTTAGGCCTGGTTCAGGCCTGTATTAGGTTTGATTAGGTTTGGTTAGGTTTGGTTAGGTTTGGTTAGGTAGGGTTAGGTTTGGTTAGGTTAGGTTAGGTTTGGTTTGGTTAGTTTTGGTTAGGTTAGGTTAGGTTCGGTTAGGTTAGGTTAGGTTAGGTTCGGTTCGGTTAGGTTAGGTTAGGTTAGGTTTGGTTAGGTTAGGTTTGGTTTGGTTAGGTTTGGTTAGGTTAGGTTAGGTTAGGTTAGGTTAGGTTAGGTTAGGTTAGGTTAGGTTAGGTTAGGTTCGGTTAGGTTAGGTTAGGTTAGGTTAGGTTAGGTTAGGTTTGGTTCGGTTAGGTTAGGTTAGGTTAGGTTAGGTTAGGTTAGGTTAGGTTAGGTTAGGTTTGGTTCGGTTAGGTTAGGTTTGGTTCGGTTCGGTTAGGTTAGGTTAGGTTAGGTTAGGTTAGGTTAGGTTAGGTTAGGTTAGGTTAGGTTAGGTTAGGTTTTCAATATTTCTTTGTATGACTAAGGTTCAGTCAGGTCCGGTCAGAAAGAGTCATGTACCTATTTCGGTAGACATTTTGTAGAATGGTTCAATATTTCTTTATTTATAATTTATAGGTGGCTTGGGAATGGTGGTCCAAATTGACGAATCTGTCATCACCAAGCGTAAATATAACAGGGGCAGATTGGTCAGGGAAAAGTGGGTATTGGGCATGTATGATGTACATGCTAGGCGGGGGTATGTGCAGTACGTTCCCGACAGACGTGCAGAGACCCTAATACCCATCATACGTGATCATGTTTTGCCTGGAAGCGTCATATGGACCGATTGCTGGAGAGGCTACAACAGTTTGGCGACTTAATTTGGACGGTGCCTCGCCATACATTCACCAGACTGTTAACCACAGTAGGTTTTTTAGGGACCCCATAACTGGCGTCTGCACGAACCACGTCGAAGGGTATTGGTCGACGATGAAACAGCTTTTTAGAAGATTGGGGGTGATGTCATCTCCGTTCCTCGCGGAGTATATCGACCAATTTTTGTGGCGAGGAGTGTATGGGCCCACAAGTGTCGATAGGTTCTCAAACATCATCGGGCACATAGCTGAGCGATACCCCGTGAACTAGGTCCCTATACATCTTCATTGTCAGTAGTCTAAACATTCATTGTCAGTATGGTTAGGTTAGGTCAGTATGGATTTCGATGATGTAAGTATTGTATTTTATAAATTATGTACATCTACGTTACCTAAATTATGTTGTTAGGTAACGGAAGATACAAATAAAAATATTTGTCATTGTCATACTTTTGTAAAAAGTAATTTATTGAATATTAACCTGTTATTCAATTTAGAATAAACTTCTATAGTAAGGAACAAGTGTTTCAATAATACAAGTATTGTCTTCGATTATTTCTTATAATGTACTTCTCAGGCGGGAAATCTGGCAACAACGTGCAGCGTGTGGACATTTTCTGGCGTACGCATATAAATATCGATTATTACTAAATGGTATGTTATTGTTATTATTGCCCTTTTTTATTTTTTTTCTCGTAAACTACTGGTTCCTTTGCACTTTTTTTGTTTTCAAAAGACTATATAAACGTAGTACTTTCATTCCTTAATTTCGAAATTTTGATATTTTTGGCTACTTAATATATACTCGACCCCGACCTTTTCCGTATGAACGAAAATAATGCTATACCAAAAACACTTTTTCTTCCGTTGTTAGAACCATTTTTAAATCAAATTTAAGTGCAGCGTACTAAGGATAATAAAAAACTCTTCGTTTTAACAAAACTTAAATGTCAATCTGACGATGCTTCATAGCGAAACAGCTGTCATTGAGCCTTTAAAAAAGCAATTTTTTAATAAATATTGGAAGTTTTGTTAAAACGAAGAGTTTTTTATTATCCTTAATAAGATGGACTTCCAAAAAGTAAGGGTTAGTACAATCAATTTAATTAAAACATCTTCGAGAGAAGAATTAACCCGATTATATAAGAAGTTACAAGAGAAAAGATGTAAGGCATCCCAAAACATCTGGTTTAACCAAGAATGTCTGAAGAACAATTTAATACCCAATTATGTAAACATAAAATGTAAAACTCAATCAAAGGAAGCACAAAAAGTAGTTAAAAAGCACAAAAATGTGGATAAAAGAGGAAAGTAGAAAGTGGTTTAAAATAAGAGATGCTCTAGACATTTACATTAAAACTGTTCATTCAGAATTAACTTTTTCAATGCATTCAGTAGAATTTGACTGCTTAGATGATAAAATTAGAGAACAGGTCAGTATTTTGAAACATGATAAATATAAAAAACAGATAGGTAAATTAGAAAAATTAATGAATTCACAACATACCAACAAACAATTTACACAACATAATAACATAGTAAATTCTCATGTACCAATACATTTTGCTCCTCGGTTTGTAAATCTATCAGACACCATTTTTTCAAATAATGAAAATAAATTTTTAGATAAAGGTTTAAAATATTGCATACCACCTAAATTTACTAATAATATAAAAGAAATTTTAGCCACTGATTCTGAAATAGCTTTGAGAACAAATTCAAATAATTTTATTTATGAAAAAATGCAAATAGCAAATCTTATTAGTGACATAAAACCAAATAAATTTAAAAGTCAAAGTCAAATTATTAAAAATGACATTTTAGCTTTAAAATCAATCAAAAATAAAGTAGATCAAAATAACCTAGTCATTACAAAATCAGATAAAGGTAACTCAACAGTAATTTTAAAAAAGAAGATTATAAATCTAAAGTGAATGATTTCATAATGTCAAGTAATGTCAAAATTCTAAAGAACGATCCCACTCAAAAATTTTCTAACCAAATAAGAGAACATGTAAATGATTCAAATTATCTATTAAATGACTATGATAAAAAATATCTAGTAAATAAAAAATCCTCAATGTCCAGAGTTATATGGAACTATTAAATTACATAAAGAGTCAAAACCAATTAGACCAGTAGTTTCGTATGTTAACACTCCTAATACTAAGGTAGCTAAAAATTAAATACTATTCTAAATAATTATGGTTACACATCTAAATATTTAGTACAAAATTCATTAGATTTGATAAATAAATTAAATAAATGTAAATTACAAAATAATACTAAATTAGTATCATTTCATGTAACTAATATGTTCTCTAAAATTCCTCCTAAAGAATGTATAGTTCTAGTTAAAAAGATATTAGATGAAAGAAATATCCATCCAGGAATAATATCAGATATAATTGACTTATTTAATGTATGCATTAGTCAAAATTATTTTATTTTTGATAACAAAGTATATATTCAAAATGAGGGTCTTCCAATGGGAAGTCCCATTTCTCCAATTTTAGCAAATATTTTTATGGATAATTTAGAAAACAAAATCTTTAATTCTAGTTATAAAAACAATATTGTATTTTGGTATAGATATGTTGATGATGTGTTAGCAGGATTTGTAGGTAGCGAACGACAATTAGATATATTTTTTAATTATATTAATACCTTGCATCCTAAAATTAATTTTACTTTAGAAGTTGAAGAAAATAATTCAATTAATTTTCTAGATTTAAAAATTGAAAAAGTTAATAATTTACTAAATTATTCAATATACAGAAAACCAACACAAACAGATGTAACCATACCATATAATTCAAATCATCCTATAACACATAAATTAGCAGCTTATAATTCTATGATACATAGGGCATTTTCAATTCCAATGGACAAAATTAACTTTGATAAAGAAATTTATATCATAAAACAAATAGCTACATCTAATGGCTACCCAATTCATTTGATAAATACATTAATTAATAAAAAGAACAGAAAGTGGCACTACAACTAATATTTCCTAAACAAACTAAAGAAATTAAAAGTTATAAAAATATTACATATTGTGGAAGTATTTCCAATAAAATATCAAAAATAATATCTTCGGCAACATCAGCAATAATATCATTTAAAACACAAAATAATGTTGGTACAAAATTGTTAAATGTAAAAACAAAATTACCTAAATTAAAAAAATCTGGTGTTTACAAAATTAATTGTCCAAAGTGTAATGCTGTATATATAGGTCAAACACAAAGAAATTTTGAAGTAAGATTTAACGAACATTTAAGAGCATATAGATTAAAACAACCAGATAAGTCAAATTATGCAAAACACCTACTTGAACATCCAACCTCACTCTTTCACACCAATGACATCCAAATACTACACATTTGTAATAAAAAACAAAATTTAGATTTCCTTGAAGAACTTGAAATAAAAAGACATCTAGCAGATCCACAATTTAAAGTTGTTAATGAACAAATAAATCTGGGAAGTTCTCCACTTTTAAAGTGTTTGCTTTGATTGAGTCTTCATTTTATACATAGATAAGACGTAATTGTAACACAAATATATTAAGTTATTGTAAAGATCAGCATGATATAGTTTTTTCCTGGTTTTTCTATATCATTGCACAGTTATACTGATCTTAGAGGGAAATACATCCAGGATAATCCCTTAGGGCTAATAACATCTAGGCTTTAATATTGTTATGTCTTATTACTTCCATACTTGGTCTAGCCTTAATACTACCTAAACATCAGGTACCTAGCTACAAACAAACAAAATGTAACTTAAATGTCAATCTGACGATGCTTCATAGCGAAACAGCTGTCATTGAGCCTTTAAAAAAGCAATTTTTTAATAAATATTGGAAGTTTTGTTAAAACGAAGAGTTTTTTATTATCCTTAATAAGATGGACTTCCAAAAAGTAAGGGTTAGTACAATCAATTTAATGCAGCGTACTATTAATATATCAACTAATGACAATTAAGTCAAATATGACAAATCCATATTACATAAACAACGGCAAAATTTATAATGGACTGGAAAAGTAGTGACGTAAGTGTCCAACCAAAAGATTCCAAACAACTTTTTTATGGTATGTTTTTAGGTGTTATTGACTATTTTATTGTATTTTCTTGATTTTTGGGAGTTAATTACTGTTTTTTCATTGGTAAGTGTTGATTCATATGATTTTCATATCACTAAAGTAGATAGACGAACAATTTCCGTAAAAATATTATAACATAACCTCCAAAGTTATGTATTGTCATAAATTTTAAGAATACTTACTAAAATAGTACTTTAAAAATCGAATTTGGAAAGATTTTGCTTATATGTATTTAATTATGATACTTCCGTTATATTTCAAAGTATAATAATAACAAAATAACTCAAACAAAAGTTATTTCTGGAGATTTATAATGTTGCCGTTTGGAATCATTTCGTTGACATTTCACTGTTCGACACCATGGAACACAAATTTTGACGTCACACTTTCCCAGTCCATTTTCTTCCTGATATGTATAAATTACACATACTAAATATTCACTCACCTTCGCTTATAAAAAAAATACTCAAAAATTTTATTAGACAGACTAACAGACTGGAAATTCAGAGACTGATCGACTAAGCTTTTTTTTATTATTCATGTTTTAACCATATATATAATTGTGTATATTGTAGATCCTTATTTTGTATGATGAAACTTATTTAATATTCAATCATTTTATTTTATATTATATATTTTATTTAACATGGTTTAAGTACTATTTGTTTCTAAATGTAAAAAATATGTTCCTACAGATTTATATCGTAATTAAACGTTACCCATGCGCAACCCCTAGTGGGTCTTCAATGGGTTATTATGTTTTGTTTGATGTAAATGTGGCAGTGTAATTTATGTTAAATTGTAAACCTTATTTATATATGTTATTTTACATTGAATAAAGATTATTATTATAATTATTAACTCCACAGCACTCTCATCTGTTTCGGTACTGTTTATTTTGGCGGATACCGTATATTACGTAACAAGTATGGAAAGTGAATTAATACGCATGAGTGCAAGAAACACAATTTCCAATGCGTTGGAAACGGGGTTTGTTGCCTTTAGCGTCACTTCTTTCTTTAGTAGGTTGATCGCCTCATTTTTATAGCTTGTGTTGGAGCCATCCTAGTGAATGTGAGCAGCCAAAAATTTTACTTCAGTCCGTACGCAGCCTATTCATTTGCATGACATGGCAGGATCTATCGCACTGCAGGATATGCGATAAGCTACTGCCTAAAGATTTGACAATAAATGCATAGAGTGAGCTATCCAATGCTAAACGTTTTTCTCAGTCCATTTCAAGATTGTCTCCTTTGCCTTGGAAATGCTTTTCGCAAAAGTGTTGACTGCTCTAACCCCTGATGTCCAGACACCCAGAGCAGGGCAGAATCCAACCGGTGAGGGTTCGGTGTTTTTAAGACTGCCTGGCTGTTTGACAAAATTTATATTTTTTTGTTGACGAGATGATGTTTTTGAGCCATAAGATTTTCCCATCTTTCCATTAGTCTCAACTCAGAAGTAGGATGTTAAACATGTGTAATGTATTCTGGATGAGAGGATATGGGTTATTAGACAGTATTGTTTCATCAAAATCTGATAAAATTTTCTGGTTTCTGGTCCTGGTTTATAGCTAGTGTTTACTTAACCGTTAATTTGATCAATTCATGAGGATGTAACATGAATACCCAACCATATCACACAATAGCTTAAATTATCTTACCATCTGGCATCTCTGAACTCCTCTACAACTCAACTCACCACCTTACTACCTCATACTTCAATTGCTTAAACTGCATCCATCTAACCATTTCCATCTAGGTCTTTCCCGCTTTCTTACGATCGAGGATATTATGTTTTTAGAACTCTTTTGAGCATTCAAATCCATTCTTTTAACATGACTAAACCATCTAATTATCATCGGCAAAAGTATATTATTCATTTAAGCGTTATTTCTGATTCTCCAGTCTGTATCGTAAATTCTAATGGGATCTTATATTTCCCTAACAGTTTTTTAAAATCTTCTACCTTTTATGTAACTATTACGTTTATTTACCGATGCCGCGGAGTAAATTATGTTCGGAATGTTTTCAATAATAGAATGGATTTTGTAACATAATAGATCTCTTGTACATACCTTATTAATAGTAAATACAACATAATTCTCTATGATGAAGTAAAGAAAACCCTAATCTACCATAAGCTTTCTGCAAATGGACATGTTGCATAAACAAGGGATGCCTTATTGTTGAGTACTCTCTTTTAAGCAAGCACCTTTATACTGTCCACCTCATAGCAACCCCTACAAAACGCACAAATCATAGAACGATATAGGTATCCATACAGATAGCCCCCCTCAGCATTTAACTTTTAAAATCCGAAATGCTTCCAACCATCCTAGTCCTCTATTGTGTAATAGCTTCTATCTTTCATGGAATAAAAATAGAACTACACATCATAAAAAGCATTTAATAAAAAAACACCATTTATTGACATAAAACAACATTTAAACACTATTCTCTGGTAGAATCATATTTTGATAGTTCTTGGTGTGCTGGATCTTCCATTGCTATTAAGTTATCCATATCGCTGTGACGTCGTAAATGTTTGCGAAGAGTCGCTGCCAAAGAAAACTTTCCATTGCAGATGTTGCATTCATATGGTCTTTCACCAGAATGTGTCCGAAGATGTACCTTAAATAATAAAAAATAGTCAAAAAGAATAAGCAATATATCTAAAACCTTTTCACATCGTATAAATGTTTGCTCGGATGGATCTAGTTTTGTTATAATAGTGGAAGTTTATACAAAAGGACATGGTGTTAATATAAAAATGGTTACAGCTTCAGCTTATGCCAAACCATTAAAGGCATTCAATTTCATAATATTATAGGTACACAAATAATTGGTTCAATTCTTAACTATCATGCCATATGGGAAAGCACATACACCAACGACAGAGGTGAGAAAATTTTAGACTTTATATTTAATAGGAATCTTGTTATACACAATATAGGGAATACCCCTACTTTTGTAACCAGAACAAGAAAGGAAGTACTAGATATAACACTAAGTACACCGAATCTTAAGGATAGGGTGAAAGATTGGAGAGTATCGAACGAACCATCCCTCTCTGATCATAGAATGATTATGTTCAGATTAGAGTGTAATCCTCCTGAGCCAGCACTCAGGAGAAACCCTAGGAAAACTAACTGGGAAAATTACAACACTAACCTGAACATAAATCTTGCAAATCTCAAGAATAAAAGAAATGCCAGGAATCACCTGGCATTAGAAAATGATCTCATAGAACTGAACGAGGCAATACTCGATGCCTATGAATCCAGTTGTCCTCTCCAAAGAACTAGAAAAGCAAAAGATGCGGTACGATAGAACAGTCATCTGTCAAACCTAAGATCCGAGACGCGACAGCTCTTCAACAGAGCCAAACGTAATGGAGATTGGCAGAGCTACACCGAGAAACTTACAACATATAATAAGGAGATTAAAAAAGCTAAAAGAAACAGCTTCAGAAAATTCTGCGAAGAAATAGACGCTACACCCTCTGCAGCAAGGCTACACAAAGTCTTGGCAAAAGGAAAAGTAGATACTGTAATGGCACTACGGAAGCCAGATGGAAGCTTCACAGAAAGCGAAAAAGAACGAGCTCGACTCCTATTAGAAACTCACTTTCCCGGAGGAATTGTCCCTTCGGGAACAACAAGTAAGAAAGCTAAAAGACCTACCAGGGAAGACACTGCAATGGCAAAACACATATGCAGTGAAGAACGGCTGAGATGGGCTATGAACACCTTCCAGCCGTTCAAAACCCCTGGAACGGATGGAATATTTCCTGCCCTACTCCAACAGGGCCAAGAGGCAATAATTCCACACCTGATCCGAACTAGTCGGAGCAGCCTTGAACTGGGATACATACCAGAAGTGTGGAAAAGGGCCAAAATCACCTTCATCCCAAAAGCAGGAAAACGGGACACTACGCACCCCAAATGCCTTAGACCGATCAGCCTCACATCGTTTGTTCTAAAAACGATGGAAAAAGCTGTAGACAACTACATTAGAACAGAAATCTTGGAACAGGTGCCATTGCACCCCCGTCTACATGCGTACCAAGCGGGAAAGTCCACGGAAACCGCTTTAACACAGTTGACTGACGAAATCCAAGACGCACTGAACAAAAAAAAAACCGTGGTATGTGCCTTTCTAGACATAGAAGGGGTCTTTGACAATACGCCACATGAGGCAGTCAAAAGAGCACTGATTGAGAAAGGAGTAGATAGAACGACGTCCATTTGGATGTCGCAACTGCTATCTACAAGAATCGCAGAAATGGAGGCAGGACAAGACACTATCTTCATTAATGTGACCAGAGGCTGTCCGTAGAGGGGATTTGCATCCCCGCTTATGTGGAGTCTCACTGTGGACAGTCTGCTCTGTCAATTGAATAGGGAAGGCATACCATGTCAAGGGTATTCCGACGACATGGTTATCCTGGCAAAAGGGAAGTATGAAAATGTCCTCTGTGATAGCGTTCAAAGAGGATTGAACATTGCGGAACAATGGTGTGACTCGGTGGGACTCCCCCACCAAAACCACACTAGTAGCCTTTACAAGGAAAAAGAAACCTAATCTAAAAATCATAAAAATGGGGGAGAACAGCGTCGAGTGGAAAACAGAGGTAAAATATCTAGGGCTAATCCTAGATAGCAGGTTACTCTGGAACAAACACGAAGACGAAGTAATACACAAAGCAACCAAGGCCCTCATGGTGTGTAGGAACATTGCAGGGAAGAACTCGGGATGTAACCTACGTATCCTGCAATGGATGTACACAGCAATAGTGAGACCATTAATCACATATGGGACAGTGGCTTGGGGCGTAAGAGCTAATCTGAATACGACGAGGAAAAACCTCTCGAAGATTCAGAGACTAGCCTGTTCATGTATCACTGGAGCAATAGGAACTTGCCCCACTGCTGCAATGGAGGTGATTATAAACTTGACCCCACTGCACATTCTGCTAGAAAGTGTAAGGAAGAAAACAATATATAGAATGATCAAAGAAGGAATTATCAGGGAAAAACCTCGATCACTTCATTTTGATCAAACTTGGGAAATGCCCCAAGATGATATGCCAAAGAAATTCAACTTTGTGAGAAAATTCATCACAAAGTTGAGTAATAAATCTGAATGGGATGAAGACACCATACAGAATTTAAACCAGAATACCATAAAGTGGTATACAGACGGTTCCAAGCTAGACGAGGGAACTGGGATAGGAGTTTTTGGACCGAGAGCCAAATACTCAGAAAGCTTGGGCACATACCCGAGCATCTTTCAAGCAGAAGTCCGCGCCATCGAAAGATGTGTGGAATTCAATATTGGAAGAAACTACCACAGACAGATTGTGATCATGTTGGATAGTCAAGCAGCCATCAAAGCGCTGAGCTCAAATATAATCAGTTCCAAGATGGTTTGGGAATGCCTAGGCAAACTAAATGAACTAGGCCAGAAGAACACTGTCACCCTCCTATGGGTCCCGGGACACATAGGAATAGGGGGGAATGAAACAGCAGATAAGCTGACAAAAAAAGGAGCTGAAACCCCACATTTGGGACCAGAACCATCTTGTGGGATCAGCAGTAGAGTAATCTTAGGAAAACTAAGGGAAGAAATGGAGAAGGAAAAATCCAAGTACTGGAATCAGCTGGAAGGACTGAGCCAATCTAAGATACTACTGGGGAACTATGACCAGAAGAGATCTCTTAGCTGCCTCAACCTCAGTAAAAAAAGGCTCCGAATTCTAACGTTCAAATCAATGGATTTAAATCTATTATATATACCGCTACATCAGGCGTTCCACAGGGATCAATCCTGGGTCCGCTATTGTTTAACATTTTTATAAATGATATTTCTGATGTTATTAGTGTCAACTACTTACTATACGCAGATGATTTGAAACTTTACAGCACCGTAAAATCTATTGAGGATTGTGAAAACTTGTTTTTAACATTAATTCGTGTAGTGGACTGGTGCAAAAAGAATAACTTGCCTCTCAATCCAGCTAAATGTAATGTAATGACATTTGGCCTGAAAACCAGCATGTATAAATTTAATTATACCATAGACAGCGTTACCATTCAGCGACCAGATACATTGACTGATCTTGGGGTTATATTTGATTCTTTTCTTTCATTTAACAATCATATTGATTCAATTATTTCCTCTGCAAATCGTATGTACGGCTTCATCGTCAGAACCTCTCGCGATTTTAGTAATGTTAACACATTAAAAATTTTATACAATACTTTTGTAAGACCCAAGCTGGAATATGCATCTGTAGTGTGGAGTCCGTTTTACCAATGTCACGTGGATCGCATTGAGGCTGTTCAGAGACGTTTTTTAAAATTATTAAGTTTTAGGGCTGATGGTGTTTACCCTCCACCTGGAACATCGCAACTTGATTTATTGCAACGGCACACCTTTTTCAGTTTAAAAAATAGGCGCGATTATTACGCCGTTATATTCGCATACAAATTAATTCATAATTTGACAGACTGCCCTAAGTTACTAGAGTTGCTCTTTTTTCGCGTTCCCCGAATTGAATCCAGACAACCAGATACCTTTTACTTAAGTGCCCCTCGTACGAATGTCTTGAAGAATTCTCCACTTCACACCACATGCAACATAATCAATAACATGAATTCTAACATAGACATTTTCTCCTGTACTCTCTCATTTATTAAGTGTAATTATTTTACTTAAATTGAAATGTTTGAATGTATTATTTTTCTTTTTTTTAGTTTTCTTATATAAACTTATAGAATTAAAATTAAAACATCTGTATTTCCTTACTCTGTAGTTGGGCTTTAAGCCCGTAGGGTAATGTACCGAATAAATAAATAAATAAATAAATAAATAAATTAACCGGGCATTGCCGGTTAAGAAGCCGCATGAAGAAACTAGGGTTAGCAGATGAAGCAAAGTGCAGATTCTGTGAGGAAGAGGATGAAACCTCAATACACATACTCGCAGAATGCCCTGCCTTGCAATATTCTAGGGCTAGATACCTAGGAGCACATGGAATAGAGGAAGGGGATCTACCTGACTTGAAGCCCGACGATGTCCTAAACTTCCTCAGGAAAATAGGACTCGAAGAGCTGCTATAAGTCTGAGAAAATATCAGAACATGGCAAGTAAGGGGGGACACAATAGATCCTATAGGTCGCAGTGTAATTATCACCCCTAACTCATACATACATATATAACTATCATGCCCAGTTTAAAGGTTTAGAGTAATGTTTTGTTAAAACCTTAAAGATGGTTCTGAAAAAGATAAAGAGGGAGTTTTTTTCCTCCAAAAGCACAAGCAAATTTAGAAAAAAAGAGGACCAGCTTATCTTCAGGAAGTAAAACATTTTAACTGAAGGTAAGAAGGAAAAGAACAAAATGTCTAAAATAGACAGTACAAAATCTAGGATCAGGAACATCATCAAGAATGTTCTCTATAAAGTATTTATAATAAACCGAACAATCGAAATATAGAAAAGTAGCGAGAGCACAGTAAATACTTAAAAGCAGTAACAACAGTTTTAAAACACATTTAAAACTGATTGGCTTTTGATTCTTTATCAGAATCAACAATAAAAATTTTTGAAATTGTTAACTAGAAGGTAGAAAATTGTTTCTACCTGCACCCAAGGTAAAGAAACTTAATAGTTTCTATACCAAGCTTGACCGTTTTCCATGAAACAACTACTTCCTGGGCTATATTCCCCAACGGACATTGAATTACATTTCAATAGAAAACGTGATGGCGACCGACTTTGTCGGTACTTAAAACCATCTCTATCGATTTGCAAATTAACGGGAAGAACACTACTCGTAGACCGGTTTCGAAATTATTGTGTCTCATCAGTACGAAGCAAATAGTTCTTCTCAGCCCGTAGAACAGGATGCAGAATGATTCTTTTACGCCAATACACAAACCGTGAACCCACGATTCCATGATAAAGTCGTAAAAGCGCCATCCTACCGTTGTGGCAGCCTTATAAAGTATGCACTTGTGTTATATTTGTTCAATGTCAAAATCAGCAATAGTTTTTGAATTTTCGTGTCAGAGCGTTCAAAACTTGTGACCGCATTAGAGGGCAATGGACAGTAGATTCGACCTATGGTCCTTGAGTAAAAAATGATCAGCATTTGATTCTGTATCAGAAACAGCAATAAAATTTTTTTGGAATTTTTGACCAAGACCAATCAAAACTTGCAACCGCCCTGGAGGGCAGTAGGCACTAGAACAGCCCCATGGTCCTTGAGTAAAAAATGATCAGCATTTGATTCTGTATAAGAATCAGCAATAAAATTTTTTTGGAATTTCTGACCCGAAATCGGTTTTTGACCCGCCATTCCGGGACGGATTGTCAGATTGGGCTGAAAATTTGATACGAGGGAGAGGTTGTCTCTAAGTATCGATTGGTGAAAACAGATTTCAGAAATTCTAAAGCGTATTTGAGTTATCGAGTCTACAGACGGACGGACAGACAGATGGACAGACACAGACATTCGCATAAAGTAGCTTTCGCTACTTAATAATTATAAAATTACCTGGATTTCATATAAAACCAAGAATTGATTAAAACAAAACTGTAAATGAGACTAATGCAAAACTATCTATGGATACTTTGTTGGATACAAGCAATTTAAACTATTCAGGAGGAAAGAGTAAATAGTGATCCAACTTATGGAAAATTCAGATAAGGAATAAAAGTATACTAGTGATAACTAATTAAAGAAATAACCCAGAACTTGGATTTGTGTGTCCTGAGTATTAAAAGATAATAAAGTCTGATAGCAGATAAATAAATTGTTAGAGTTGAATATATTTTCTAATTATGATAAAACATGTTAGTTAATTTAATAAATTCATTATCACCACCATTTTTAACATCTTTTGACGAATATTCATGGTTATAGTTACCATATCATTTGTTAAGATATATCATCCTTGATAACAGAAAAGTGAACATTTTTCGGTTTTAAACAAACTCACTACAATGAAATAGTATATTACATATATGGAAATTGAAGTATTACGCACGAGTGAAGTTTAGCACGAGCAGCGTAGTGGCGAGTGCGGAAACGTAACGAGTGCAAGAAATACACTTTCCAACACGTTGTGTACACGATTTTTCCTACGACCCCAATATTTCTTATTATAATAAATATTTTAAATTTATTTATAAAATTTATTTTAATTGTTAGTCATGTTAAAAATTAGGATATAAACGAGTTTATATATTGCATGGAAATATAATTAATTAAAATCACCTTTCTCAGGAATTCACATCAAAATTCTTTATTAGATAAATGACATTTTAATTTTTTTGTGGGCTCTATAAAAATTAAAAGTAAAATGGTCAGTCGGTGAAATTAATTGAAAAGTAATGTAATAATAATAGACACAAAGATAATTGTGAACAGAAATACAAACGTAACTTCAAAAAACCACATTCGACACATGCACGGAACATAAACACAAAATAAAAAAGAAGAATAAACTGTTCTTCTTTCTAAAAGTGTTTTTATAAAAATAATAATACTGAATAAAAATATGTTTATTTTTTAAAAATTTAAAAACCTATAAGAAACTTTTTTCTTTATTCTTACTTTATACAGAAAAATTTGTATTGGCAATTACAATACAATATTTGACATAAGGAAGATTGAAAAAAAAATTAAATGGTCCTTGCTTTGACATTTATGTGTTTTTACTATTGATAAATTTGACGTAAATGTCACAGATCATAGAACTGTATTTTTTTACTTTTCAATACGTGTATTGATATTTACTTTTCAATACATGTATTGATATTAGCTACTTTCTTAAGTACAAATAAGTGTGCAATCTAGCACTTTCATATGTGGTCGTAGGAAAATAAAATTTTTCTACATCCACATGTATATTGCACAGTTTACAGAATGAAAATGTAGGCCATTTCGATTAACTTGGATATGATTTCATATACATCCTAGAATGTACAGTGGACGGCTAATTTATGGAATATTATCATTATTTCGAGAACCGTCGAGTTTTGAGGGTAATCCCGAAACAGGTCGATTTTTGTTATAAAATACCCATGTTATAACGTACATGGAGTAAGGATGACGTCACCGGTATGGGTGTAGTGACGTAATCGTTAATTTTTTTAAATAGAAATCGGTATAATGCGACACCTCATTTGAAGGAGAATTTAATTCTCTATTTAACGACATTACATTGGTAACTAAAATATTTTTTTAAGGATATAAAAACTTTTTTTTTATTTAAATTCAACCAAATTACAACTAATGATTTAATTCACAACGTACCTTAAAGTAACCAAATTATGCATAATAAATATTTTAAATTAAATGTTCCAAATGCCCTCCATCGGTTTCTTGACAATATGCGAATCTACGGACACATTCATCAAGTACATTGCTGATGACTTCTGGAGTAATGAGACTCATTTTATGCCTAATTCTATATTTTAAGTTCTGTAAATTTTGGGGTCTATTGACATAAACTTTTGATTTTATGTTACCCCACAGGAAAAAGTGTTAGATCTGGCGACCTTGCTGGCCACTCTATAAAACCTCGTCTTCCGATCCATCTCCTGGGAAAGCAATTATTTAAAAATTGACGTACTTCACGTGCGTAATGCGGAGGGGCTTTCTTGTTGAAACCAGATATTGTCACTAGGTAAATTTGCATTATTGGCATTTGGATACATGTTAGCAAGGACAGGTATAAGTTAATTTCTCAAAAAAGTTAAATAACGTTCTCCTGTTAGATTTTCTTCAAAGAAAAAAGGGCCAATGATTCTGTCATCGATGATCCCTGCCCATACATTCACTTTCTGAGGATATTGCGTGTGTGCCTCTGTCATCCAATGTGGGTTTTCTTGACTCCAATACCTGCAATTTTGACGACTCACGGTACCATGTAAAAAAAATGTGGCTTCATCGGAAAAGAGGATTTGATTGATGAAACGTTGATTGCCGATACATAAATCCTGCATAATTTCAGAAAATTGAAGCCGGCGATCGGGATCGTCTTCGTTTAATTCCTGGTGTAGTTGAATTTTGTAGGGATGGTATTTTTCTTTTTTTAAAATACGTAATACCGATCGTTGGGAAACTCCAGCATATTCACCCATTTGTGTTGAACTACTGAGGATTGTCATGGACATTTAAAGTTTCACATTATCTTCAATTTTAGGACGCCCAGCGTTTGGAATATGTTTAACGTGCCCAGTTTCTCCAAATTTTCGGACTATTTTACTTACTGTTGATTGGCTGATGGGTCTGTCTGGATATTTTGCGTTGAATAAATTGCATACCTCGTTCTGTGTTCTTTTTTTATCTCCACATCCGCTAAGAATTAATATTTCTATGCGTTGTGTTTCATTTAGGTGAGCCATAATTTAGTATTCAAAAGTAAAAATTACAATTGACAACTGATGACAATTCACAAAATCAAAAAATATTTACGACAATAAATATTACAATAACTATGCCAATATCACTTGCTTAATTTAACATTTGACAAAAAGTTTCAGTGTTTATGAGATAACTTTTTGTGTCCATTATTATTTTTACTTATTTTTGCTTTTTTAAGTATTTATTTCAGAAAGTCATGGCAGGAACCGATGGATGGCATTTGGAACATTTAATTTAAAATAATTATTATGCATAATTTGCTTACTTTAAAGGACGTTATGAATTAAATCATTAGTTGTAATTTGGTTGAATTTAAATAAAAAAAATGTTTTTGTAACATTAAAAAAATATTTTAGTTACAAATGTAATGTCGTTAAATAGAGAATTAAATTCTCCTTCAAATAAGGTGTCGCATTATACCGATTTTTATTTAGAAAAATTAACGATTACGTCACTACACCCACACCGGTAACGTCATCCTTACTCCATGTACGTTATAACATGGGTATTTTATAACAAAAATCGACCTGTTTCGGGATTACCCTCAAAACTCGACGGTTCTCGAAATAATGATAATATTCCATAAATTAGCCGTCCACTGTATATTAATATGAAATCCACCAATCAGCATTTTCGTTTAGTATCCGTCAACTTAACATCAAAATAACTAAAAAAATATTTAAACCCATTAAAATTAACCTACAACTGTTTTTTAATAAATAAATAAATTTAGGGTAGGTTAGGCTAGTTAAGAACAGTAAACAAGTAAACAGTTGAATAAAACTTAAATATTAAATATTTTGTGAAAGTTGCATTCAACCGTTTAGTTGTTTACTGTTCTTAATAAGATGGACTTTCACATAGTAAGGGTTATGGCATTTATGGCACAAATTAGAATCAAAAGCTTAAATACGAATATAGTTTGCAAAAACAATATTTACAAAACTTACACACACAGCACAAAACGAAAAACAAATAAATATTTCTTTCACAAAAAATCAGTTAAAACTTAAAACTGAATTGCTAAAATTGTAAATAAAATTGTTGAAATTTTTTAATTTGAAGTAATATTATTGTTTAATAAAATGTTTATTTTCTTGATATTAGAAAAAATATACTGTTCAACTCGTGTAGATTGTCCATATCGCACTCGGACGATTGAGCACCTCATATCCACAATAATTGCAGAAAAGAAAAAGAAAAAACAACTACTTTCCAGGCTATACGCTTTGAATTACAAAACTTACAAACAACTTAAGTACACATAAACTTACTTTCAAATGTGCCAACTGATCAAACCTCTTGTAACAAATATGACACTCTTTTCTTTTGACTCCAGAATGCACCCTCATGTGTCTGGTTGCTACGTTTGCGGGAAAAGTTTTACCACAAATGAAACATAAAAACTGCTTGCGTTTGATCTTTTCGCCTGGTTTACGATTATGAGCTTGTAAATGTTTGTGTCTAACTGATGCTCTATGAAATGTTTTACCGCATAAATGACACATGTAGTTCCGTTCACCTGTATGAGTAGACATATGTTCTCGAAGCAAAAACGCAGATTTGTAGGTTTTGTCGCAAAATGTACAATTGAATAATTTCTGTACAGGAATTCGACACCTGAAATAGAATTATAACTTTAAATTAATCTCCGAGAACGAAAATGTTTGCTGGACTGACTTTAGGTCTAAAAAGCTACAATTTTTATAGGACTTTGGGCTAAGGAGGAAGTGCAATGAACCTAAATACAGTTAAATCTTCTGTTAAGTTTGTAAATAATGCAAAGCCACTTTTAACATCTAAAATTGTTCAATAAAACTCTCAAGTTTCCTATCACATGTTAAAACAGTTTTGTAAATGTTAACCCACTATATAAACTTTTTGGCAGCATTTTCTTTTCTTTTTAATCCTTTTCTTGATTTAGTATTGAATTTTCTTGAAAAGTTTTGTTCAACTTGCCTTTTTGAGTGTCTATCCCGTTTCCATTGTTTGTTAAAATCAGTTCCACAATATGTACAACTATATTTGATGGGGGCTTTACCATTTGATTTGTGATTGACAGGTTTCCAAGAACAAGTGTGGTTTAACATTGTTGAAGCAGATTCAAATTCTTCTTGGCATCTGTCACAAGTAAATTTCATTAAACTGCTACTGTTAACATGCATTTCTGTGTAATCTAAAACATATAATTAATGTTTGGAAAATTTAAAGAAGAAATTGGGAAAATCTAAATTATACTTTACCTGGATGAACTTCTTCACTGTTGCTCCTGTCAATACATTCAGTTTGGAGTTCTGATTCTAATTTACTCCAAAAATCAAAGGCTTTTGATATTTTCTGTTTAAATTGATAAACTTTTTCTATATCATCTGCACAACTGTGACAAATCACATGAGCCGCGTCTATTAACTAAAATAATCTCAGTAAACAGTTAATTTTATATATATATATTTATATATATATATATATATTATATGTTTAAACAGAAATAAAAAATAGATGCTTACTATATCTTCATTAAGTATTTCTCCAATTTTGGTTACATAGTTTTTTTCTTGGTTGTCAGTATTGCTAATTTGGAAAAATATTTTTGGTAGTTCCCTGTTATTTTGTAAACAAATCAAACAAGTTTTGATCGATCCTAAGTTTATCTAAATGAAATCATAAAATCAATTATTATTGATATATTAACAAAATATCTACCGATTTACTAACTTGATTTTGAGGTATTTCAGTCTCTAATTCAAAATCAATATCTGAATGAACACTGATTAAATGTTTTTTCAGATTAGATGTTGATGTTCTATATCCGATTTCTTTATGGCAAATATTGCAAGATGCTATGCATTCATCTGTTTTTTTCCTTGTAAAATGATTCCAGAGTTTTGAATAATGCTTCCTCTCCTTTTTTAAAAATGGTTGGTATAATTTCTTACCTTTAATGATATAAATATTTTTATCTGTAGATTTATTATCACTATCACCATTTTGAATAACTAAATCTTGTTGATCACTTGATTGTTCATACACCTAAAAGTATTTTTGTAATTTTTAAGAAACAAAACAAATTTATCAACTTACTTCACTGTAACTCACCTCTTCTTCAACATTTATTACAATATCTGCATGCATCTTACACAAGTGTTTTTTGAGATTAGTAATTGATGTTCGATAACATAATTCTCTACCACATGCATTACAAGTAGCCAAGTATTCATTGGGTTTGTTCCTAGTAAAATGATTCCAAATTGCTGAATAGTATTTGGATTTTTTTAAACCATCTGTATTTTTATCTGTACTAGGACTTGTATTTTGTAATGATATAACCTGCCATTCCATAACATAATACAGCAAAATTAATATTTGTTTTGTAAAAGTTAAAAGTCTTATTAAAAAGAACAAATAAGTACCTGATTATGATCTGCATCCCTTGCCGAGTTTAATACAATAAATGGATGCTTACTATTTAGGTGTTTTTTAAGATTGGTAGTGGTTGTTTTGTAGCACAATGTCTTTTTACAAATATTACAAGTTGCTAGATAGTCATCAAATACACTTTTGGTAAAAAAATTCCAAATTACTGATGATTTCTTTGTCTTTTTTTCACTGAAAAATTCTTGATCTTCATCAAAAACACTAGTTGCTTTTTGAATCTGATTACTTTCTTCAGGATCATGTTTAACCTAAATTAACTGATTTAGTAAAGTTAAAAGATTTTCTATTTATTATAACTTACTTTAATTTTTTCTATTTTACTTTCCATTGATAAATCTGGATGTTTTCTCTGAAAATGTCTTTTAAGGTCATTTGTTGTGCTCTTAAAGGAAAACTGTTGATCACAAATGTTACAAGTTGCTGTACAATCTGATGCTGATTTTATGGTAAATACATTCCAAATTTGAGATCTCCTATTATGCATATCAGTACCAATATTGAGTTCTTCAACAAATATATTTTCACTGACATATTCCTCACTTTTAATTTTGTTTTCTTCAAATCCTTTAAAAGAAGCTTCAGTTATAAATAATTGTTTGTTACCTTCATAAATTTTCTAAAATAGTGATGGATTAAACTTAATTCAAAATTTTGCAAGTTCAGCTTACCAATACTTCTGGATGTTTTTGTTCTAGATGATTTTTCAAATTAGTTGTATTACTTTTATAGGATAATTGAATTTGACAAAGACTACAACAAGCTACTGAATCTGAATCATGTATTTTAGTAAAAAATTCCCACAAATCAGATGTAGTTTTAAAAAAATTATACTTAGTAGAACTGAACTCCTTTTGCTGTTTTTTGCTTCTTAGTTCATCATCACTACTTGACAAAATTTCTTTTAATTCTGAATCACTTCCATCATAAATGAGTTCTTTGTTTTGAATATGGTTTTTTATATGATTGATAAGATTAGATTTAGATATGAATGTTTTTAAACAAAAAGAGCATTTCATTGAAACAATCAAATCTGAGTTTTCTCCAGAAATATCATCTGCATCTTCAAGATCACAGTTACCTTCTAATAATTGCTCAGGATGTAATCTTATTAAGTGTTTTTTAAGATTTGAGGTGTTTGTTTTATAAGAAATCTCTTTATTACAAATATTGCAAGCAGCTAAAGAGTCATCTGATTGTGATTTTGTGAAATACAGCCACATTCTTGATATTTTCTTAGAATTTTCAACATTTAAACAATTATCCTCTGTAATAGATTCAGTACCTTCCTTAATTGGTTCACCACTATACTCCTCTTCAACAATAATTTCAATTTCTTTTGGCAATATCTGAGACATTCTGTAAAAAATATATTGTTAAAAAACTCTTAATATATTGTAATTTATTAAATAAAACTCACAAGATTTCTTGACTTTTAATTTGATTAGACGAAAAGATATTAACTTCTGGATGTTTTCTCTGAACATGTTTCATTAAATTTGTGGTTGTCGTTCTAAAAGACAACTGCCATTTGCAAATATTGCAAGTGGCTTTTCCTTTGAATTCGCTTGATTCGGTAAAAAAATTCCAAACAGGTGATCTTTTAGTGGACATTTTTAACTTAACTTTTTATCTTCTTTCTGATAACTTAATATGTAATTAAAACATATATAAATAACATGTAATAACCAAACTACCAAAATAAAATACCTTCAAAACTGTCAACGTCAACAATGTATGACAGTGACAATTATGACATGACAATCTTTTTAAATATACCTACGTTGTAGTACAGTAGAACTACGCAGAAACAATGAAGAAAGTATCTGTTCGGATCTTAGAACAAAAAGATACAGGAAGGCAGGGCTGCCAGAACTAGTGTTTTCGTACTAGATCTGGTGATTTTGGCCAATGTTTAGTACGTTAGTGTTACATTTAACATATCTAGTACATTTTAACAAATAACTTATATTTAGTACAATTTTTAGTACAAATGAGAAACTCTTGTTAAAATCGTCAATTGTAACTGTCAATTGCCATATTTGAATTGTAAACATCTGTAACCACGGCAAAAAAAGTTGATTCATGTAAGCAGAAATTAAAACTAAGAACATTTGTTACTATAAATAAATCATTAATTTAAAATTTTCACCACTTATTTAGTACTTTTTACGTTCGTTGTTGGTGCTTTTTAGTCCGTTTTGGTCTTAGATTAGTTCCTTGTCTAAGGTTTTGGTACATATTTCTTTTTAGTACATTTTCTCCGAACTTAGTACTTTTTGTTTTCTAATTTAGTACATTATTGCATTTTCGTTCTGGCAGCACTTCCTTCCTGAGGAAGGAGTATATGCAAAATGACCTTGGCAGGGATTCTTAACATGTCGATACGTAACGTCACGTTCGAACTACACTGGTCGGCAGCGCAATCGGTACCGAATCGCAACCGACTGGAAGTGATTCTCAACTCCTCCCGATTAAATTTTAATATTTTTTGTTGGTACTACTAACGCTCCACGCTCCACACAAAAATTTGTTTTGAAAAGAGAGGTTATATTTTATAATTATAAATTTGTGATTTATTTTGCTTTGCTTTTTACTTGTATTTATTGTTGTATTTATCTTGATTTTTCTATATTTGTTTATGCTCTTTTCAATTATTTGAACCACATTATTTTAAAAAATGTTACCAATTGTGAATGAAATTGTTTATTTATATATTACCTGCTCTTATTCCCTCTTAATGTACTCACCTTTTGCCATTTTTCAGTAGGTTTTTCACCCAAACCCACGGCATTTAAAGCCCTTGCTAACTGTGCCCATAAATCTTGGAATTTAATTTACTCCTTGCATTGGAAAGTGGCTTTCCATGAAATCGCCAAATACTTCTAAGTGTTCCACTTATATATTTATACAACAAAAATGCGAGAATTGACTCAGAGAATCAGAGAAGACCAAAAAAGTAACTAAATTGATTGTGTTAACCTCTACTTTTTGGAAGTTCATCTTACTAAGAACAATTAATAACTGCACAGTTAAACTAAACTTCCACTATTTATTTGAAAAATTCGCTTTAAAATCAATTACAGCTGTTTCGCTATCACTTTCAGCATCGTCAGATTGACATATTGAAATTACATGTTGTTTGTTTGTAACTAGGTGCTTGATGTTGATAAGGAGTTAAGGCTAGACCAAGTAAGGAAGTAATAAGACATAACAATATTAAAGCCTAGATGTTATTAGCCCTAAGGGATTATCCTGGATGTATTTCCCTCTAAGATCAGTATAACTGTGCAATGATATAGAAAAACCAGGAAAAACTATATCATGCTGATCTTTACAATAACTTAATATATTTATGTTATAATAATGTCTTATCTATGTATAAAATGAAGACTCAATCAAAGTAAACAGTTTAATAGTGGAGAACTTCCAAGATTTATTTGTTCATTAACTACTTTAAACTGTTGATCTGCTAGATGTCTTTTAATTTCAAGTTCTTCTAGAAAATCTAAATTTTGTTTTTTTTATCACAAATGTGTAGTATATGAATGTCATTGGTGTGTATAAGTGAGTTTGGATGTTCCAGTAGGTGTTTTGCATAGTTCGACTTATCTGGTTGTTGTAATCTATATGCTCTTAAGTGTTCATTAAATCTTACTTTAAAATTTCTTTGTGTTTGACCTATATATACTGCATTACATTTTGGACAATTAATTTTGTAAACACCAGATTTTTTTAATTTTGGTAGTTTTGTTTTTACATTTAACAATTTTGTTCCAATACTATTTTGTGTTTTAAATGATATTAATGCTGATGTTGCCGAAGATATTATTTTTGAAATTGCATTGGAAATATTTCCACAATATGTAATACTTTTATAGCTTTTAATTTCTTTAGTTTGTTTTGCAAATATTAGTTCTAGTGACATTATTTGTTCTTTCTTATTAATTAATTTATTTATCAAATGTATTGGATAGCCATTAGATGTAGCTATTTGTTTTATGATCTCAAAAGTAATTTTAATAAAGAAATTGAGATCATAAAACAAATAGCTACGTCTAATGGCTATCCAATACATTTGATAAATAAATTAATTAATAAGAAAGAACAAATAATGTCGCTAGAACTAATATTTCCAAAACAAACTAAAGAAATTAAAAGCTATAAAAGTATTACATATTGTGGAAATATTTCCAATGCAATTTCAAAAATAATATCTTCGGCAACATCAGCATTAATATCATTTAAAACACAAAATAGTATTGGAACAAAATTCTTAAATGTAAAAACAAAACTACCAAAATTAAAAAAATCTGGTGTTTACAAAGTTAATTGTCCAAAATGTAATGCAGTATATATAGGTCAAACACAAAGAAATTTTGAAGTAAGATTTAATGAACACTTAAGAGCATATAGATTACAACAACCAGATAAGTCGAACTATGCAAAACACCTACTGGAACATCCAAACTCACTTATACACACCAATGACATTCATATACTACACATTTGTGATAAAAAACAAAATTTAGATTTTCTAGAAGAACTTGAAATTAAAGACATCTAGCAGATCAACAGTTTAAAGTAGTTAATGAACAAATAAATCTTGGAAGTTCTCCACTATTAAACTGTTTACTTTGATTGAGTCTTCATTTTATACATAGATAAGACATTATTATAACATAAATATATTAAGTTATTGTAAAGATCAGCATGATATAGTTTTTTCCTGGTTTTTCTATATCATTGCACAGTTATACTGATCTTAGAGGGAAATACATCCAGGATAATCCCTTAGGGCTAATAACATCTAGGCTTTAATATTGTTATGTCTTATTACTTCCTTACTTGGTCTAGCCTTAACTCCTTATCAACATCAAGCACCTAGTTACAAACAAACAACATGTAATTTCAATATGTCAATCTGACGATGCTAGTGATAGCGAAACAGCTGTAATTGATTTTAAAGCGAATTTTTCAAATAAATAGTGGAAGTTTAGTTTAACTGTGCAGTTATTAATTGTTCTTAGAAAAAGTAACTCTTATTTACATTTATAATACAAAATAAGAATACCAAAACAAAAGACAAACATCAAAATAAAATAAAATTCATATTTTTAAGGCTCTGTCTATGGAAGGTAACCCTCTATAGTTCTGTCTTTTTTCACGAGCGAAATTCAGCCAATCACGCCTCGAATTTCATCACATACTTAAAAACAATATACCGCGCAAGAGAGAGGTCCGACAGCCGGAATATAGGGCGTCGCCATAGTAGACTACCTTTAAGTACCGGCTTGGCCCAGAAGGATCCAAATTAAAATTTTTATGTTTAAATTTTTACTTCCAAAAAATAGCGAAAAAATATTTATTATTTAAAGAGGAAAATAATAGGGAACCACAAAATTTAATTACATGTAGTATAAAATTAATTACACTTACAAAGTGTTTTTTAAAAATAGGAATTATATATTATTCTAAATAAAAAAGTACAATTATTAAAGGAAGGGTTGTGTTTAGTGTTGTTAAATAATTTAAATTAATACCCAAAAGAATTAAATCCAAATACATAATTAAATAATATATGAATTTACTACCAGTTAATTAATTAATGAGTGTTAGAAAAATTGTTAATAAAAACGGAATAGGTAACTTAATCAATATGTTTGCTTTTTAAAAGTTTATTAAACTTGACAACATTTAATATTTTTAAGGTAATGACAGCTGTTTCAATCAAAATCATCGTCAGATTGATGTATTAAAGTTACATTTTGTTTTGATTTATTAAATAGTGTCAAGACTAGACCAACTATTGAAGTAACCATAATGTAATATCAAGTTGACAACTAATGACAAGTATATCAACTATAATAAATGCAACTTGCGTGCGTAATTTCACAACTTAAATTACTTCAATACAAAATACTTAAAGTACAATTATAATTACAGGAAATAAAAAGTAATTGGAATTATTAATTATTTTTTACATAGGACAGCTATATAATTAAAAAGTATAGTGAACATTTTTCTATTTCCATTTTTAATCTTAACTAGTTCTTGTTAATTTCTACTGGTGCCGAAAAAGAATTAATTTGCTTAGCTGTTTCCTAATTAAATCAGTTTGTCCTTGTCCTAAAGCTGTAAACTGCTTTGCCAAATTATTTAATCTAATTTTACAATAACACCTTAAAATCTGCTTTATTAAAATAAATGAATGTTCTTCGTGTTTAGAAATAGTAATTTATGCAACAAGTGCATAAAGTGGTACTTTTTTTCACGATTGGGAAATTTGCGCGCACGAACCGAAGGTGAGTGCCGCAATCCCAAGAGTGAAAAAAAGGCACTTTATGCATGTGTTGCATACAATATTTTTTCGACGATCGTAAGAAATTTTGTCCCATACTTACTTTATTTTCCGTTTTGTTGCAGAATTAGTAACAGAATGTAGCCTATTAATTTGTAGATAAATAAACAGAGAGAACAAATATAACAAATATATGTTTCTTCCTCGAAATTCGAATTATTTTCTTCCATTTTACTCAGTACACGAAATACTAACTGTCAAATCACAAACAAATTACTTAGCGTTTCTAAAATGTCAACTCTTATTTGGTTTTCCATAGGTGACGTGATTGGCCGATTCTATGTGTTTTATAATGAAATTTTCTATAATTTGGTTAACAGGAATAATTTTAAATACTTCCCAGTTTTGATAACCTATCCCTGGATAGGTATAAGTATTTAATAAATAAAAAAAATAGTTCCGACGCGGGATTCGAACCGACGACCTCTTGCTTAGTAGGACCTTGTGCTTGCTCATACGCTATCGTGACAGACCACTAAATTGATGACAAAACTTCTTATAACTAGACTGTAAGCTGTCATTTTACTTTTTTTAACATGTTAAAAAAAGTAACTTTTTTTAACACGTGAAAAAAAGTGGTACTTTATGAACTAATAACTGTGAAAAAAAGTGGACTTTTTTTAACGATCGTCGAAAAATATATTTCTTCCTAAGTTAGGCTTTATTCTTCCTGCCACATTAATAATAAGGTTTTGGGAGCAAATCAGCAGATTGTAGTTTTATTATCAGTGATGAACATAAACTTCCTTATGAATATCTCGCTCTCGTAACAAATCTTCACTAAACTATCGGAAGGAAATAGATATGGTCCTAAAATAATTTTTAGTACTCTTACACTGTTTCACTAAACAATTCATTATCGTACCTAATCTGTGGTGAACCCAACAAAAAGACAATCTATAAATTTTACTTTCTTTCTCTCTCTCTCTCTACCTCTCTCTCACTCTACCTTTCTCTCTCTCATGCGCCTGCAATAAACGTCATTGAATTGTAAACCTGTCAAGTGACAATACGTTTTATTACAGGTAAGAAAATAATTAATTAGATTGAATTGTAAACCTGTCAAGTGACAATACGTTTTATTACAGATAAATAAAATACAAACTTTATACTACGAGTTTACTTTATTGGCGACGAGGATATTGGAAAACAGAAAAATTACATTTTTTTCTGAAACTGCGTGGATGCGAAACAATTCAAAGAATTCATCCAGCTACAACAGACTCTAGCTGACAAACGAGATCAGCAGCATAAAGAGGAGTTAAAGCTTTACAAAGAAGAAGCTGAAAAGCGCGAACAACTACTGATCGAAAAGCTAACTCAAAATCAATCAATCAAAGTCGAGAACGGTGAAGGTGTCAACGTCTTCAACCAAGGCTCAAAGGCTGAAATTATCCGAAACTTAAAAGAGCTCATAGACAAGTTCAGCTATGACCCAGAACACAACGGAACGACAGGCTCGTCAAACATTGGGTTACAAAATCACTAATCGCTACGGAAACCGACAGCGCCGAAACTCTGAGACGGGTAACCCTAACTCGAATCACATCAGCGACTCTTCAGGCCGATCAAATAAACAAAACCGGAAATTCGTCGAAGCTAATATTAATGGTGCCGCTATCAAATTACAATTGGACACGGGATCTGATATCACAGTGATTTCACAAGCGAACTGGCGAATTCTCGGCAAGCCTTCACTCCAAACGTCGAGCAAGATCGTAAACAGCGCTTCAGGGGACTCGTTTCTGCTCAAAGGATTTTTTCCATGCGTCATGAAACTGCATGGTGTGGAGGAATACGGTGATATCTACGTCGTGAATCATGATCTCAACCTGTTTGGCGCAGACTGGATTCAAAACTTCAAACTTTGGGACACTGCTCCGTCAACTTACTGCAATTCAGTGAAGTTAAACGAGAGCTCAACCGATCTCTCAAGCATCGTCAAAGAAAAGTTTTCTGAAGTCTTCTCAGATGGACTTGGCTGCTACACAAAGCCAATCGCTTCAGTAACTCTCAAAGAAGGCACGAAGCCAATCTATCGAAAAGCTCGTCCAGTTCCCCATGCGGCCCTGTTAGACGTCACTACCGAGTTGGAACGGCTGCAGCATCTGGGGGTCATCACGCCGGTAACCTACTCAGAATGGGCAGCACCAATCGTGGTTATCAAGAAGAAAACAGGAAAACTTCGTGTTTGTGGAGACTACTCAACCGGCCTCAACGACGCTCTCGAATCCAATCATCACGCGCTGCCGACAGCTGATCAAATATTCTCAAATTTAGCTTGCTGCACAAAGTTCAGCAAAATTGATCTCAGCGATGCATTTTGGCAAGTCCCGGTCGACGATGAAACTAGGAAAATTCTCACAATCAACACGCACCTTGGCCTCTTCAACGTCAATCGACTACAACAAGGCGTAAAAACAGCTCCGGGAATCTTTCAGCAAGCGACAGACACCATGTGCAGTGGCCTCACTGCGTTTTCATTCATCGACGACGTGATAGTGGGAGGAACTGAAATAACTCACGACGAGCAAGTCTTTAAACTTTTAAGCCGTATCAAAGATCACGGATTCAAGATTCGCCTCGACAAATGCGAGTTTGGCCAAAAGAAACTCGAATTCTGCGGTCACATCATCGACGATCAAGGCATCCGTCCAAGTCCCGAGAAGCTGGTGAAGATACAAGATTTGCCAGCACCAAGCAACATTCATCAGCTTCGATCGTTTTTAGGAGCAGCAAACTACTACGGGAAATTCATTAATAAAATGAAAACTCTGCGAGCTACACTCGACAAGTTATTGGAAAAGGACGTCGACTTCAATTGGACATCGGATCAACAAAAAGCTTTTGAAGACATCAAGCAAGTTCTCTCAAGCGATCTGGTGTTGACGCATTATGATCCGAAAAAGAAAATTGTTCTGGCCACTGACGCATCACGATACGGAATGGGAGCTGTCCTTATGCATGAATTCGCTGACGGTTCACTCCATCCCATCATGCATTGGTCTTCGACTTTCAACGCTGCCGAGAAAAACTATCCACAAATCCAGAAGGAAGCTCGAGCACTTGTATTTGGATTAAGAAGGGCATACAGTTATATTTACGGACGAAAAATCGAGATCCACATCGATCACAAACCGCTGCTAGCGATCTTCGGCTCTAAGAAAGGCATTCCCATCTACACTGCAAGCAGACTCGCACGATATGCTCTGGTGGTGATGGCATTCGATTTTACAATAAAATACATTAACACCGAAAGCTTTGGATACGCCGACATCGTCTCCCGACTCATCGCAGCGCATCCCAAGCCTAACGAGGACACCGTGATCGCAGCCGTACAGTCAATTGACGAAGAAGACAACGACTTCATAATTAACGCGATTCAGGAAGAAGATCCGATCATCTGCCTCAACCTCAGTGGAACAACCATGCCAATCACTTTTAAAGACGTTCAACAAGCAACAGAGGAAAGCTCGACGTTGCAGCAAGTGATCAAATTCATAGAATTTAAATGGCCACAAAAGCAACGTCAAATAATCGATAAACAAGTCGCGGAATTCTTCACAATCAAAAACTATCTTCACATCAATCAAGGTTGCATAATGTTCAACGATCGGCTAGTGATTCCGATGAAACTCCGACCGAAGATCCTCGAAGAACTTCACGAAGGTCATCCAGGCGCCAGTCGCATGAAGTTGTTAGCAGCGAACTTCGTTTACTTCCCCTATATCGACGAACACATCGAAAAGTTTCTGAAATCATGCGAAATTTGCGCAACGACAGCGAAGGCGCCGATTAAATGCACCCTCCAACCATGGGCAATTCCACAATCACCTTGGTCAAGGCTCCACATCGACTATGCAGGTCCCATCAATGGAAACTTCTTCCTCATAATTGTCGATGCCTACAGCAAGTGGCCGGAGATTTTCAAGACTCAAAGCACGACTTCCGCTCGAACAATTGAGCTCATCTCTGAAGCCCTGTCACGTCACGGAAACTGTGATACCATTGTCTCAGATAACGGCCCACAGTTCACGTCCACCGAATTCGATAGCTTCTGTAAATCAAGAGGAATTCAACATGTTAAAACAGCTCCGTACAGTCCACAGTCAAATGGACAAGCTGAACGGTTCGTCGACACCTTCAAGAGAGGCATTAAGAAGCTCTCAGGCAACATCGACGAAAAGCTTCGAGAATTCCTAACAAACTATCGCCGAACTCCTTCATATAACCTGGGCAAGAAATCGCCAGCGGAATTGCTCAACAATCGTCAGATGAAGTCTCATCTCGATCTTCTCAAGCCGAAAACTGACGATCACAAGGTCTCAAATTTCCGAAGCGAACGAAACGAGACTCATTTCAATCGACATCACGGGGCTAAGTGGCGAGAGTTCAGCGCGAACGATGAAGTTTACTTCAAGCAGCACTTATCTAACGACAAATGGCAGTGGACCCCAGCAATCATCATCGATCGTCTGGGCAAAGTGAACTACACAATAAAAATTGGTTCAACCGGCAAAACTCAAAATGCACACGCCAACCAACTGAAGTCAAGATTCGGCAAGAACGAATTACTAGATGCGTTCGATCTTGAGGATTATTGCGCAAACGCACCAACAGGTCAAGTCGAGCCTGTCATTATCCCTCAAAGCTCTCCAAAAATTCAGGTTGCTGATTCAGATGACGATGATGAAGTTTTTGAGACACCTCCAGATCATGTTCCAGATCCAGTTACACAAGCAGCTCCGGCTATTCAACGATCGAGACGAATTAACGCAGGAGTTCCGGCAGTCAGATACGATGACGTCTACAACATTAGCGAGACACCGTCTTCAACATTTAAGCGGGAAGGAATGTGGTGAACCCAACAAAAAGACAATCTATAAATTTTACTTTCTTTCTCTCTTTCTCTCTCTCTCTCTCTACCTCTCTCTCACTCTACCTTTCTCTCTCTCATGCGCCTGCAATAAACGTCATTGAATTGTAAACCTGTCAAGTGACAATACGTTTTATTACAGGTAAGAAAATAATTAATTAGATAGAATTGTAAACCTGTCAAGTGACAATACGTTTTATTACAGATAAATAAAATACAAACTTTATACTACGAGTTTACTTTATAATCTTTGTCACTAAAATTAAAACACAACACAAACCGAATTTTCGCAAGTTCAAAATCACTATAAGCTGCTATAATCATATAAGCACGATGGTCAATGATCACAATTGGATAAGCCGGACCTGAACCTAGATAAATTGTCAAAATTACTACTTTGTTTGAGGTTAAAGCAAGCCAACCCCAGAACAAGTTTGCTCAATTATCATTGGCTGACACAAGCAAGAGTGTTACACAGATTACTCTGATCTACACTAAAAAACAAACTAGTCGCGTTGTCTATCTGCTTTTATTCCATGTGCAGTAAAATGCGCAGTAGGACTTTACTCGGTATATTGTTTTTAAGTATGTGAATTTCATCAAGTCGGCACCCTCTGATATACCGAACAAAAATGACATTTCTAAACGGTATCAAGTCGGTACGTAATGGGTATCGACTTCATTGAGAATCGCCATTTCGGCGTTTAGTCGGGACGATACCTACCGGATTACGATTGAGAATCCCACTGCTTGAGTCCAGAAAGGAGCTTGGATATGGCGGCCAATTGTCAATTTTAATTTCCGTTTCCATTGACGTACCGAAAAAAAATTAAAAAAATATCAAGGGTTTTATTTTTAATAAATTTCAACCAATCAAGTGTGTGAATACAATTAGTATTCTAAATAATTTAGTATTTATAAGAACCGAATGATACGCCTATGCGCTAATTTTTGACATTTATATGCAAATATTGCTTTGACAGTATACTGTTAACATCTTAGAACAAAAAGAAACAGGAAGGAGTATATGCAAAATGACCTTGAGTCCAGAAAGGAGCTTGCATATGGCGGCCAATTATCAATTTTAATTTCCGTTTCCAATGCCGTACCGTAAAAAAATAAAATTTATATTAGGGTTTTTATTTTGATTAAATTCCAACCAATCAAGTATATGAATACATTTACTGTTGTAAATCATTTTGTGTTCATAAAAACCGAATGATACGCCTATGCTCTCATTTTTGACATTTATATGCAAATATTGCTTTGACAGCATATTGTAAACATAAAGAATGAGTCATACAAGGAGCTTCAAGATGGCCGACTTCCGTCGCAAATTTTGCTTAAAGTTAATATATGACAGACTCCTTCCTGTTTCTTTTTGTTCTAAGGTTAACATAAAAAATGAGTCATACAAGGAGCTTCAAGATGGCCGACTTCTGTCGCAAATTTTCCTTAAAGTTAATATATGACAGACTCCTTCCTGTTTCTTTTTGTTCTAAGGTTCGGATCTTAGTCAAGGCATTTTTTTTACCTAATCTAAGGTTCGGACAAATCTCGGTTTCTAATGTTGGTTATTCGCGATCGAAGCAAAGTGCGTAAAATTTACATAAATATGGGCAATCTTGTAGTAAATATGATTCCAAAAGTATCGCGACAGCTCCGGTGTTCCCACCTATCTTTACCGTCGACTCAAACGCTAGCGATTACTCAGTTCGAGAGGATTTGTGAAGATGGCTCTAGCGAACGCTTTCTAATCCGGCTGTGTTCGGGGAGCACGCTATTTGCGCCAATTGGCGCTATCTAGTACTTTTCTTCATTTGCGTTATAATGCGCATGGCGCTACATAGCACAAAAGCGTGCTCCCCGAACACACCCTTGGTCTTTCGATAAAAATAGATTCCAGTGGCGTAACAATTTTAATTTTTTTGACTTTTTTGGATTTATAAATTCTGTAAAAAATAATTTGGTAGGCATCCGCCGAGTAATGCTTTCTTCCCATTTTTGCTATGATAAAATAAAAATACACTCGGTACTTACTCTACAAAACGAAAAACACTCAAACCGGTGAAACGAGGCACAAATTCACGAGGCCGCTGGGACTAACAAACACCGCACACGGAATCCACTTAGCAAATTCTCCGACTGCGCTCTGGAGAAGCTGCGGCGCGCGCCGATCGGAGATCGTCGGCGAATATCCCCACATTGCCGAATTTTACTGGAGCTGTCGCGGTATTTTTGTAATCGTCTCTAATATATAAGATAAGATATCGCGCATGTTTGGGGCGTGGATAGTAACGTCACTTGTGACCAGACGCCATTGTTTACAGGTTATAATTTTAAATATCTCCGGGAAAATATAAAATAAACTAAATAAAATGCGGTATGCTGTATACGGGTGCCTAATTACTTAATTGTTATACCTAATCTAAGTCTACCATCGTTCCCTTTAATTAAATCTCAAATAAAAATATAATTTAACAATTCACAATTTTAAGCCATACATGTATGATTTAAATTTTGTTTTGATAAATAATGTTGAATAACCAACAAATAAATTGACGAAATGGGTACATTCAGGAGGTCCCAGCGGGAGATCGCTTAGAAAGCAGTCTATCTGAATGTAGCGCTGCTTAAAATCTATTCAACAGCGGCTGAATGTTTTGCTCAGCGTAGAAATTCTTCGCTTTGGAAAAAACGTATCGCGATTTTGACATTAATGACATTTCGAAATTTGGTTACGTAATTTTGTGTTGATTGTTGCGATGTGATTAATATTGCTTTTCTCCATGTGACAACTGAGGTTAATAATTATCAAGATAAATACGATATGAATATGAATTCTATTCACAAGCACACTTCTGGTCTTACTGATATTAATATTGGTTCCATGATTACATCTTTTTTTAAAGATTTTTTTTAATTTTTTATTGTAGTTCTGTATATAAATACCACAGACACGAATACATATAACAACAAACTCGAGTGGAGAGGGTAGCAGGAGAAAAGGCGCCTATCTGGGCGGGGTTAAATTCTCGGTCGTTGCGTACTCCGTACTGCGCAACAGGCTGTCTTTTTCTTTGTGCGAGCGAGATAACCAATCGCATATGGATTCGTGTAAACATCTCTCGTTCGAGAGAGCGCTTATAGCTCGGCATAGGAGTTTCACATCCTTGTTATATGTATTCGTGACCACAGACATATAAACACCAAAAGAACAATTGACTTTCGTTCCGCTGTAAGTGAGCCACGCATTCAGCCGAAACAAAGGCGCTTATTAACAGCGGCCACAGCATACTGAGTGGCTAAATCTAGCCGCTGGGACCTCCTGAATGTACCCAATGGTTTTCTACCTGAACTGTCACAAATATTTGCCCTGAGAGACTCCTTACTAAGCGATCTCAGCCGCTGGGACCTCCTGAATGTACCCAATAAATATCAAATTCACAAGTGACGTCACATGCCCAGATCGGACTAGTTTTGAAACGCTAGATATCATACCTTGTATATTTGTATCATGGTAACACCTTTACAAGAAAGCATTGAAGTTCCGATGCTAAAGAAATAATCGAGATAGGGATATAACATGGAAAAAACCGAAGTGACTCCGGCCCCTTGAAATGTGTGGATGAAAGTGATTTGGATTTACTAAGAAGGAAAATTTATCAAATGTATGAAGGGCAAACAATACCTACTTTGGTTTCCCTAAGAAAAAGACTCATTAAATACGAAACCAATATTTCTTATAGCGTATCTAGCTTAAGGAATATTTTGCTTAAAATGGGTTTTAAGTATAAGACAATTAATAAACGTCAAGCAATAATGGAAGCTCAACGTTTATATAGGGATGAAAATCGACAAATAATTTACCTTGACGAAACATGGTTCGACACTCATGATACTGCACAAAAAGGTTGGAGTGACTCCTCAAGAAATTGTAACACCAAAGCACTCTTAAATAAAGGCAAGAGGATAACAATAATACATGCAGACTCAGAAAATGGCTTTTTTCCGAACTGCCTGTTGCTGTCAGCTAAAAATATAGCAGATTCTTCTCTGGATTACCACCAAGACGCACGACTGTTTAAAAATTGGTTTGAGTACCGGCTTCTTATAAATATTCCTAAAAATAGTGTTATTGTTATGGATAATGCTAGTTGCGTCTACCTCGGTACTATTGTGTTTTTAACCCGATTTAACATACCGGGTGTCCCAGACTAATTTATCAGGCTATATTTCTTAAACTAATAAAGATTCTGAAATGGGACAAAAAAATATCTATTCAATTTTCAATACACTATAATATGGCGTGGAAAAAAATATCCCCTAAATTTTCATCCTTTAAATTTCTTAATAGCACCCGGTACATTTTTTTATAATTTTGGATTCAGTTTTCCATCATCTTTTCAACAATTTTTTCAAAAATAAAATGGGTTCGTAGGTAATCAAGAAAATATCAATGTATTTCTTATTTTTGTTAAATTCATCAAGAAAGCTTAAGGGAACAATCAAAATAAATGTAATAAAAATAACTAATAAATATTATTTATATTAGATGTTCGAATTGTAGTCCACCTGCTGCAACACACATTTCGTATCTTGCCAGATTTCTTGTACATGTGGCTTGAATCATTGCGGGAGAAATTTAGCGGCATGCTTGTCTTATGTTTTCTTTTAATTCGTCTACATTTTGATTTTCGATTGATAAACAATATCTTTTATCGCTTCCCAAAAGAAATAGTCAAGAGGTGACAAGTCAGGTGAGCGGGCCGCCCAGATAATTTCTGGAGAATTGTTTGCTATCCAGTGATTATCGAAGGAGTTTTGTAGAGAAGCATGTCGCTAAATTACTCTACCTGCTGTGTTGCAGTAGGTGGACTACAATTCGAACATCTAATGTAAATAATATTAATCAGTTAATTGTTATTTTTATTACATTTATTTTTATTGTTTCTTTAATCTTTAAGGCTTTCTTGATGAATTTAACAAAAATAAAAAATAAACTTATATTTTCTTGATTACCAAAGAACTCATTTTATTTTTGAAAAATTTTGAATAGACGATGGAAGACCAAATCCAAAATTTTAAAAAAATGTACAGGGTGCTATTAAGAAATGTAAAATTAGTGGTTGTAACTAAGGGATGAATATTTAGGGGATAATTTTTTCTACGGCATATTAAAGTGTATTGGAAATAGAATAGCTCAGTTTTTGTCCCTTTCGAGAATCTTTATTCGTTTAAGAAATATAGCCTGGATAAATTAGTCTGGGACACCCCGTATATGGCATCAATTAAAATCGAATGTTCAAAGAACAACATTAACACGTTCGCGACGACGCTGTATAAGGTACATCTCACCCATGGACGAATGTTATATTTTAATATATTACTTTTGCACGACGTGCTCCACCGGTGGTACACGGGCATATATCGGAGAGGCCGTCGTGCTTTATTCTGATTCTATACTTAGTCAAATCGTACCGTCTTTTGTGAAACCTGTAATAATTGGGTTTACGGCTGTAGAAATAGCATATTTATATGTGTGTACCACCGGTGGCGCACGTCGTCGTGAACGTGTTAAATACATCTGTAGTGGAATTAATAAAAATTGTAAATTATATTACTATACTGAGAGTTAGATAACTGATTTACCATTATGTGATTTATTTATCTCAAATTCTTCCCTTCCTGGGAATAGGACGGTAAATGACTTTTGATATTTCAAATAGTATTTATAAAATAGACGAAAGCATCATCAAAGAACAAAGTAACTTTAGATCTCTTTTCACCTCCTCAACTTACAATGGTGCAGCGGAAAATTTCTAAATCCCCAAAAAAGACCTTGGAATCTAAGTAGAAACAAAGGTATGACTCCCCCCATTTTCAGGATAACCTGTTGGTGCTGAGAAATATTGTTTATTGCTAGATTTTAGGGAACCTAAAGCTAGCTATCTTTAAATTACTTAAATTATTTCTGGCCTACCTGTAAGGTGGTAAAAACTCATCTTTCATAACAGTTCTGCCCCAGTCTGTTCCCCATGACCTAACTATCCACCGATAAGGCCGTGCGGGCCTTCTTCATTAAAATGTGGTAAGAAGTAAGACCCAGAGTCGTCTGGGACTGTGTACTGGTCATGCAGTATATTTTCTTGCTTGGGAACTACACACTTCACTAAGCAATAGCCTTACTTAGCATTTTCCTGCAAAAAATTTTTATAAACAAACTTAAATTTTAGCCCAACTTCCTGAACCTACCTTCTTAACACGTTAAGCGCCATGCCTTATTTATAAAACTTCGTAAACGGGCCGAGCTCATTTTTTTATAGTATTGATGATGTGTAAATGCAATTTGAAAGATTTTTCAAAATTATTGAAATTAAAGAAAATATTTAAATATACTGTATGACGGGCCGATGGACCCAACGCGGTCCTGGTACCACTCAAATGCCTTCTCTGGACCGTTGGTCCCGTCGTGACTACAGTTAGTTAGCATGGAATTGTGCACGTGGTCAGTTCATTTGTAATTAGATATCATAGATAAGCTGTAAAAGTTGGTGGAAAGGCAGGATAATCTTAAATCGTAAGTTGTTCATATAATAATAGTAGTACAGTTATATAAAATAACAATATTTATGTTCCGGGTGTTTAGGAGAACCACCAATGTGTTTAGAAGACTGTTTTAATTTGATACATTAAAATATACTTTGTTTCTCTTTTATTTATACCAATTTGTATTTACAAATATAAAAAATAAATTCTTATTATCCGACCAAATTATTTTTTTTTTACCTAGGGACCACATTTTTATGTGAACATAAATATCGCAGCCCATCCACAAATTATAATTCCCGTGGACCCTGACGGTCCGCTCATACTGTTAAACATATTGTAACTATGGTTCAACAGTCCACCCAGTCATTTAGAATGAGATGTGTTATGACGGTCCTCAAGGACCAACAAGGTCCAATTGTAAAAGTTATTGACGGTTAAGTAGCCCTCTTACCTTAAATTGGCATAAATAATTTTAAGAAATAAACCATTTTATTCATACTAAAAACTAATAGAACATTCATTTAATTGCAAATTGATACAAATATTAACCAATGCATGGGTTTCCATTCAAGTTTATCTCTTACAGAGCGTGTGTGACAGCTTTTATAATTTGTTATCCATATTGGCATAAGGAAAACCAGTTTCACTAACTTCACAAAATCCTCAGATCCAACGTGAAGCCTCAAAGTTTTCGAATATTCACATTCAAAGAGAAGGTCCTTCCGCAAATCATGCAACCATACGGTCGTTCCCCCGATAGAGTACTTTTTTTATTGATTGTCTCCTAGACGGATTAGATCTTGAAGGCATTTCCAAACTTTCTTGGGAGTTAATCCGATTTCATTCCAGTGACTATAGCGCTGCCTGGCTATCGGAAATAATTTTTATAATTTTGTCCCAGTCACGCTTAAGCATCTCCTGCATACACTTCTCCATTGCAAAAACCTCTGCTTGAAAAATTGTGGATAGGTTACCCAAGTTCTGGTTCAGATACACCTATGGCTTCCTTCCATGTACCCCAGCTCCAACAACCCCTCTCTCGGTCTTAGAGCCGTCCGTGTCTGTACCAACACTGGTCAGCAGTTATAAGATTTACTCGTCTCCCATTTGATCCTTCCAGGGAATAGGATGGTAAATGGCTTGTTGTAATTACAAGCAAATTTATCTGAATGCAACCAATAATAATTCAATTTTATAATTTTACAAACTGAAATACAATACATTAAGAAATAAAGCAATTTATTTATACTAACAACTAATTCAAAATTCACTTAATTACAAATTAAGACAAATTAACCAATGCAGGGGTTTCCATCCACGTCTATCTCTTGCGGAGCGTGTGAGACAGCTGTTAAAATTTGTAAGCCATCTTCGGTGACCATATCGGTATGAGGAAACCCAGTTTCGAGATTTTTCCCTAACTTCACAAAATCCCCGGAGCCAACGTGAAGCCTCATATGTTTTCGAAGACTAGCGTTCAAAGAGAAGGTCCTTCCGCAAATCATACAACCATACGGTCGTTCTCCCGAATGAGTACGAAGATGCACCTAAAAATAAACAAAATACTTTATAATATAATTATGGATTATATGTGGATTTTTTACCTTCAAATGCGTAGATTGACTGAATTTCTTTAAACAGATATGACATTGATACCTTCTTTCTCCCAGATGCACCCTCATGTGCCTCGAAGCTCCGTTGCTGTAATGAAAACTTTTACCACATATCGTACACAAAAACGGCGTTTTCTTTGATTTTTCTCCAGGTTTGGCGTTGTGACTGCGCATATGTTTCTGTTTTGAAGAATATCTCCGTTCACCAGTATGTGATGCCATATGCTCTCGAAGATGGTAGGCCTTTTTAAATATCCTATTGCACAAATTGCAGCTGAATTGTTTACTGGAGTTCGACTGGCATCTATCAAATTAAAAAAAAAAAAACACCCAAAGATCAGTTACCTTTGAATTTGTGTTTATATTTATAAACAATACTTACATTTTTAAATGTTTATTGAGTTTCCATTTGATATTAAAGGATTTTCCACAGAATTCGCAATAAAAAGTTTCTTGAGTAGAATCTTTCTTCATGCAAGGTCTTTCTTTCCTGGATTGTTGCCCACAGTTATGTTTAAGCATGATAGACGGAGAAGGAAATACCTTATTGCACTTGCTGCAGGTAAATTTGTCCAAACTTTCACCATCCTCTAAATCACTGCAATCTGCATGCATAAAATTTGTTAAAACCAAAAATTCCTATCATTCTTATCTTCAGTCAAACAAATATTACAATGTTTACAAAATACATAAAAAATTAATTAAAAGAGAGAAATTTCGTTTTAAGGCACAATATTGTATCTGGATGAGGAGAGTTCCAGTAAGACAACCACCATTGATAACAAAGAGCAGGCGATTTGTGGTACTGTTAGGTGACAGCTCTTGCTGCTAAAAGATATATGTGTTTAAATTGGTCTTCCCAGTTTAATTGTTATTTCCTGGTTCATTCATAAAAAATAATTTAGGTAGGTGTTCCTGTTCTGATAGATCTCCATTGAGGATCTTCACCTTGAAATAACTGTACCGATAGAGAGCCTCTTCTGATAGGACTTAGTTTCAACTTCCATATTCTCCCAATTCAAAATTATTCCCTTTATACTGTGGTTAAAGACATTAAGGGATTGTGCTAACTGACGGTTAAATACCGTAGATGCCTCTGTGTCATCGTCAAATAAGAGAATGGAGAAGGTTGGCTGCTAAAAGCGGGGTTTTTCTTTACTAATTGCGGGCTGATGTGAACCAGGACTGCGGTCCGATTTACGCTCGGAGTTTTTACATGACTATCAATAGGTCCGATTTGTGTGAGCACGCTAACCCCGATATTTAGTATTAACAATGATGATGTTATACTACTCATTGTAAACGCTGTAAGTTTAATTTGGAACGACTTTAAACATGCTGACAACGCTGTGAGCGTGAATCGGACCGCGGCCCAGGATTACACAGTCCCCGTTTGGAGATTTTAGAGTATATGTAAGTGGCGTTAATGGATGCCGTATTTCTATACAATCTATCTTTTAGGCCTGTTTGCCAGTTCTCTACTGACATTTATTTTTTAAGGTACGCTAAATTGAATAGTTCTACGTCACAACTCACATCTCTTTGCGAAAAATATTACAGTCAGTGAATATCAAGTGATGCGTAGTGCTATTATTTTATATAAAGAAAGGAAAAACCAATGTCAATGTCACAAATGTTTATTATTATAAAAGTTGAAAATCTAAAGCGCTACTAGTTTCGGCCTACAATAAGGCCATCATCAGGCTACAAAGAAGAAAACACATTACAAACAAATCAGAGATTAATAAGTAAATTCCTTACCTATAAAAGTTACAAAGTAAAAGGTTAAATATAATCAAGAAGATTGTACGATTGCAGTTGATGGTGTAACATTGAAATTATAACAAATAATGCATATGTATATATAAACTAATGGTTAAAACCAAGGTAAAGTATTAAATTATACAAAGAGAGAAGAAATGGACAATGAAAAAGAAAAGAAATGACAGATTAAGTAAAGAGGAGAGCATTAAAAGCTCAACGAATTTAATTATAAAATTACATGAAAATTAAAGGGGGATGTAGCAACCCAAATGCTGAAACTAACCAATAAGATAAGTGATTTTTGGTTATAGACCAAAACAGAGAGATGAGAATATGGTTATGAGACCATTTAAAGACGGTTATTAGGAAAAAGAATAACTCTTCTAATATCTCTAAACTTGGCGTTCCAGAGAACCGAAAATAAATGTTAAAGTGGGTAATCCATAAAAAAATGGAAAACCCAATAAGAAAAAGAAATGTTAATGGATATTTAAGAAACATGGTAAAAGAAAAGTTGATGAACATTGTCCATATCCAATAAGTCAATAGTTGCAATAGTTGATTGCACCAACACTTAAGTATTTATTACTATTTTCAACACGTGAAACTAATGATAATGGCGAGAGACACCAATAAGTTGGAAAGTAGTCATAGAACGTATGACAGCATAAAGTTGAATGACACAAACCATGGAACATGAAATCAGAAATGTGTCCAAGATAACTAAGAAAATGGTACTAAAAATTATGTTATCTCTGATTTGTTTGTAATGTGTTTTCTTCTTTGTAGCCTGATGATGGCCTTCAACTTCAACTTTCATAATAATAAAAATTTGTGACATTGACATTGGTTTTTCCTTTCTTTATTTAAGAAGAGTCACATTGGAGATATGGATGATTTGCTTCAACTATTATTTTATGTTTGCCTTCACAAAGAACTAAAGAAAATTGAAAACTGAGACTCTAAATCAGGCCATAACTCTGATGGTATAATGCAGAATGTTCCAAAACTGCGGCCCGCGTTGACGCGAGCAATGTATTGCCGAGATAACTCGCATTCCCCTATGCTGTCGCAACGTGGTCGCATCTCCCTGGGGTGAGTCATAACCCAGCACACTCACAGTCAGTCCCCATTCTCGCTAAGACTGAGAAACTGATCGCATGTACTTGTAAGGTGTAGTGTACATTCATTATTTGTTTAATTATGTCCCTGAATGAACAGAGAAAGGTTGACAGTGAAATTCATGTGCTTAACGAAAAGCAATATGTTGAAGAAACATTAATCTGTCCTATGGACGGTAGAGGTAAGGAGGACCAACTTGTATATGAATAATGTCGAAAAACTGTCCAGCGGTAAAAAGCAAATAGAATATGGCGCGAGAGTAGAATATAAGGGTAAAAATACAACGTGAAGTCAGTAATCCTCCATAGTTTATAAACAGAGTGAAATGAGTTGGGTTGAAAAATTTAATATTTTTCGTGACTTGTGTATTATGCAGAATTTAAAATCTCAACTATTATCGTAGTCAAATATAATGTAATGTCGTTCCTTAATTCATTTTGACATAGCCGATCACTGGACAAATTCTTCTTTTCTACTACTTCTAACGCCCTGTAATAGTTACTCTTGCTACTGTAGCGCCACCAATTTATTCCCTTCCGATGGACACTTTTTACATTGAGTTGGTTTTCCTTCCTTCTACCATCCATAATCTGTCCATAAATATATACACAAAAGAAACACAAGGAATAGTCTTACCTGAATGGTTATCATCCGCATCATTATCATACGTTTCCATTTCAGGTTCTGGTTCGACTTTACTCCAAAACTCAAAGGCTTTAAACACTTTTTCTCTAAACTGTATTACTTTTTCTAAATCGTCAACACAAGGCAGACAAATTACGTGCGATTCGTTTATAACCTAAAAAATTAGAGAAATCATTAAATCACAATAAGCTAGATCCACGTGGGTAGCATTTTTTTGTTTTTAGAAAAAATAAATTATATATTATTATATTATATAATTTGATAGAAAATCTAAACATTTCATAACAGATTTGTTACAGTAGAATAGTGTCATTAATATTTATTTATATTTTGCACTTATAAAAATTTGCGTATCGTAATGTAACTTTTACGTACGCAAATTTTTGTTTTAAATGGTTGGCGACATGAGTGAAGTATCTAATGACAAGACTATTTACAATGACATTGGTGGCTATATCAATTTATTAATTTTATATTGTTCTTTAAGAAAGTATTTGTGAATATAAATGTCATCTTTTACTTATATAATATATTATTATTGGTGTATTATTCAATTTAATAGTTATTTATGATATAAGTGTTAAAAGTTCATGTTTAAGGCACGCATGTGAAGGTTTGCAGAATGAGCGAAGCGAATTCCGCAATTCACATGAGTGCCTTAAAAGGTACTTTTAACACGTATTTCATACAATCCTTTTTCTACAATCATTCAAATAAAGTAATTATACAGTTTGAATTATATTTTAAAAACCTGTATTAATACATCCATAGAGATAATTTTAAATTGCATCGTATATTACGGACCCTAGCAACCGTTGTTGATATAATTGTTTACGAATCATCAATCTTCCTTAGCCATGGAAAATGGTAAAACAGCAGTGCAAGAAATTAATTTGTCAAATTGCACAAATTGTACTGTTAATATTAATGTTAATAAATAAAATCTAAATATTTTGACGTTTGCTTTCAAAATCTGACAATTCACTTTTGACAGCAGTGCCATAAACATTTTAAGGCACTCAGTGCCTTAAAGTGACATTTTTAAGGCTTCTATGAAGTGCTAAAAATGGCATTTTTAACACGTTTGTAGAAAATAGTATATTAAACAACGCATTTCATATGGAATTCTGTTATGACACGAGTTCAAGTTTAAAAAACGAATCGCGAAGCGATGAGTTTTTTAAAGAACGAGTGCCACAACAGCCATATGAAATAAGTTGTTTATAATATTTTTTATATTTTGCCATTTTATCATTGTTTAAATTAATTTATTATTTTTATGTAATTACGAAAATTTTGAGTTTAAAAAATATGTCGGTAGCACTGTGTAATTTATAACATTTGACAGTTTTGATATTTTAATTATGACATGTTAATGTTTTAAAATATTTTAAAATGACTAATACACCACTAATAATATATTATATAAGTAAAAAATTATATTCATATTCACAAATACTTTCTTAAAGAACAATATACAATTAATAAATTGCTATTAGCCACAAATGTCATTGTCAATAGTCTTGTCATTAGATACTTCACTCATGTCGCCAACCATTTAAAACAAAAATTTGCGTGCGTAAAAGTTACATTACGATACGCAAATGCGTTTTATAATGAAGATTTTTATAAGTGCAAAATATAAAAAATATTTTAAAACATTAACATTTGATAATTTAAATGTCAAAACTGTCAAATGTTATAAATTACACAGTGCTACCAAACCAACATACTTTTTAAAATCCAAATATTCGTAATTTACATAAAAATAATAAATTAATTTAAAAAATGAAAAAATGACAAAATATAAAAAATATTATAAACAACTTATTTCATATGGCTGTTGTGATACTCGTCCTTTAAAAAACTCAACGCTTCGCGATTCGTTTTTTGAACTTGAACTCAGACTTATCTCACTCAGACTTATCTTAGGTGCCTACAGAACCACACCAGTTAATAGCATGCGCTGCGAACTGAGAGAATTTCCACTGCACTTCAGAAGGCAAATACTAAGTCTCAAGTATGCAACCAAAATTGCTGCACTTCCGAATATCCCTATCTATAATACGTTATTTGGAAAGAGGTATGAAGACCGTATAAAAAATTCAAAACGATACCCGTGTTTTTACGAAAGAATTTATACCTACCTAAACAACATCAATACCTAGCAATTTCCTTTGACGTTAGTTACTTCCTCCTCAATTTCCCCATGGATTATACCATTACCAACGAATATTACACAGTTAACAATGTATCATAAATCATTAACCTGTTCAACTATCCTTGGCAGTGGGGCAGTGGCTTGGGGCGTAAGGGCTAATCTGAATACGACGAGGAAAACCTCTCGAAGATTCAGAGACTAGCCTGTTCATGTATCACTGGAGCAATGGGAACTTGCCCCACTGCTGCAATGGAGATTTTAAACTTGACCCCACTGCACATTCTGCTAGAAAGTGTAAGGAAGAAAACAATATATAGAATGATCAAAGAAGGAATTATCAGGGAAAAACCTCGATCACTTCATTTTGATCAAACTTGGGAAATGCCCCAAGATGATATGCCAAAGAAATTCAACTTTGTGAGAAAATTTATCACAAAGTTGAGTAATAAATCTGAATGGGATGAAGACACCATACAGAATTTAAACCAGAATACCATAAAGTGGTATACGGACGGTTCCAAGCTAGACGAGGGAACTGGGATAGGTGTTTTTGGACCGAGAGCCAAATACTCAGAAAGCTTGGGCACATACCCGAGCATCTTTCAAGCAGAAGTCCGCGCCATCGAAAGATGTGTGGAATTCAATATTGGAAGAAACTACCGCAGACAAGAGATTGTGATCATGTCGGATAGTCAAGCAGCCATCAAAGCGCTGAGCTCAAATAAAATCAGTTCCAAGATGGTTTGGGAATGCCTAGGCAAACTAAATGAACTAGGCCAGAAGAACACTGTCACCCTCCTATGGGTCCCGGGACACATAGGAATAGAGGGGAACGAAACAGCAGATAAGCTGGCAAAAAAAGGAGCTGAAACCCCACTTTTGGGACCAGCACCATCTTGTGGGATCAGCAGTAGAGTAATCTTAGGAAAACTAAGGGAAGAAATGGAGAAGGAAAAATCCAAGTACTGGAATCAGCTGGAAGGACTGAGGCAATCTAAGATACTACTGGGGAACTATGACCAGAAGAGATCTCTTAGCTGCCTAAACCTCAGTAAAAAAAGGCTCCGAATTCTAACGGGAATATTAACCGGGCATTGCCGGTTAAGAAGCCACATGAAGAAACTAGGGTTAGCAGATGAAGCAAAGTGCAGATTCTGTGAGGAAGAGGATGAAACCTCAATACACATACTTTCAGAATGCTCTGCCTTGCAAAATTCTAGGGCTAGATACCTAGGAGCACATGAAATAGAGGAAGGGGATCTACCTGATTTGAAGCCCAACGATGTCCTAAACTTCCTCCGGAAAATAGGACTCGAAGAGCTGCTATAGGTCTGAGAAAATATCAGAACATGGCAAGTAAGGGGGGACACAATAGATCCTATAGATCGCAGTGTAATTATCACCCCTAACTCATACATACATACATACATACAACTCTCCTTCAAAAACCACCATGCAATCAAAATTAAGCAACTCATTTATGAATTAAAAATCCAAAACAAAGACATTATTTTTATATGGACACCATCCCATACTGGTATATTTGGAAATGAAAAGGCTGACAAGGAGGCACAAGAAGCTGTTAAGTCACAAAATCTTGCTATGCATAAAAGTTCTGCTAGAGATGTTGCCATCCACTTCCATGAACAAATTAAACAACAGTGGAATATTGAGTGGCAACGTTCTACTAACAAATTAAAAGAAATAAAACCAAATGTGGGACCTTGGCAACCACACACACTTCAAAGACAACATCAAACAATTCTTTCTAAATTAAGATTGGGTCACACACCATTAACTCATGAACACCATTTTACAAAATTACCACCACCTTAGTGCAATATTACTATAAGTGTCAAACACGTTTTATGTGAGTGTCCAAAATATACTCAAGAAAGAAGAATCCATAGAATTTCATCAAACCTAAGCGACGTTTTAGGACCACAATGCAAAGTTACTGACTTAATTAATTTTTTAAAAAGTATTGATATTTTAAATCAATTGTAATTCTGTAATATTGTTTGTAAAGTTTTGCTCCGCCGCTAATAACTCTCGAAGTTGATGCGGGATAAATAAAAAAAACTCGTGTCATAACAGAAAGCCATATAAAATATGTCGTTTAATATACTATTTAGACAAAGAGCGTGCCTTCACCAAACGAAATAATTTGGTCACTGCATTGAATTACCTATAAACTTTCTAAACACTCTGTTAACCATGTAGCAGATCGAGAATGGCCACATTAATCAGATTTAGAACCATGTTTTGATAGAGATAAAGATTCAGATTAGATTGTTTGTTAGAAAATAAGGATTTAATTCATACATTGGTACTTACCACAGACTGATTCATAACCTCCTGGATTTTTATCATGTAACTTTTTTCTTCTTTGGAATTTGCATTATTGATTTGTAAAAATTCTCTAGACTCTGTTTGATCGTTTTGTAAACAAACTAAGCATGTCTTTACACGAACTTCAGGAGCAGTCTGTAACATACATTTTTAATCAACTCAAGCACAGAGATTTTGAGATAAGCTCTAAATTTTTTTTCCATGTTTCCATGTTTAGTAACCAGAAATTTTCCCAAACATAAAAGATAAGATAAGGTATTGGAGGTCACAAACGTAAAAAACAGTTAAAAAATGAGGTCAAGAACTTAATGAAGTCTCAAAACTCTATTTAACTAACGATTGTTTGAAGATTAACAAATAAACGTCTTTCCTACAAAACAACAGGCAACACGGACAAATCGTTTCCTACTAATAAAAGTTTTGATTGAGGAATGCAAAAAAATAGCAAACCTCTTGTTTTTGGATATTTCAAAAAGGCTTTTGATTTGGCATTGAAATAACATCAAGTATCTAGATAGACAATGAAAGAAACAATAAAAATATAATAAGTATTATCTGGATAACATTTAGAAAATTTAAGTTGGTTATACTAAATATTTCTTTCACCTTCTTTTCTTCATCGTTATTTTCGTTTTTCATCTTGACATTAGGATGTTTCCTATCCAAATGTTTTTTCAAATTCGATGTCGTTGACCTAAACCCAAGTTCTTTTTTGCAGATATTGCAAATAGCCACATACTCCCCTGGTTTTTTTCGCGTAAAATATTTCCAAATTTGTGAACGTTTCCTCTTGGTATTGCCATCCGAAGAATCTCTTTCGTCGTCGTCCTCTGCATCGGTTTTGTGGATACCTGATGTCGAATCCGTTTGAATGTTTGAATTTATGGTAATTGTATGGTCTCTACCCCTATGAGGTATTTAAGTAATTGTTAGTTGCACGTTTTAAAACAGGTATGGTTTAAAATAAATTCTGTGATAAAGTATTAAATTAAAACAAAAGTATCAATCTTGATTGTGAGTGAAATTTATTGTATTAACCATTATTTTGTGGAAGTTCACCTTACTAAGAACATTAAAAATAAAACTTTTAAACAAAACTTCCACTTTTTATTAAAAAAAATGTTTTGCCTCAATGACAGCTGTTTCAATAAAAACTATCATCATCAGATTGATATATTAAAGTTACACTTTGTTCAAGCTTCCTTAAAGAACTCAAAATAATAAGACATTCAGCAGATCAACAATTTAAAGTTGTAAATAAACAAATAAATATTGGAAGTTCTCCACTATTAAATAGGGCTAATAACATCTAGGCTTTTATATTGTTATGTCTTATTACTTTCATACTAGGTCTAGTCTTAACACTCCTTAATGAACATTAGGTAGCTACCTTAAAAAAACAAAATGTAACTTCAATTTGTTCTATACACAGCTGACTTTCCAACAAAAAGAGACACCACTATAGGTACATTTGCTGATGATACGGTTATCCTTGCTAGTAACAATGATCCAATAGTGGCCTCTACAATGCTCCAAAGACATTTAGATGAACATCCAAAGATGGTTACAAAAATGGAAAATTAAAATAAATGAAACTAAATCTGTTCAAGTTACTTTTACACTAAGGAAAGATGTGTGTCCCCCAGTTTACTTAAACAACATCCAAATACCACAATCCTTGAACACCAAATACTTGGGAATGCACTTAGATAGAGGACTGACCTGGAAAGAAAACATAATAAAGAAACGAAAACAAATTGACCTGAAAGTACGAGATCTTTATTGGCTCATCAGTAGAAAATCAAAATTAGCTTTAGAAAATAAAATTCTCATTTATAAAACAATAATAAAACCAATTTGGACATACGGAGCAGAACTCTGAGGGTGCGCAAGTAAGTCTAATATAGCTATTATACAAAGAAGTCAGTCCAAGATACTTCGCATAACAGATGCACCTTGATATATCTCCAATGCAACTTTACATGAAGACTTAAAAATAGCACATGTTAAAGACGTTATTCAAGAACTAAGTACAAGCCATCACAACAAATTAGAAACTCATTCTAATGAGATACTTCATCCTCTACGTGAACCTCATATAGAAAGAAGACTCAAAAGAAATTGACCAGCTGACCTAAACAATGGTTGAAGAGGACTTGTCACTGGAGAAGGCCTCATCATGTCAAATGGAGTAGTAATGCTCTGAAGCCATCAAATTAGCCTATAGAATTGTAATATTCTGATTGCTAATAAATATACTATTAAAAAAAATTGTTAATACGACAATGCTAGTTTTAAACGAAACAGCTGTTATTGAGTTAAAAAAGCCCTTTTTTGAATAAAAAGTGGAAGTTTTGTTAAAAAGTTTTATTTTTAATGTTCTTAGTTGATTGTGAGTGTTTTATAATAATTTGGTTCAAAGAAATAATAAAATCCAAAAAATTTTAATGTCCCGACTTTATCAAGAATTTTTAAATATTCCCTGGCTTTTCCCTGACATATTCAATGAAATGAAAGTCCCTGACAATTCCAGGCTGATGACAACCCTGAACATATAACAAAATAATAAAAATATGAAAAAATATTATTACAGAGAAGCCTGCAATATAAACATTTATTTGTTTTGTCCATAATTATCAAGACATTTTAAGTCAAGCCTGGTCTGGCAAAAATACTAGGATAAAAAAGAAAAATGGTTGAACATTTTGAAATTAGCAACAGCAATTGTTTGAGAAGATATTCAATCTTATGTGTTTGATAATTCAATGTATCCTCTTTTTATGAACACATGTGATAGATGAAGATTTTTGACAGTTTATTTCTAATGGTGAACCAAGAGTATATAATAGTTGGCCCTGTCCTAATTTTTGTTATTTGATAACTATTTTGATGTCTACTTTGACTGGATTATTAGTTAATAAATTAAATCGACAAACTTACAGATAGAAAATTAAATAAGAAAACAAACCTCGTTTACCTCTTTGACTCGTTCTATTTTGATATTGAAAGTATTGTCGGGATGTTTCCTTTTGAAATGTTTCTTAAGATTATTAGTTGTACTCCTGTGGCTGAACTCTTGATTGCAAACGTTGCAGATGGCCACGCAATCGGAATTTGGTTTTCTCGTGAAAACATTCCAAATTTGGGATCGTTTTTTAGTGATAGAAGTATTTTTAATATTGGCTACTTCATCGAACGTCGGTGAGGGTCGGAAATCAGGGTCATCATCACCATCAGAATGATTCAAGTTCCAGAAATCATTGTCCCAGTCATCAATGTTACCAACTACTTGTTGATTCTGATCGCTTGTAGCAGTGTCAAGATTTTGAAACACTTTAGTATCTTCTAATAATAATGGATCTGCTTGAAGTTCATATTGCTGTTCAACTTCCTTTCCTTCCATTTCTGCATCTTTTTTTTGTTCAAATTCATTATTGGGTTCTTGATAAACAGGCTCTTGTTCTTCTGAAAGATCCTAAAATTGAATTAAAAATTGTTATTGTTAAAAGTTAAGGAATCTACTGATTTTTTGTTTATGGCACATTATAACAATAAAGTATTGAAAAATATAAAAATAGGTTAGGATACACAGAAATGCTGCCTCTGCAGCCCTAGAGTACATTCTGATACTCCAGAGTGTTATCCAGCTTTGTTTATAGTTCTTTCCATATGGAAGTTCATTATAAGTTTCCTATCTAGGATAATTCACAAATATTGAAACTCCTAGTTGCATTTTGAATCTGATTACTTTCTTCAGGATCATGTTTAACCCAAATTGATTTATTTAGTAAAATTAAAAGATTTTCTATCTATTATGACTTACTTTAATTTTTTCTATTTTACTTTCCATTAATAAATCTGGATGTTTTCTCTGAAAATGTCTTTTAAGGTCATTTGTTGTGCTCTTAAAGGAAAACTGTTGATCACAAATGTTGCAAGTAGCTATACAATCTGATGCTGATTTTATGGTAAATACATTCCAAATTTGAGATCTGCTATTATGCATATCAGTACCAATATTGAGTTCTTCAACAAATATATTTTCACTGACATATTCCTCACTTTTAATTTTGTTTTCTTCAAATCCTTTAAAAGAAGCTTCAGTTATAAATAATTGTTTGTTACCTTCATAAATTTTCTAAAATAGTGATGGATTAAACTTAATTCAAAATTTTGCAAGTTCAGCTTACCAATACTTCTGGATGTTTTTGTTCTAGATGATTTTTCAAATTATTTGTATTACTTTTATAGGATAATTGAATTTGACAAAGACTACAACAAGCTACTAAATCTGAATCATGTATTTTTGTAAAAAATTCCCACAAATCAGTTGTAGTTTTAAAAAAATTATACTTAGTAGAACTGAACTCCTTTTGCTGTTTTTTGCTTCTTAGTTCATCATCACTACTTAAAAAAATTTCTTTTAATTCTGAATCACTTCCATCATAAATGAGTTCTTTGTTTTGAATATGGTTTTTTATATGATTGATAAGATTAGATTTAGATATGAATGTTTTTAAACAAAAAGAGCATTTCATTGAAACAATCAAATCTGAGTTTTCTCCAGAAATATCATCTGCATCTTCAAGATCACAGTTACCTTCTAATAATTGCTCAGGATGTAATCTTATTAAGTGTTTTTTAAGATTTGACATGTTTGATTTAAAAGAAATCTCTTTATTACAAATATTGCAAGCAGCTAAAGAGTCATCTGATTGTGATTTTGTGAAATACAGCCACATTCTTGGTATTTTCTTAGAATTTTCAACATTAACTTCTGGATGTTTTCTCCGAATATGTCTCATTAAATTTGTAGTTGTCGTTCTAAAAGACAACTGCCATTTGCAAATATTGCAAGTGGCTTTTCCTTTGAATTCGCTTGATTCGGTAAAAAAATTCCAAACAGGCGATGTTTTAGTGGACATTTTTATCTTCTTTCTAATAACTTAATATGTAATTAAAACATATATAAATAACATGTAATAACCAAAATACCAAAATCAATGATATACTAATAACAAGTTACTAGATGCGCCCTTGGCAATCCGTCGTGTACTGAACATTGACTCAAACATTAGAGAGAGTAAGAACTATAGGAGAAATTATACGCGCGACAAAAATAGACACATTTTGGTCACGTGTTTTACGGCAACAATTTGAATTATTATAAGGAATTATATGGGGAAATCAGAAGGAAATTGAAAAAATAATAATTTGCTCAAATGCTACGAGAAAAATTTGAGTGAAATTTTAAAATATTGGATTAATATTATATTAAAACTACATTGCAGTTTATTTTAATGTGATTATTAGCTTGAATTTGTAATTAAATTCCAGTTATATGTAAAGAAATAAATTTCTTTTATTGTAAATTTTATGTGCTTCACGCAGTTGTTTATTAAGGTTTATTTAGTCTATAGTTTGTTTAATAGTTAGTTTAATAGTTAAAATTTGAGAAATGTCAGAATTGTATATACGAGACCTTTTTTTAATAATTTTATAGTTAATAATTTGAATTATCGGTAGAATAAACTTTGAATGTAGTTTCTTTGTTTTCAGGTAGGTTTTTATAATTGTGTATATTTTAAATTATATGTATTCCCCGATAAAATGAATTAACCAAATAAAACTTTGTTTTCAGAAGAAACACATACGTTTATTTCTATACTAAAATAGAAGAAAAGAAATTAACATTATAAAACTACATTTTTGTTTATTAAAATAACTAAACAAAGAAAACTATGGAGCAGCTACGTTTCGAATTTGCACTATTATCGGCAAATGATGGAAAATCAAACGTCTATTGTGTTACCTCAATAACAACGAGAGATGAAAAAGTATTTGCTATACCAGAAGAACTACAGCCTGCTATTCTACATAAAGAATTGACTAAGACAACAGCATATAATAAGGTGAAAAATAGTTTAAAAAAAAGACATCAGACACGAAAAATTTGGATAACAATGACAGATGAACTAAGTGAAGTCTACGTAGATCAGGATGGTAACTTACAATTTGGAGAGCAATATCTAGAAGAAATCGAACATATACAACAGTCTGGAAGACAAGAAAAAGATACAGATTCATTAGAAAAAATATTTGAAAAATTAATTGACAGTACACAAGATTTTAAAAAACATAATTTAAAAAATATTGCAGAGAAGTTTGTGATTGAAAAATTTACAAGTAAAAACTCAAATCCTGGCCAATGGATTGATACTTTTGAAAAGGAATGTTCACGCTTTGATATTATAGAAGATGAGAAAAAAATTGAAATATTTAGACTATTTATGGATAAAACCTGTATTGATTGGTATAGTTCTATGATTATAAAATTAACATTAAACTCAGACTGGACAGTATGGAAAAACAAGTTTTGTGAATCATTTGCAAACCAAGGCTGGAACCAAGTGACTTATGCACTGTTATTTAAATACAAGGATGGTTCATTGATAGACTACGGCATAAAAAAGGAAAAACTTATACTGGACATGAGGAGATCGATAGATACAGGTACACTGGTGGATCTTATTGCGGCAGGATTGCCAGGGTTTGTACTAGAAAAGATAAATAGAGAAGCAATGAAGGATACAGTGGACTTATTCAATGAAATGAGAAAGTATGAGCATTTAGTGAATAGGAATAGAAATGGGCCATACAGAAGATACGAAAATCAAAAAAAGTATAATAAAAATGAAGAACGTACTCCATGTAAAACATGCGAAAGATTAGGTAAAGGTGTTCGCTATCATCCCGAAGCTGCATGCTGGTTTAAGGTTAAAGATGAGGAAATATCAAATAAAAGATTTATAAGACATGTAAATAATTCAGTGATTGAGGCAGAGTTAAATGAAACAGAACAAAAAAACCTATAGTGACACCACTAATAAAAGTCAAACTTCTATTAAATGATAAACTAGAAATATATGGAGTATACGATTCCGGTTCAAATGTATCTCTCATAAACTCTAAATTATTAAAATTAAATACTAAAGGAAATAGTTTCAACAAAGAAAACTTAGTTACAATTAGTGGTGTTAAAAAGACAAGTGGTTTGACAAATCTAAAAATAAAAATTTTTGAAAAAGAAGAAAATGTGGATGTTTACATAATTGACGAACCAAATTTCAGATACGATTTTTTAATAGGATTAGACATGATAAAGAAATATAAGCTGATACAAAATGAAGAGTTAAAAATAACCCAAAAGCAATACTTACTTGAAAATAATATTAAAAAAGAAGAGATATATGAAGATAAAAATGAAGATAACAGCTATGAAAAGGAATATGAAATAAATTTTAATGAGCATATTAAAGAAAATGAATTTAAAATTAAAGTTGATAATTTAGATAAAAATCAAAAGGAAGAAATTAATAAACTAATAGAACAATATAAATCTGTATTTGCCAAAGACAAGTACGATGTAGGAACAGTCAAAGAATATGAAGCAAGAACAGATGAAGAACTGGGTGATCTGACTTATTACCTTTCACAATATGATTTTAAAATTAAATATTCCCCAGGAAAAGAAAATTTAGAAGCAGACTGTTTAAGTCGAAATCCTGTGCTAGAACCAGAAGAAAATATAGAAGAACAATTAAAAGTAGTGAACTTAATTACATTAGAAGATATTATAATAGATCAGAATAAAAATAAGGAAATAAAAAGAAATACGAAAAAAATAATTAAAAAACATAATGTATACTACAAAAAAATAAGAAACAAAGAGAAAATAATATTAACAGAAGAATTCAGTATCCGGCTTATAAAAAAAATACATGAGGACCTGTGTCACATTGGAATTGGACAAATGGTAAAGACTGTTAGTTCACTGTATGTAACAAAGAATTTAACAAAAAATATAAAAAATATTTGTAGAAACTGTGAAATTTGCATAAAAAACAAAACAAGAGGACAAGACAAATACGGATTGATGTCACATTTAGGACCGGCGACAAGACCTTTTGAAATAGTATCAATAGACACAATTGGCGGTTTTGGTGGTTCTCGATCAACGAAAAAATACCTACACCTTTTAGTAGATCACTTCACTAGATATGCATTTATAATAACATCAAAAACCCAGAGCGCACATGATTTTATAAAGTTGGTAAATAAGATCACCGAAACAGAAGAGATTGGAATTCTTCTCACTGATCAGTATCCGGGAATAAATTCAAAAGATTTCAAAAAATTTCTTAGTGACAAAAATATAACAATGATATTTACAGCAGTGAACGCACCTTTTTCAAATGGCTTAAATGAAAGGTTAAATCAAACTATAGTAAACAAAATTAGATGTAAAATAAATGGAAATGGAAGGAAAAAAGCGTGGACTACAATAGCACATGAATGTATAGAAAAATACAATCAGACTAATCACTCGATAACTGGCTACGCACCATGCTATTTGTTATATGGGACAGATGTTACAGTTTTACCAAATGAGCTACGTCAAGCGTGTAAATATAATGATTGGATCAGAGACAAAGAAACAGCATTTAATAATACTTTAAAATCACATGAATATAACAAAATGCGCTATGATAAAAAAAGAAAAAATAGAGAATTTAATGTTGGAGATATGGTATATGTAGAAAATGGTAATAAACTAAATAGGAAAAAGCTAGATGAACTGAGAATTGGACCATATAAAATAATTAAAAAAACTCTAATACCATTTACGAGATAGATACAGGACACAGAAAAACAGAGTCTAATCTATTTCATATAACAAAGATTATTCCAGCAAAGATAACAAAAAATCAAGAAGAGATGGAGGAAGAGCTAGAAGATATCTAAAAAGAAAAAATTCACCGTTAGAATTTTTTTTCCCTAGGAGGGGAGGTGTAAAGAAATAAATTTCTTTTATTGTAAATTTTATGTGCTTCACGCAGTTGTTTATTAAGGTTTATTTAGTCTATAGTTTGTTTAATAGTTACAATTTGAGAAATGTCAGAATTGTCAATACGAGACGTTTTTTTTAATAATTTTATAGTAATTAATTTGAATTACGGGTAGAATAAACTTTAAATGTAGTTTCTTTGTTTTCAGGTAGGTTTTTATAATTGTGTATATTTTAAATTATATGTATTCCCCGATAAAATGAATTAACCAAATAAAACTTTGTTTTCAGAAGAAACACATACGTTTATTTCTATACTAAAATAGAAGAAAAGAAATTAACATTATATATATATAAACGCGTTAGAATTAAAATTTGTTTAATGAAAAATTATAAAATACTATACAAATTGAAAGTGTTACTGTCATGTTAAATTGTTAATACAATTTTTAGTGAACTGTAAATTTTATATTCAATTAATATGTTTGAAAAATTTACAGAAAATTAAATAATTAATATATATGCAACAAAAAATTTGAAATTTTTCCTATGAGAGTTAAGAGGGAAGGATGAATAAAACGATAATACATTTGTAAAAAGTTTATTACTGGTGTTTAAATAAAATCAATTTAAAACATTTGTGCCTAATTCTATCTTTAATTTCATTTACACTTCTTATGATGTAATCTAATTGTAAAGTAGAACCTAACATTTTAAAATCATATCTATTAACTGTATTAGATGATTATTGAGAGAGCCTTGTTCTAAAATATGATTGTTTAATTTTGAAAAAATACCAGCGATATTAACATGATTTTTGTAAGGACCGTAAGGAGTAAGATCACAGTTCCCGCAAAATTTTCATTTCGACGATATGCACTTTCATCTACTTTACAGATGTAGTTTTCATATCTTGATGGTTTCACTAGACCGCATCTATCTTTACGTGAAATGAATAAATACGATTCTGTCTCAGTTAAATGAGTACAGCACTCATCGCAATGTATTTTTCTTTTTATTTGTCGTACGACAAAACCACTAATATACTCCCACTATATCATTCCTAAATTGCAAACTGGCATCATTAATATCACAATCTAAGTTAGTAAACTTAAAATTATCTGGATCTAGAATGCTGTCTAAATGATGTATACTTTTTTTTTGAAGTGGACGCTACATGTAAAATACTAGTGTTATCTTGAGGTAAAGAGTTTGCTGATGCTGATGATGTAATGTCAGCATGAATTAATAGTCTTTTATATGCAGATTCAAATTGAGCTGCAGTAGGATTATTGTTAAATCCTCCTCTCGACCTAATTGCACAGAAAACATTTCTATGTGGTCTTGACTTTACTTGTAAGTTAACAAATATGACAAATATTGTTTATCAAGTACATAATGTTGAATGATCCCTTCAACGGAATGCATATTTAAAATAAGCCCTAAAAAACCTGTTTTTCGTCTACTGTCTATTAATAGTTCTCCTTTAACAGTTTTTAAATTTGATAGGTAGTCAATTGTTTTTGAAAAAAAAGATTTGATCAAATTGAAATTATTTTTTGATAACGATTTTTTTGAAATGATTTTTGCTAAGAGAATTTCTTGTATTTAACACATCAAATAATCTATCAATAATTAAACAAAAATTAACTGTCCCTTCAGAATTTACAAATTGTGGCAACTTCAAATCTGAGCGACAATAATTCAATGCATCAGCTACACTTGAACTAAATACTTGAGCAGCAAGTCGCACTTTCATTTTTTCATTGGCATAATCCACATACGACGTCCTTCTTATCTTATTCCCTAAATGTAAACCCTCTTTTTATTGAATGTCAACAAGTCTCCTAAATAACTGCCAAGAAATTATATTATTCTCACCATCAATAAAAATATCCCAATCACCCAAAGCATTGCGTATCAACTTTAACATATGGCAGGCATCTAATATTAAAAAATGGGTTGATGAGTACTAGGATGTTGAAAATATGGCTTAAGATATGGGTAATTTAAGTTAGCTCCTAAAACTGATGCCATACATAAATTTGTTGCTGTTCCATCAAATGTTACAGACTTTACTTTAATTCTTGCATCATGGTTTATTATACAACAAGCTTTTACCTACTCTGCCTTTTCTGATGCATTTACAAGAAAACATGCTATAGTTACCTACCTTCCAATGACAGTTTACACCTACTAATAAAAAAAACCAAAGCTTCTTTTGCTAAGGGTAATGAATCATTATCTAAATTTACACCAAAATTGACATAACCAATATTTCTACCACCTTGCCAGTCTACATGTTGTCTTATAGACATTTCATCTAATATAAGAGAGCATACTAATTGCTTTCCTTGACTTTGAAATTCTTGTGCCTTTATTTTTATTGCCTGCAATGCTTCTGAAGTATAACCTGGTGAGCCATCTATGGAGCAGTACCATTTTCTAATAGTGTTTGGATGTGGTAAACATTTACCAAATTCTTTTCTAACAAAAGTGTAAGCCCTAGGAGAATAAAAATGTAATGTAAGTGCAAATGCTCAAGTTCTTGAGGGAATTTTCGTTCTGAAGTTAGCCTTAATTGACGCATTAATAATTTTTGCTCGGTGTTTGGCAAACATCCCTAAAATTATATAAAATATTTTAAATACATGCTTATAACAACACACTCAACCCCTTTCTGAAAATTAATATTAATTTCTGAAAGAAAAAGCATCTATTATAAAAAAGCAGCATTCCCAATTAGCTTAAACAAAAAATAATAGCAAGTTACATAAATATAAATTAACTGAAACTAATTTAATACAAAACATGATTATGTCCCAATTGAAGCTCACACTATCCAAAAAAAATTGTCTTACCTTTTGTTTTCAAAAATTCTACTTTTTGCATGCAGCTACCTACAGTTTCTAAACAAACCTTAAGTATTGCTTGACATTCTGGAGTGATTTTATTTATTTCTCTTAAATGGGTAACAAGATCCTGTAAAGTTTGTATTTTTTTATAACTGCGTCTTAATTTTGTCTGTAAATACTTTATTTTGTGTTTTTGATTTGAAATAGTTTTGTTGGCAATCTGCCACAACCTCCTCATTTTTGCAGGATTTTGAAAATCTTCAATTGTGGCATCACCAAGATAAGCAGGTACTTTTCTTTTTCTGGAAAAGACCACAAATAAAAATTCATGACAACTATTAAAAAAAATGTCATTATTACCTTTTACCCAACAATGTATTTTGACATGATACACTATTATTTCCACTAATATCCAAAGAGCAATTTTCACTGGTACCTTGAACAGTATCATTTGCAAGAAATGTCACCTCAATATTTTGACTTGAAGGATCACCATTACTTGTTGTTGTTTGGACTAAAGTACTATAAGATAATTAATTCAATATATTAAACTTCATTAAATAATTATTATAAATCATCATAAAGTACTTACATGAATGATAGGAACAAGGATCTTACCTTGGTGTCACTTGTATTTCAGTAACTTCCAATCTGGTTGATCTCTTTACAGTGGGTTTTCTTGTTAAATGATCAGGAAAATTAAACATACTTGGACACGCATCGGGTTTCAAAGTTTTCTTTCCAAAGTTAATAATAAAATCTTGTGGAAGAAAATGTGCTGAACATAGTTTGGCATATTTCCCAGGTAGAAAATCTTTTCTTTTCATAACTATAAGCCACTTCTTTAGTAAAATAGCATTCTTTGGAAAACTAAAATACAAATAACTATGGACAGATACATTCCTGAGGGAATACATCGTAAATGGGATTTAATTGCCCATTTTTAGTTAAATAATAGTAACTACTTACCTATGGAAGGATACATTTTTATTTTTATCATACCTATTTGTACAACCGTATGCTGAACATGAATGAACCATTTTTAAGTCTTTAATAGTTTTTTTTTATAAATTAACTAACACTACACCGTATTAAACTCGTAAATCTGCAAAAATACCGAAAATCCGGATAAAATACATGCCCCACAATACTATTTTGCCGTAAATCAGCTGTTTCGACTCGTTGCATCTCACTCTTATATTGGCGTCAATTCCTCTCTCTCTAAGCTCTATCTAGTGACTATTATATCATTGACCAAAATAAAATACCTTCTTAAACTGTCAACGTCAACAATGTATGACAGTGACAATTATGACATGACAATCTTTTTAAATATACCTACGTTGTAGTACAGTGGAACTACGCAGAAACAATGAAGAAAGTATCTGTTCTAATCTTGGTCAAGGAAATTTTTTTACCTAATCTAAGGTTCGGACAAATCTCGGTTTCTATTGTCGGTTATTCGCGATCGAAGCAAAGTGCGTAAAATTTACATAAATATGGGCAATCTTGTAGTAAATATGATTCCAAAAGTATCGCGACAGCTCCAGTGTTCCCACCTATCTTTACCGTCGACTCAAACGCTAGCGATTACTCAGTTCGAGAGGATTTGTAAAGATGGCTCTAGCGAACGCTTTCTAATCCGGCTGTGTTCGGGGAGCACGCTATTTGGGCCAATTGGCGCTATCTAGTACTTTTCTTCATTTGCGTTATATGGCGCATGGCGCTACATAGCACAAAAGCGTGCTCCCCGAACACACCCTTGGTCTTTCGATAAAAATAGATTCCAGTGGCGTAACAATTTTAATTTTTTTGACTTTTTTGGATTTATAAATTCTGTAAAAAATAATTTGGTAGGCATCCGCCGAGTAATGCTTTCTTTCCATTTTTGCTATGATAAAATAAAAATACACTCGGTACTTACTCTACAAAACGAAAAACACTCAAACCGGTGAAACGAGGCACAAATTCACGAGGCCGCTGGGACTAACAAACACCGCACACGGAATTAGGGATGGGTAAAAAGTATCGATATATTAAAATATCGATATTTTTCAGGAAAATAATCGATATATATCGTCGATATTTTTAATTACAAAATATCGATATTTGATAATTATTTTGGAGTATCAAATAAGATATTTTTTAGAGCTTAAACATACGTATTTTACTTATTTATTCGAAAACTAATCATTCCATTCGGTTAAACGAGCAAGTTTCAATTCGGGCATAAATACGAGTTTTTTTTTGTTTGTATGTGGCTGTGTGCAGTACTAAGTGAGGCCCGACCGTCGGCCTGACAAGGCCATATTACAGTCATATGTCATGTCAAATGATATGTCAAGTCAATTCTTTCTTCTTTCCTCATTTCCTTCCTATTTCGGATTTCCAGCGTGCTTGGCTTGAGCATGGTTCTGCCTTTAGGTTAGAATACCGGTTTTTTTAACTACTTTTTAAGATAGATAAGTGAAATTTTTTTATTCAATATGTCTGCAGTGTGGAAGTTTTTTACAAAAAAATATTAAAGAGAGGGTGCTACTAATGTCTATATCGGATGATTACTGGTTTTTTAGTTAAATTATGAGATAAACTAAATAAAATGCGGTATGCTGTATACGGGTGCCTAATTACTTAATTGTTATACCTAATCTAAGTCTACCATCGTTCCCTTTAATTATATCTCAAATAAAAATATAATTTAACAATTCTCAATTTTAAGCCATACATGTATGATTTAAATTTTGTTTTGATAAATAATGTTGAATAACCAACAAATAAATTGACGAAATGGGTACATTCAGGAGGTCCCAGCGGCTGAGATCGCTTAGAAAGCAGTCTATCTGAACAAGGGCGCCGGCAGAAATTTTGACAGAGGGGGGCGACATACCGGTGGTCAGGGGGGACCGGAAAATTTTTGATATTTTTGTATATCAAACTCACGATTTTGGCCATTTTTTACCTTAAATCTTTCTTGTTGAAGCTAAATTCTGTATTGGCCTACATTTGCCACTGTGTTATTATTTACCAATGTTAAAAAAATATCTTTCCTGAGCCAGGGAGGGGCCAAGGCCCCCCCCTGCCCCTCTCTGCCGGCGCCCATGTATCTGAATGTAGCGCTGCTTAAAATCTATTCAACAGCGGCTGAATGTTTTGCTCAGCGTAGAAATTCTTCGCTTTGGAAAAAACGTATCGCGATTTTGACATTAATGACATTTCGAAATTTGGTTACGTAATTTTGTGTTGATTGTTGCGATGTGATTAATATTGCTTTTCTCCATGTGACAACTGAGGTTAATAATTATCAAGATAAATACGATATGAATATGAATTCTATTCACAAGCACACTTCTGGTCTTACTGATATTAATATTGGTTCCATGATTACATCTTTTTTTAAAGATTTTTTTTAATTTTTTATTGTAGTTCTGTATATAAATACCACAGACATATAAACACCAAAAGAACAATCGACTTTCGTTCCGCTGTAAGTGAGCCACGCATTCAGCCGAAACAAAGGCGCTAATTAACAGCGGCCACAGCACGCTGAGTGGCTAAATCTAGCCGCTGGGACCTCCTGAATGTACCCAATAAATATCAAATTCACAAGTGACGTCACATGCGCAGATCGGACGAGTTTTGAACCGCTAGATATCATACCTTGTATATTTGTATCATGGTAACACCTTTGCAAGAAAGCATTTAAGTTCCAATGCTAAAGAAATAATCGAGATTGTATGCCAGTCTTTGCTAGCAAGAGATTTTAGCTCTGGCGATGCTGTAGCCGAGACGTGTGATTTGACAAAAACACACTTGTCTACAGTTATAACAACCCATAACTTCTAGGAAAAACTGAAGTGAATCCGGCCCCTTGAAATGTGTGGATGAAAGTGATTTGGATTTACTAAGAAGGAAAATTTATCAAATGTATGAAGGGCAAACAATACCTACTTTGGTTTCCCTAAGAAAAAGACTCATTAAATACGAAACCAATATTTCTTATAGCGTATCAAGCTTAAGGAATATTTTGCTTAAAATGGGTTTTAAGTATAAGACAATATAAACGTCAAGCAATAATGGATGCTCAACGTTTAAGGGAATGGCTTTATCGATTTTTAATTGCTATAAAACAAGATAGGGATGAAAATCGACAAATAATTTACCTTGACAAAACATGGTTCGACACTCATGATACACTCATGATACATGATGCACAAAAAGGTTGGAGTGAGTCCTCAAGAAATTGTAACACCAAAGCACTCTTAAATAAAGGCAAGAGGATATTGTATTAACTCTTACTTTTTGGGAGTCCATCTTATTAAGACTAATACATGCAGACTCAGAAAATGGCTTCGTTTCGAACTGCCTGTTGCTGTCAGCTAAAAATATAGCAGATTCTTCTCTGGATTACCACCAAGACACTGACGCACAACTGTTTAAAAATTGGTTTGAGTACCGGCTTCTTATAAATATTCCTAAAAATAGTGTTATTGTTATGGATAATGCTAGTTACACAAAATAAAGAATTTGTGTGTGATAAACATATAATGGAAAATGGATATACAGGATTGCGTCTACCTCGGTACTATTGTGTTTTTAACCCGATTTAACATACCGGGTGTCCCAGACTAATTTATCAGGCTATATTTCTTAAACTAATAAAGATTCCGGAATGGGACAAAAAAATATCTTTTCCATTTTCAATACACTATAATATGGCGTGGAAAAAAATATCCCCTAAATTTTCATCCTTTAAATTTCTTAATAGCACCCGGTACATTTTTTTTTAATTTGGGATTCAGTTTTCCATCATCTTTTCAACAATTTTTTCAAAAATAAAATGGGTTCGTAGGTAATCAAGAAAATATCAATGTATTTCTTATTTTTGTTAAATTCATCAAGCAAGCTTAAGGAAACAATCAAAATAAATGTAATAAAAATAACTAATAAATATTATTTATATTAGATGTTCCAATTGTAGTCCACCTGCTGCAACACACATTTCGTATCTTGCCAGAAGATTTCTTGTACATGTGGCTTGAATCATTGCGGGAGAAATTTAGCGGCATGTTTGTCTTATGTTTTCTTTTAATTCGTCTACATTTTGATTTTTGATTGATAAACAATATCTTTTATCGCTTCCCAAAAGAAATAGTCAAGAGGTGACAAGTCAGGTGAGCGGGCCGCCCAGATAATTTCTGGAGAATTGTTTGCTATCCAGTGATTATCGAAGGAGTTTTGTAGAGAAGCATGTCGCTAAATTACTCCACCTGCTGTGTTGCAGTAGGTGGACTACAATTCGAACATCTAATGTAAATAATATTAATCAGTTAATTGTTATTTTTATTACATTTATTTTTATTGTTTCTTTAATCTTTAAGGCTTTCTTGATGAATTTAACAAAAATAAAAAATAAACTTATATTTTCTTGATTACCAACGAACTCATTTTATTTTTGAAAAATTTGTTGAATAGACGATGGAAGACCAAATCCAAAATTTTAAAAAAATGTACAGGGTGCTATTAAGAAATGTAAAATTAGTGGTTGTAACTAAGGGATGAATATTTAGGGTATAATTTTTTCTACGCCATATTAAAGTGTATTGGAAATGGAATAGCTCAGTTTTTGTCCCTTTCGAGAATCTTTATTCGTTTAAGAGATATAGCCTGGATAAATTAGTCTGGGACACCCCGTATATGGCATCAATTAAAATCGAATGTTCAAAGAACAACATTAAATACATCTGTAGTGGAATTAATAAAAATTGTAAATTATATTACTACTGAGAGTTAGATAACTGATTTACCATTATGTGATTTATTTATCTCAAATTCTTCCCTTCCTGGGAATAGGACGGTAAATGACTTTTAATATTTCAAATAGTATTTATAAAATAGACGAAAGTATCATCAAAGAACAAAGTAACTTTAGATCTCTTTTCACCTCCTCAACTTACAATGGTGCAGCGGAAAATTTCTAAATCCCCAAAAAAGACCTTGGAATCTAAGTAGAAACAAAGGTATGACTCCCCCCATTTTCAGGATAACCTGTTGGTGCTGAGAAATATTGTTTATTGCTAGATTTTAGGGAACCTAAAGCTAGCTATCTTTAAATTACTTAAATTATTTCTAGCCTGCCTGTAAGGTGGTAAAAACTCAAAGTAACTTTAGATCTCTTTTCACCTCCTCAACTTACAATGGTGCAGCGGAAAATTTCTAAATCCCCAAAAAAGACCTTGGAATCTAAGTAGAAACAAAGGTATGACTCCCCCCATTTTCAGGATAACCTGTTGGTGCTGAGAAATATTGTTTATTGCTAGATTTTAGGGAACCTAAAGCTAGCTATCTTTAAATTACTTAAATTATTTCTAGCCTGCCTGTAAGGTGGTAAAAACTCATTTTTCATAACAGTTCTGCCCCAGTCTGTTCCCCATGACCTAACTATCCACCGATAAGGCCGTGCGGGCCTTCTTCATTAAAATGTGGTAAGAAGTAAGACCCAGAGTCGTCTGGGTCATGCAGTATATTTTCTTGCTTGGGAACTACACAAATTTTTATAAACAAACTTAAATTTTAGCCCAACTTCCTGAACCTACCTTCTTAAGAATCCGTTTACGCTACACTCGTCGGGGATCTCTGCGGGACAAGGGTAAGAGGGGGCACCGTCGAGGGCGGAGACTAATGCATCCCTACTAGTGAAATTATTGTTGAACGTATTCAGGCAATTGTCGATTTTAGTCATATTACGATTATTTTACAGTTTTACAAATAGGTAGGTATACTTAGGCAAGCAAATTCAAACAAATAATAAACCTGTGATATCGTTTATTTTCCAAAAAATATTTAAAACTTAATAATTATAACAAACACATGGTTATAAATAGAAAATTAAAAATCAGTATAATAAAATACAAGTTCTTAGATTTACCTTGTTACATATAAAAAAATTCAGACTAGTAGTCAAATACTAGTTTCTATAAATTAAAAATATGGTTTTTATCTTTTAAAAGTGTTATTTCTTATTTTGACTTCAAATATTAAAATTATTAAATTATATTATTATTACAATCATTAAATACATGTTTATAAATAAAAAATTAAAACTAGAAAAATAACAAAATGTCAGTAGTTTTTTGATTTACAACTTGGACGAAAATATTAGCTTAACTATTAAAAAGAAATTACCTAAATGGGAAGTTTTATGAAAAAATATATGATATAATGTATATTATAAAGGTAATAATTACAGGTAGTTTTCCTAGAAAGGACGGATCCTTGTTGCTGTGGTCTTTATAATGAGGTTCCTCTTACTATTAACCATCCTGTAGAATTTCTAAGAAGTGCTTTTGTTCTATGTACATAAAATTTTTAAAATTTCTATACCAACGTAACACAATTTGAATATAATAATTTATTTTTTATTTTGAGCATCTAAAATATAAGGAGGATCTTTTATTTTTAATCCACGTGTATGTCTGGGATCAATAATTTCTGGAAGTAAACAATTATAATAAAACTTCTCTAATTTTGGTACCATTGAATTTTCAAAAAATACATTGTCAATCAAAATTTCTATAATAGCACAGTCTTTTAAAGTCCAGACAACAAAATATGATTTAATTTTATTGCAAATGTTCAACTGTCCTTGAACTTGGTAATAATATGGATGGGATTTTTTTAATTCATAACTTAGATCATTGTGTCGAGTGAGGTATGTTATGATTTTTTTGTCTACAGCTTCTTGTATTGTATAATTTCTGGCCGAAAAGGGACATTTTACTTCTATTAGACAATCGCTAGTAGTAATTCCATCAGGAGATGATCCGAGATAAGGCCATTTCTTATTAATAAATAATCCACAGTTAGATATTTCTAAACCAGTTTTAACACTAAAAGTTTCTATTGCCCGACGTTCATTATTTTTTCCCCAGGCCAAGGCTTTAGAAAATATTTCCTTGTATAAAATGTTTTCCACAACTGAGGCACAACTGGTTTTAGGAAGCATTCGACAAATTTTTCCAAAATGTGATGAGGTAAGCAGTTGCTTTCGTAATTGTTTCCATTCTGCTGAATCAGATTGTAACTTAGTGTTTCTTTCTATTTTTTCTAAATCAGAGTCATTTTTGTTTAGAAGTTCCTGTAAAAAATGTCTTTAAAATGATTGAATGTCGATGTTTCCATATCGGGTCTTTCACTACATTCGCCGTATTGGTTATCGGGACCATGTTTCTGTGATGTAAAAAATAGTCTTTTTTGACGCGCTTCTTGGCTTTTAATTTTATATTTCGTGTTTCATTTTGTTTTAAAATGTTTCCAGGACTGTGGCCGCTAATATGCTTATGAACTGTATACAGTGGCATCTTCGTATTTTTTGCAACTACAGCAGCAAAACACCTTCCTTGATAACTCTGTTTAATGCAATAATTAACCCTTTTTTCCACCAATTTTTTGAGCTATCATTGCATTAAATTGTTCAACAAGATTATTGTCAACGTTTTCCAGAAGACTTCTAGAATGCCCCGCTAAATATCTCACTGCTTCCATAAGTTTTTCCTCTATGTTACAAAGTCGAAAATCGTTCATATAAAGTTGTTGGAGTCTGGTTGGGTCTTGGTACAAAAATATTTTAAATTTGCACAATTTTTATGCTCTCCAAAAATGTGACTTACACCGTTCAAAATATCACATCTAACATTGTGAATTTGTTCCTCGTGTGTCTTCTCTTTTTCATTTTTTCTGTAGATCACAGCTTTCATTACGGCCGATCTAATTTTTTAAAATATTATTCGATAACACATTTTTAAAACTCCTGGAACACCTTTCACTTTTGTAATATCTCTAATTTTGTTACAAAAATTTCGTAATAAATGATTCCGACATTCTATTTTTTGGACAGTACAATTTTTATAAGGATTTTTATCTAAAATCGTTTTATAGCAGCTGCTATCTCCGTCAGCAATCATTTGATAATATATTAGATTGTACATTTCCTGACTTTTACAAAATCCCTCAGCTATTATATTTGCTTCCATACTAGTTGAGGTACCTGTCCAATTTTTTGTAACAAGTATGCTCTCTCACTTCTTCTCCTTTATTTTCACCTCGTTGACATATCAAGCAGTATTTATTTCGAACACCCAAATATATTATTTTGCCAGTTTTTAAACCTACAATAGAAGCAACTCCAGAAAGAGAGTTATAATTACCACCTCCACGATACGACCTTTTAGCCCAACTACCGTCACATACTACTGTTATCATTGGTACCCCATTTTTATCAACAATTCCCGATTCTAGTGCTATCTTTGCTTCTTCAGCTGCTGCTTCTTTCATAGATTGCCAAGCAGTTTCTTCCCAAGCAATACACAACTTATTGTGAACTGTTTTATAAACAGTGCTAGAAAGAGATGGAATATCCATGGCGTTGGTTAAATTTTTTGAGCTGGGTTAATCCTCCTCCAGTGTTTATAATACCTGCCACTGCTGCTGTATTTATATCGACTGTGGATGGATTTTCTGACACGTATAAATTTTCTTTTAAGAGCGCACATATTACATTCTAAGCTAATAATTGATTTAAATCCTATTCTATGCTCCTTTAGTTATGAAAATATTGCTTAAAGTACATCCATAAGGCGAATGATTGCTGAGACTAACTAATTGGTCGAAAAAATGTTGAAAGTTGACAATTCGATTGCCTTCCACTGTTATTTTCCTAAAAAAAAAGAAAAACAGTGTTTTTATTATTTAGACTAATGTTTTTTTAGTTAAACATTATTAAGAAAAAAAATTTGTTTAGACATTCGTTTTTATGTATATTATGAAGTATTTTAACTAGAATTTCACATTTTATTTAGAAATACTAAGAACAATAAATAACTGAACAGTTAAACTAAACTTCCACTATTTATTCGAAGAATTCGCATTGAAAATCAATTACAGCTGTTTCGCTATAACTAGCATCGTCAGATTGACATTATTCTTCGAATAAATAGTGGAAGTTTAGTTTAACTGTTCAGTTATTTATTGTTCTTAGTAAGATGAACTTCCAAAAAGTAGAGGTTAAAACAATCAATTTCATTATTTAGAAATAATCAAAAATGAAAATAATAAAAAGGAAGGTAAATTTTGTATTTCTAAAAACCCGAAGCGCTTTCGTCTTACAAGGCAATTATTAGAGTTGCCTCATACATAAAATCTATCTGTTTTACTTTATCTTCGATTTTTAGATATATAAAATTTACCTTCCTTTTATTATAAGTCACTAAATTATTAAACAATTTTATTTATTTTATTTATCTGCCTTTGTCCACTATTGAGTTGTTGAGAAAATCCTGTTTCTAAAGCAAGATCTTCTAAATCCGAATCACTAAAAGTAAAAAATATACATATTTTTTTATCGATAAGTTGATATTTAGTTATTTAACAATAATAACAATTTTATTTTTTATCAAATATCAAAATTAGTTTTACCTTTGAGTATAATTCTGTAAGGTTGAACATCCAGCCGCCAAATTCAACTCATCTGTGCTAGAAAATAAAAATTTTGTGGTTTAAGAAGTGTTACTTTTCGTCAAATAAAAAAACTTAAATAGAATGAGTTTACAGTGATTCGTATATATTCGGCGAAAAAGTATTTTGCCAAATTCCGACATTTGGCTAAAATATATACAGGAGATTCATATTATGGACCTTAAATTAAATAAATTTTTGAATAATTTTTACAACTAAACGAACAGAAAATAAGCGCTAACATTTAATTTATATGTTTTAATTACTTTATTATCTAAAACGTCTTGGAAAGGTTTTTTACAATGTTTTGTTTTCCATATGAATTTATGGTCATATTTTATAACATTTACAAAATAAAGTGTGCAAAAATATTTCCAATACTTCTTATATTATAAAGTAGATAATGAAAACAATTGTTGAATTTCAGCTCTTAATTTCTAATCGTCTTGTTGTAAAATACAATAAAAAAATTATTTTACTGAATGTCTATAATTTGAATTTCCCTGTATATATTTCAGCTAATGCTGAAATTTGGCGAAACAATTTTTTACTGAATGTATACCAACAATCATTGAAAACTGTCGCTTGATACGAATGTACTCTTTTTTTTTAATTATTTCGATTTTTTAAATTTCAGAGTATGTATTTGTCTTAATTGTCAAATCTCTTAAATAATTACTTAACTCTGACCAAAATTTATGATTTTTTATTATAAAAAAAATTCCTCTTAGTAACTTAGATAAAAAAGTTTATTAAAATGTTTGCATATCTTAGGATATAAATTAAGGAAAAGAAAAAAACTTCTACTGGAACATAAAAAATAGGAGGTTTTGCTATTTAGTACCTGCTCTAAATCTCTTACTGCAATATTAATTTATTGGGAATTTATGCTTTAGACTTATTATATACTCACTTTTCAAGTTCTATTTGCTCAGAAGTTATAATATCTTTTGTTAGACAAGGAAGTTCGGCCCGTCGACACCTGCAAAATAATTAAAATTAGATATAAAACGTTCTTAATTGTCATCAAGAGATATTACTTACGCATTGTACTTTAAAATATTTTTTGTCTTCTTTCTGACTGACGATAAACGCAATCTTGTTTTATGTCCTTTTCTTTTTAAATCCATTATTTTTATTGAAATTGTAATCAATATACTTTACAAACTTTAACACAAAATATTTGTACACCAATAATTTAAACACAAACACTTGACTTGAAAAGCAAATCATAAATGACTGATAAATAACAAAGGGCTATTAAGGTCTGGTCCGTTACTGTTCTTGGAAACTAGGCGGTCCTTAACCCTTGTTAAGCTAAAATCTATCAGATGGCAGCATCCTACTGGCAACTTTTATTTGATTTTTATGCGGTGCAGGGCTTAAGAAATCCCTTTAAATTTTTAGGTAAATTTCATTTAATTAATTTAAAGTTATAGTAAAACGATAGAAAAATGTCTAAGCTATGCTTGTCGTGTAATAGATTTTTATATTAATTAATCAGTCTTGAGAAAATAAATGTCAAATTTTCCCATATTTTTGATATTTTAATTTCTTTTTTTAGACGAAATGAAAAACTTTTTTAAAAAAATGTTACACGACAATCATACATTTGACTTTTCTTATTTATACAGTCTCTGTCTCATTATCGTATGTATTGGCGTTTTGAAATAATAAAGGATTTTGTAACTCTCTGAAATCGCACTGATTTCCTTGCGTGAACGGACTCTTAAGTAGCACTCTTACCTCAAATTGGCATAAATAATTTTAAGAAATAAACCATTTTATTTATACTAAAAACTAATAGAACATTCATTTAATTACAAATTGATACAAATATTAACCAATGCATGGGTTTCCATTCAAGTTTATCTCTTACAGAGCGTGTGTGACAGCTTTTAGAATTTGTTATCCATATTGGCATAAGGAAAACCAGTTTCACTAACTTCACAAAATCCTCAGATCCAACGTGAAGCCACAAAGTTTTCGAAGATTAACATTCAAAGAGAAGATCCTTCCGCAAATCATGCAACCATACGGTCGTTCCCCCGATTGAGTACTTTATCTTGAAGGCATTTCCAAACTTTCTTGGGAGTTAATTCGATTTCATTCCAGTGACTATAGCGCTGCCTGGCTATCGGAAATAATTTTTATAATTTTGTCCCAGTCACGCTTAAGCATCTCCTGCATACACTTCTCCATTGCAAAAACCTCTGCTTGGAAAATTGTGGATAGGTTACCCAAGTTCTGGCTTAGATCCACCTTTGGCTTCCTTCCATGTACCCCAGCTCCAACAACCCCTCTCTCGGTCTTAGAGCCGTCCGTGTGTGTACCAACACACTCCCATTTGATCCTTCCAGGGAATAGGATGGTAAATGGCTTGTTGTAATTACAAGCACATTTATGTGGATGCAACCAATAATAATTCAATTTTATAATTTTACAAACTGAAATAAAATACATTAAGAAATAAAGCAATTTATTTATACTAACAACTAATTCAAAATTCACTTAATTACAAATTAATACAAATTAACCAATGCAGGGGTTTCCATCCATGTCTATCTCTTGCGGAGCGTGTGCGACAGCTGTTAAAATTTGTAAGCCATCTTCGGTGACCATATCGGTATGAGGAAAACCAGTTTCGAGATTTTTCACTAACTTCACAAAATCCCCGGAGCCAACGTGAAGCCTCATATGTTTTCGAAGACTAGCGTTCAAAGAGAAGGTCCTTCCGCAAATCATACAACCATATGGTCGTTCTCCCGAATGAGTACGAAGATGCACCTAAAAATAAACAAAATACTTTATAATATAATTATGGATTATATGTGGATTTTTTACCTTCAGATGCGTAGTTTGACTGAATTTCTTTAAACAGATATGACATTGATGCCTTCTTTCTCCCAGATGCACCCTCATGTGCCTCGAAGCTCCGTTGCTGTAAGGAAAACTTTTACCACATATCGTACACAAAAACGGCGTTTTCTTTGATTTTTCTCCAGGTTTGGCGTTGTGACTGCGCATATGTTTGTGTTTTGAAGAAGATCTCTGAAAAGTTTTACCACACAAATTGCAACTGTAATTCCGTTCACCAGTATGTGACGCCATATGCTCTCGAAGATGGTAGGCCTTTTTAAATATCCTATTGCACAAATTGCAGCTGAATTGTTTACTGGAGTTCGACTGGCATCTATCAAATTAAAAAAAAACACCCAAAGATCAGTTACCTTTGAATTTGTGTTTACATTTATAAACAATACTTACATTTTTAAATGTTTATTGAGTTTCCATTTGATATTAAAGGATTTTCCACAGAATTCGCAATAAAAAGTTTCTTGAGTAGAATCTTTCTTCATACAAGGTCTTTCTTTCCTGGATTGTTGCCCACAGTTATGTTTAAGCATGATAGATGGAGAAGGAAATACCTTATTGCACTTGCTGCAGGTAAATTTGGCCAAACTTTCACCATCCTCTAAATCACTGCAATCTGCATGCATAAAATTTGTTAAAACCAAAAATTTCTATCATTCTTATCTTCAGTCAAACAAATATTACAATGTTTACAAAATACATAAAAAATTAATTAAAAGAGAAATTTCGTTTTAAGGCACAATATTGTATCTGGATGAGGAGAGTTCCAGTAAGACAACCTCCATTGATAACAAAGAGCAAGCGATTTGTGGTACGGTTTGGTGACAGCTCTTGCTGCTAAAAGATATATGTGTTCAAATTGGTCTTCCCAGTTTAATTGTTATTTCCTGGTTCATTCATAAAAAATAATTTAGGTAGGTGTTCCTGTTCTGATAGATCTCCATTGAGGATCTTCACCTTGAAATAACTGTACCGATAGGGATTGTGCTAACTGACAGTTAAATACCGTAGATGCCTCTGTGTCATCTCGTCAAATAAGAGAATGGAGAAGGTTGGCTGCTAAAAGCGAGGTTTTTCTTTACTAATTGCGGGCTGATGTGAAACAGGACCGCGGTCCGATTTACGCTCGGAGTTTTTACATGACTATCAATAGGTCCGATTTGTGTGAGCACGCTAACCCCGATATTTAGTATTAACAATGATTATGTTATACTACTCATTGTAAACGCTGTAAGTTTAATTTGGAACGACTTTAAACATGCTGACAACGCTGTGAGCGTGAATCGGACCGCGGCCCAGGATTACACAGTCCCTGTTTGGAGATTTTAGAGTATATGTAAGTGGCGTTAATGGATGCCGTATTTCTATACAATCTATCTTTTAGGCCTGTTTGCCAGTTCTCTACTGACATTTATTTTTTATGGTACGCTAAATTGAATAGTTCTACGTCACAACTCACATCTCTTTGCGAAAAATATTACAGTCAGTGAATATCAAGTGATGCGTAGTGCTATTATTTTATATAAAGAAAGGAAAAACCAATGTCAATGTCACAAATGTTTATTATTATAAAAGTTGAAAATCTAAAGCCCTACTAGTTTCGGCCTACAATAAGGCCATCATCAGACTACAAAGAAGAAAACACATTACAAACAAATCAGAGATTAATAAGTACAATTCCTTACCTATAAAAGTTACAAAGTAAAAGGTTAAATATAATCAAGAAGAACTAATGGTTAAAACCAAGGTAAAGTATTAAATTATACAAAGAGAGAAGAAATGGATAATGAAAAATAATTAGATCAGATTAAGTAAAGAGGAGTAAGCTCAACGAATTTAATTATAAAATTCTATGATAATTAAAGGGGGATGAAGCAACTCAAATGCCGAAACTAACCAATAAGATAAGTGATTTTTGGTTATAGACCAAAACAGAGAGATGAGAATATGGTTATGAGACCATTTAAAGACGGTTATTAGGAAAAAGAATAACTCTTCTAATATCTCTAAACTTGGCGTTCCAGAGAACCGAAAATAAATGTTAAAGTGGGTAATCCATAAAAAAATGGAAAACCCAATAAGAAAAAGAAATGTAATGGATATTTAAGAAACATGGTAAAAGAAAAGTTGATGAACATTGTCCATATCCAATAAGTCAATAGTTGCAATAGTTGATTGCACCAACACTTAAGTATTTATTACTATTTTCAACACGTGAAACTAATGATATTGGCGAGAGACACCAATAAGTTGGAAAGTAGTCATAGAACGTATGACAGGATAAAGTTGAATGACACAAACCATGGAACATGAAATCAGAAATGTGTCCAAGATAACTAAGAAAATGGTACTAAAAATTATGTTATCTCTGATTTGTTTGTAATGTGTTTTCTTCTTTGTAGCCTGATGATGGCCTTCAACTTCAACTTTTATAATAATAAAAATTTGTGACATTGTTGCTTCAACTATTATTTTATGTTTGCCTTCACAAAGAACTAAAGAAAATTGAAAACTGAGACTCTAAATCAGGCCATAACTCTGATGGTATAATGCAGAATGTTCCAAAACTGCGGCCCGCGTTGACGCGAGCAATGTATTGCCGAGATAACTCGCATTCCCCTATGCTGTCGCAACGTGGTCGCATCTCCCTGGGGTGAGTCATAACCCAGCACACTCACAGTCAGTCCCCATTCTCGCTAAGTCTGAGAAACTGATCGCATGTACTTGTTGTAAGGTGTAGTGTACATTCATTATTTGTTTAATTATGTCCCTGAATAAACAGAGAAAGGTTGACAGTGAATTTCATGTGCTTAACGAAAAGCAATATGTTGAAGAAACATTAATCTGTCCTATGGACGGTAGAGGTAAGGAGGACCAACTTGTATAGGAATAATGTCGAAAAACTGTCCAGCGGTAAAAAGCAAATAGAATATGGCGCGAGAGTAGAATATAAGGGTAAAAATACAACGTGAAGTCAGTAATCCTCCATAGTTTATAAACAGAGTGAAATGAGTTGGGTTGAAAAATTTAATATTTTTCGTGACTTGTGTATTATGCAGAATTTAAAATCTCAACTATTATCGTAGTCAAATATAATGTAATGTCGTTCCTTTTGACATAGCCGATCACTGGACAAATTCTTCTTTTCTACTACTTCTAACGCCCTGTAATAGTTACTCTTGCTACTGTGGCGCCACGAATTTATTCCCTTCCGAAGGACACTTTTTACATTGAGTTGGTTTTCCTTCCTTCTACCATCCATAATCTGTCCATAAATATATACACAAAAGAAACACAAGGAATAGTCTTACCTGAATGGTTATCATCCGCATCATTATCATACGTTTCCATTTCAGGTTCTGGTTCGACTTTACTCCAAAACTCAAAGGCTTTAAACACTTTTTCTCTAAACTGTATTACTTTTTCTAAATCGTCAACACAAGGCAGACAAATTACGTGCGATTCGTTTATAACCTAAAAAAATTAGAGAAATCATTAAATCACAATAAGCTAGATTCACGTGGGTAGCATTTTTTTGTTTTTAGAAAAAATAAATTATTCATGTCTTCTTTTTTATATAATTTGATAGAAAAATCTAAACATTTCATAACAGGTTTATTACAGTAGAATAGTGTCATTAATATTTATTTATATTTTGCACTTATAAAAATCTTCATTATAAAACGCATTTGCGTATCGTAATGTAACTTTTACGTACGCAAATTTTTGTTTTAAATGGTTGGCGACATGAGTGAAGTATCTAATGACATTGGTGGCTATATCAATTTATTAATTTTATATTGTTCTTTAAGAAAGTATTTGTGAATATGAATGTCATCTTTTACTTATTTAATATATTATTATTGGTGTATTATTCAATTTAATAGTTATTTATGATATAAGTGTTAAAAGTACATGTTTAAGGCACGCATGTGAAGGTTTCGCTTCGCTCATTCTGCAATTCACATGAGTGCCTTAAAAGGTACTTTTAACACGTATTTCATACAATATTTTTTCTACAATCGTTCAAATAAAGTAATTATACAGTTTGAATTAAATTTTAAAAACTTGTATTAATACATACAATGGAGATAATTTTAAATTGCATCGTATATTACGGACCCTATCAACCATTGTTGATATAATTGTTTACGAATCATCATTCTTCCTTAGCCATGGAAAATGGTAAAACAGCAGTGCAAGAAATTAATTTGTCAAATTGCACAAATTGTACTGTTAATATTAATGTTAATAAATAAAATCTAAATATTTTGACGTTTGCTTTCAAAATCTGACAATTCACTTTTGACAGCAGTGCCATAAACATTTTAAGCCACTCAGTGCCATAACATAACATAAATTATTTTAAAACATTAACATTTGATAATGTAAATGTCAAAACTGTCAAATGTTATAAATTACACAGTGCTACCAAACCAACATACTTTTTAAAATCCAAATATTCGTAATTTACATAAAAATAATAAATTAATTTAAAAAATGAAAAAATGACAAAATATAAAAAATATTATAAACAACTTATTTCATATGGCTGTTGTGACACTCGTCCTTTAAAAAACTCAACGCTTCGCGATTCGTTTTTTGAACTTGAACTCAGACTTATCTTAGGTGCCTACAGAACCACACCAGTTAATAGCATGCGCTGCGAGCTGAGAGAATTTCCACTTCACTTCAGAAGGCAAATACTAAGTCTCAAGTATGCAACCAAAATTGCTGCACTTCCGAATATCCCTATCTATAATACGTTATTTGGAAAGAGATATGAAGACCGTATAAAAAATTCAAAACGATACCCGTGTTTTTACGAAAGAATTTATACCTACCCAAACACCATCAATACCTAGTAATTTCCTTTGACGTTAGTTACTTCCTCCTCAATTTCCCCATGGATTATACCATTACCAACGATTATAACACAGTTAACAATGTATCATAAATCATTAACCTGTCCAACTATCCTTCAAAAGAAATTCCTGGAAATTATTTCTAAATATCCAGAATCCATCCATCTATATACTGACGCATGAAAATCTAACTTTGGGGTAGGAGCTGCAGTGTTTTCTTCCAGTTGTATTCTCAAATTTAAATTGCCAAGCACATACAGTATTTTATCTGGAGAATTATTTGCTATTTTTCAAGCATTATCACACATAAAATCAAGACAAGATAAACAATTTCTAATTATAACTGACTCTCTCAATGCACTTCAAGAAATTAAAAAAATTTACTCTAAAAACCACCATGCAATCAAAATTAAGCAACTCATTTATGAATTAAAAATCCAAAACAAAGACATTATTTTTATATGGACACCATCCCATACTGGTATAATTGGAAATGAAAAGGCTGACAAGGAGGCACAAGAAGCTGCTGTCACAAAATCTTGCTATGCATAAAAGTTCTGCTAGAGATGTTGCCATCCACTTCCATGAACAAATTAAACAACAGTGGAATATTGAGTGGCAACGTTCTACTAACAAATTAAAAGAAATAAAACCAAATGTGGGACCTTGGCAACCACACACACTTCAAAGAAAACATCAAACAATTCTTTCTAAATTAAGATTGGGTCACACACGATTAACTCATGAACACCATTTTACAAAATTACCACCACCTTAGTGCAACTTGTGCAATATTACTATAAGTGTCAAACACGTTTCATGTGAGTGTCCAAAATATACTCAAGAAAGAAGAATCCATAGAATTTCATTTTAGGACCACAATGCAACGTTACTGACTTAATTAATTTTTTAAAAAGTATTAATATTTTAAATCAATTGTGATTCTGTAATATTGTTTGTAAAGTTTTGCTCCGCCGCTAATAACTCTCGAAGTTGATGCGGGATAAATAAAAAAAACTCGTGTCATAACAGAAAGCCATATAAAATATGTCGTTTAATATACTATTTAGACAAAGAGCGTGCCTTCACCAAACGAAATAATTTGGTCACTGCATTGAATTACCTATAAACTTTCTAAACACTCTGTTAACCATGTAGCAGATCGAGAATGGCCACATTAATCAGATTTAGAACCATGTTTTGATAGAGATAAAGATTCAGATTAGATTGTTTGTTAGAAAATAAGGATTTAATTCATACATTGGTACTTACCACAGACTGATTCATAACCTCCTGGATTTTTGTCATGTAACTTTTTTCTTCTTCGGAATTTGCATTATTGATTTGTAAAAATTCTCTAGACTCTGTTTGATCGTTTTGTAAACAAACTAAGCATGTCTTTACACGAACTTCAGGAGCAGTCTGTAACATACATTTTTAATCAACTCAAGCACAGATATTTTGAGATAAGCTCTAAATGTTTTTTTCCATATTTCCATGTTTAGTAACCAGAAATTTTCCCAAAATAAAAGATAAGATAAGGTATTGGAGGTCACAAACGTAAAAAACAGTTAAAAAATGAGGTCAAGAACTTAATGAAGTCTCAAAAACTCTATTTAACTAACGATTGTTTGAAGATTAACAAATAAACGTCTTTCCTACAAAACAACAGGCAACACGGACAAATCGTTTCCTACTAACAAAAGTTTTGATTGAGGAATTCAAAAAAATAGCAAACCTCTTGTTTTTGGATATTTCAAAAAGGCTTTTGATTTGGCATTGAAATAACATCAAGTATCTAGATAGACAATGAAAGAAACAATAAAAATATTATAATAAGTATTATCTGGATAACATTTAGAAAATTTAAGTCAGTTATACTAAATATTTCTTTCACCTTCTTTTCTTCATCGTTATTTTCGTTTTTCATCTTGACATTAGGATGTTTCCTATCCAAATGTTTTTTCAAATTCGATGTCGTTGACCTAAACCCAAGTTCTTTTTTGCAGATATTGCAAATAGCCACATACTCCCCTGGTTTTTTTCGCGTAAAATATTTCCAAATTTGTGAACGTTTCCTCTTGGTATTGCCATCCGAAGAATCTCTTTCGTCGTCGTCCTCTCCATCGGTTTTGTGGATACCTGATGTCGAATCCGTTTGTCGAACAAGAATATTTTCCTAAAAGGCATAAAAATGGTTATAGTCCGGTCAAAGTAGACATTTGAAATAACAAAAATTGGTATAGACCTAGAGTATAGAAATAAAGGGTCAAAAATCCCTGTGCATAAAAAGTTATTAGATCAAAGTTGTAGAATTATTTCATTTTTTCCTGGGAGATCAAATTTTAAATGATATTCACACATAAGCCACGTATATACCTTATAAGAACGCAAGTAAATGAATCCAACTTTTGTTTTTAAAATGTATGCTTATTTTGTGGCAATCAAGCTAATGAAGAGGCTAAGAAAAGAAAAAAGGGAAGCATCTTCAAAAACAATTTATAAAGTTTGATTTAGCATGATTTAGTCGCCCCTCTTGGGCTAAATACAATAGTTGTTACAAATCTTTCCAGAAATGTAGTACTGTACTGGTTGTAAAGTTGGTGGTCCCCAAGGTGAAGCCAAAAACTCTGCAATGGAGGAAATTTTTCAATTTATAGAAAGTAATTACAATTTAAAGTTTACTTTGGATGAATTAAATAATGTTTGTCACAAACAGCAGGATTGTCACCTATTTGCGTCATAAAATTCCCTGACTTTTCCAGGTTTTCCCTGACTAATTTTTATACTTGTAATTTAATATATATATATAAAGGAGGGTAGTCTTGACTGATATATATGAAATTAAAGGTTTTTTTGAGGTAAGCAGTCAAAAAAAAAGGGCAATTAATGTAAACTCTTTATATTTGCGAAGCTTTCGAAAATGTTTATTTTCTTCTTCAGCACAAACTAAAATTATAATAAACTTTTAACATTATATTATAATAGTTAAATTAAAAACTTACTATCGTGAGGTTAAATAATTTTTGGCCTCATAAATGAGCACATTATAAAAATTTTTACCAAAATACAAAAAATAAATTAAATTAAAAGAAATGTTAATTTAGAATAAATGTTCAAAATCAAAATTTGACGATTATGTCATGATGACATAAACTATCAGAATTTAAAATCATTAATCAAAAAGAAGAAGAAATGAAAGAAAATTAAATTTTTAATTTATATGTTACACATCCCGTGATAGTATATAACTGTAGATATTATTATTATTTCCACCCACCTAGTCTTACAAAATGTTTGAATTTATGGTAATTGTATGGTCTCTACCCCTATGAGGTATTTAAGTAATTGTTAGTTGCACGTTTTAAAACAGGTATGGTTTAAAATAAATTCTGTGATAAAGTATTAAAATAGAACAAAAGTATCAATCTTGATTGTGAGTGAAATTTATTGTATTAACCATTATTTTGTGGAAGTTCACCTTACTAAGAACATTAAAAATAAAACTTTTAAACAAAACTTCCACTTTTTATTAAAAAAAATGTTTTGCCTCAATGACAGCTGTTTCAATAAAAACTATCATCATCAGATTGATATATTAAAGTTACACTTTGTTCAAGCTTCCTTAAAGAACTCAAAATAATAAGACATTCAGCAGATCAACAATTTAAAGTTGTAAATAAACAAATAAATATTGGAAGTTCTCCACTATTAAATAGGGCTAATAACATCTAGGCTTTTATATTGTTATGTCTTATTACTTTCATACTAGGTCTAGTCTTAACACTCCTTAATGAACATTAGGTAGCTACCTTAAAAAAACAAAATGTAACTTCAATTTGTTCTATACACAGCTGACTTTCCAACAAAAAGAGACACCACTATAGGTACATTTGCTGATGATACGGTTATCCTTGCTAGTAACAATGATTGAAGAGGATTTGTCACTGGAGAAGGCCTCATCATGTCAAATGTAGTAGTAATGCTCTGAAGCCATCAAATTAGCCTATAGAATTGTAATATTCTGATTGCTAATAAATATACTATTAAAAAAAAATTGTCAATACGACGATTCTAGTTTTTAACGAAACAGCTGTAATTGAGTTAAAAAAGCCCTTTTTTGAATAAAAAGTGGAAGTTTTGTTAAAAAGTTTTATTTTTAATGTTCTTAGTTGATTGTGAGTGTTTTATAATAATTTGGTTCAAAGAAATAATAAAATTCCAAAAATTTTAATAATGTCCCGACTTTATCAAGAATTTTTAAATATTCCCTGACTTTTCCCTGACATATTCAATGAAATGAAAGTCCCTGACAATTCCAGGTTTTCCAGGCTGGTGACAATCCTGTACAGATAACAGAATAATAAAAATATGAAGAATTATTATTACAGAGAAGCCTGCAATATAAACATTTATTTGTTTTGTCCATAATTATCAAGACATTTTAAGTCAAGCCTGGTCTGGCAAAAATACTTGGATAAAAAAGAAAAATGGTTAAACATTTTGAAAGTAGCAACAGCAATTGTTTGAGAAGATATTCAATCTTATGTGTTTGATAATTCAATGTATCCTCTTTTTATGCACACATGTGATAGATGAAGATTTTTGACAGTTTATTTCTAATGGTGAACCAAGGGTATATAATAGTTGGCCCTGTCCTAATTTTTGTTATCTGATAACTATTTTGATGTCTACTTTGACTGGATTATTAGTTAATAAATTAAATCGTCAAACTTACAGATAGAAAATTAAATAAGAAAACAAACCTCATTTACCTCTTTCACTCGTTCTATTTTGATATCAAAAGTATTGTCGGGATGTTTCCTTTTGAAATGTTTCTTAAGATTATTAGTTGTACTCCTGTAGCAGAACTCTTGATTGCAAACGTTGCAGATGGCCACGCAATCGGAATTTGGTTTTTCCGTGAAAACATTCCAAATTTGGGATCGTTTTTTAGTGATAGAAGTATTTTTAATATCGGCTACTTCATCGAACGTAGGTGATGGTCGGAAATCAGGGTCATCGTCATCATCAGAATGATCCAAGTTCCAGAAATCATTGTCCAAGTCATCGTTGTTACCAACTACTTGTTGATTCTGATCGCTTGTAGCAGTGTCAAGATTTTGAAATACTTTAGTACCTTCTAATAATAATGAATCTGCTTGAAGTTCATATTGCTGTTCAACTTCCTTTCCTTCCATTTCTGCATCTTTTTTTTGTTCAAATTCATTATTGGGTTCTTGATAAACAGGCTCTTGTTCATCTGAAAGATCCTAAAATTGAATTAAAAATTGTTATTGTTAAAAGTTAAGGAATCTACTAATTTTTTGTTTATGGCACATTATAACAATAAAGTATTGAAAAATCTAAAAATAGGTTAGGATACATGGAAATGCTGCCTCTGCAGGCCTAGAGTACATTCTGATACTCCAGAGTGTTATCCAGCTTTGTTTATAGTTCTTTCCATATGGAAGTTCATTATAAGTTTCCTATCTAGGATAATTCACAAATATTGAAACTCCTAGAAAAATGGAATAAATATTCTATTCTCCAAATTGATTTGCAAAGTCTATCCAGCTTCCTTCTATTTACAAAAAGAAAATTTTATTTTTTGTTTCAAAAGTATTTTTTCATCCTCACATCTTTTAAGGATTTTTAATATTCATTTTGCTTTGCTGCACCTCTCTTTTTGTTATTGTAAAACAATGTTTGCATTATTTCTTGAATTGACTGGATAAAAACATTTTTTGTGGGGCTTCTTGAGGATGTACATGATTGGGAGACTGAAAGTGTTAAAATTATTAAATATCAAAGTAAGAAAAATAATACTTTAAAATAATTACAATTATTTGATCATTTTAAAACAAACTTTAGATTTAAATTATTTGTACTCCTTTCAATACAATTTTGACACACATATTCTATGTACTTTCTATAAAACCACACATCTCTTAGGACTTTTTATTATAAATTTTGTTTGGTTATCCTTTTTACAAATATTACAAGAAGCATTAGAATCAGAAGCATATATTTTAGGAAAAAAATCACTCACTTTTAACATAGTTTGAAATTATTTTATCATTTTGAGAAAAATGTTCAGCATGCTTTTTATAAGACAAACATTTTTTGGTTCCTATGCTTCCTAATATGTTTTTGGAGATTGTTTGTTGTTGATTTGTAAGAAATTTCTTTTTTGCAAAAAATACAAGTAGCCTTGGTTTCTCAATTTGGTACTTTTATAAAAAAGTTCAACATCCTAGCTACTCTTTTAGAAGTAGCTACTTCATTATCTTGATTTTCTTGCATTGTCATATTTCTTCCATGTTTTTATTCAATTTAATTTTTATTTCATCATCAGCTTCATCTGATTTGTTTGTATGCTTTCTAATCAAATGTTTTTGTAAATTTCCTGTACTACTTCTGTAAGAAAACTTCTTTTTGCAAACATTACACTGGGCCTTGGTATTAGAACCATCAATTTTGGTAAAAAATTCCCACATTCATGATTCCCTCTTAGTTAAAAGCAGCTGCAGTTTTTCTCCAGTATCAGATTCCAAATTATTACTTTTTTGTTCATGTTCGGATAACTCTTGGACATGCTTTCTATTCATAATGTTTTTTAAGGTTTTTAATTGTAGATTTATAAGATATTTTTTCTAGAGAAAAATTACAATATGGAACGCAGTCAGACATTTCCACACAGATGATTTTTTTATTGTAGAATGTTTGTTATTTATATGTTTATGAAGGTTACTAGTTGACTTATAACAAATTTGTTTTCTGCACAAATTACACATTGCAATTTAATCAGATTTGGAAAATTTAGTAAAAAACTTCCACATAGAAGAAGAATTTTTACAAGAATTTATGACTAAATCATTACTATTACTTTCATCACTACTAGATATCTTCATCAGAATTAAATGCTCTAAAAGTAGAATTTTTTTCATCACTTACTGCTTGTAATTCTGGATGATTTCTATCTAAATGTTTCTTAAGATTCCAGGTAGTTGTCTTATAAGAAAACTCCTTATGGCAAACAATACAAGAAGCAACACAGTCTGAAGATAAAATTTTAGTGAAACAATCCCACAGCCTTGGAACTGGTTTAACTGCATCCAATACTGTATAATTACAATTTGCAGTAACTGGCTGGACCTCCACTTTAAATGATTTAACTTCACAGGAATTTTCCAACTGTCTTTCAATGACAATTTCCACTTCTTTTGGTAATGTACTGTAATAAATAAAACTTTGGTTATCTTCCAGTTTAACCATCTGCAGGTTAAAACACGCTTTGATCCATTTACAAACAGCATTTAGTGCTTTAATATTAAAAATTATTTGAACCCCTATTACATGTTTACAAACAATCAAATCGTGTAATGCATTAATGTAATGCACTTACTACTTCACTAAAATTTGTTATTCTTAGGTAAATCACATACTTACTCGTCTTTTAGTTGCGAACGAAAGTTTATATCTACGTCAGGATGCTTCCTCTGGATGTGTTTCATTAAATTAGTAGTTGTCGATCTGTAAGAAAATTCTTGAGAACACAAATTACAAGTGGCAATAAAATCAGATTTATGGGTTTCTGTAAATACATTCCAGACCGCTGAACGTCGAATTGACGACATTTCAATATAATTTTCTTGATTCTAATGTGATAATAAGTTAATAAAAATCATTTCGAAAATAACAACAAACAATTTCTTAGAAAATGACACGCTAATAAGACGGATGAATTTTGGCTATAATGACAAACAGTTCAGCCAATAGTAATAGACGGCCTTTAATTTAGTACGTTTTCAGTTCAAGATTCGTATTATATAACTGGCGAGTCGGTGAGTGGCTGGAGAGACGCCGAAATTTTAATCGATAGCGTTCATGCGTGATGCGCGCTTGTAAATACAAGCCGTAAATTGGAAGTTAAATGAATTAAAAGTAAAATTGGATTACATTGAAACTAATGAAGAAGTTTTTATTATTTATTCGTTTATCGCCAACTACGCTAACACAAAAAGTTTATGTAGTTCTCAACTCATATGAAAGGTTTATTTATAAATCAAAATATGACACGTTTAAAACTTTAAAGATCTTTTTATTTTAATGTTAATCTACCTACACTCGCATCAAATTATCTTATTATTAAACTTTAGTTTTGATCTCCAAATGGTTATACCTACCTACTTTTAATCTTCGTCCAAAGTTTTAATAATGATTAGCGCATCTTTTTTATAATTAAGTTTTCTATTATTATTTTAATAAAATCATGGTTTTGATTTAAATAAGCTCAGAAAAATAAAAACGTTGATGTATGTCTTCTACATTCCTTTTGTCCTTGGTGCATTTTTTTTATTATTAAGTTTACTTTTTATTTGAATGCACTGCTTTTTAGGAATGATTCTTCATTGAGTTTACACAGATTATTTACTTAATGTTTCATATAGGTATATAATATACCACAAAATCATTTTTACAGTATTATTAAAAAGTTTTATAAAACAATCAAATAAACGTCACCATAATTCCTTTTAGTAAGTATATTAGATTTGTTTATTGTGTTTGTTGATCGATTAAAATATTTGAGCGTTGATAACTTCCGTTTTAAAGCAAGCAACCAACATTACAAAAAATTTCGAATTATAAAGTACCTACGTTAATAAATTTCGAAGAAAATTGTTTAATATTTATTTGTAATTAGCAGATTAGTCATTCTGCTTTATTTGCAAATAGCTTAGTACGGTTTGCTGAAATATTTTTACGTTTAGAAGTTGAATTAATTAAATAAATCCATCTGTCAACAATCAGTGGTGTAGCAAATATTAGGGATACTTATTTTTCATAAATTTTTGGCACATAATAATGTTAATACAAAAAACCATAATAATTTTTTTTATTATGCGTTAATAATCGGCATTGACCATAATCTTCGGGCAACATTATTAACCGTATATTGACATTTACATATAAATCTAATAATAAACATATTTTAATTATTGTTATCACTGTCTGGTTATTTTTATCACATGAATGGAATATTTATTTTCCTTTTTCGTTAATTTTAGTTTATCTACATATTTTTTAATTGTTGTTTATACATAAAGTGGCATCCAGTTTACATTTCAGTGATAAATAGGAATAGGATCGATTTCAAAATTACGTTACTATTAATACCGATATGTTTCGTTAATATGATTAACTTAAAAAATACATTTATATAATATATTGAATTATATATATTATATACATTCCCAGATATGAAAAATTTTGTAGTAATAAATTTATAATGTATAACATAAAAAATCATGTTTAACAAAACGAATAAGTAGGTACCTATGCCTTCCATTAGCAATCCAAAAAACTAACAGCTTTCTGGACAATTTCAACAATATCCGCGATATCACTTTGAATAAGGACCTGTTGTATAAACTATTTACTTTAGATCTAGACCATCAGGTCAAATATTTTACCATTTTTCATGGTATTATTTATACGGTTAGGTTTAAGTTATATAAACCACATAAAATGATCTGCATTTTTTTAGTGTTATTTTAATATGCTGGTACTGGATATATAGGTACTTATTATTCATTTTCACACATATTTTGATTATGTGTAATCAAGTTTACAGAGATAGCCAAAATTTTTTATGAGCAGCATCGCTGTGTTAAGCGTGTATATAGCCATAAAGAGATTTTTATTGTTTTATGTGTATAAATATTTTATCTACGGCGTTGATTTCACATTATTATGAAACTTGGTTTAATCAGAGCTAGAACGTATCAAAATGCGGAGTGTTAGGTGACATAGATATATTTAATTGGATTGTGCGCGATTTTTAGACATTTTTTCGTATTCTTTTTTTAATTTGGCAAATGGTTATAAAAGTAAGTTATTATCCCAGTATTATAAATACCAAAGTTATATTCTTGTGAACGCTAATATATACATTCTTAGTCAATATTGCAATTCATGTTCTTTTACAATTCAATATTTTTAAATACCTTTGTTTGAATGGGAGGAAATAATATATATTATTTTTAAGGAAAATTAAATGAGAGACAATTACATTTTTTTGTATCCTCCTTTATAGAATCAAGTTTTTTAAAATTTTTTACAAATAAATCAACTTTTTTGTACACATTAGGTATTAAATTATTTTCATATAACTCCAGGCCAGGAATATGAATTCTAAATCTCTTAATTCTTTATAGTGGATGAGCGAAATCTCTCACAATCTATCGATCTATCTATCACTGTATGGTAAAGTATACCTACGTTATTGTTGTACTGCATTTTGCAATATATTTGTAAGTTCTTTTAAAAACTATTGAAACGATCTGTGTTATTACGTCATTTGACTATATTAAATTCCCAATCTTTACAAAATCTTAACAGTTAAGGAGACAATAAAGTTTGATGGTGAAAACGTATAGAACTTGAGGAGCTCTTAACTTTTAAGGTTTCCTTAACTATCCTCTGCTTAACGTGATGTTGGTTCAATAGGGTTTCTTGGTAAATGACACATTAGAAACTCAATAAGTTGTCATTCTCCAAATGATTTTTCAACAACTGAACAATTCTATATAACATTGATGTTAACAACATCAGTACAGGTGGCCTAAGTGCTGTGGGTCTATACTCACCCTCCCTACTCTACAGATACAGATACAGAAGGAAAAACCTTTTTCAAACCAAAGTTACTGTGAATCGATTGTAAAACCATTGGTTGAACAATCTACGGTAGGCCTCTAACTGACAATGTCAGCCAACGATAATAAACCTATAGCACAGAGGACCTATATAATACAAATCAGAGTATCGACTCGCTGTCGGCTCCTTTGATGTTGATGTTTATAAGACAAGAGCAGCCATTTTTTAGGAGTATAAACCACAAAACAGAATACTGGTTAGTCTGTTTTGTGGAATAAACTCAGCAGAGTACTAAAAAAAATCGTTATTATAGGTAAGACCCGTACTTGACATTGTTTTATTAACAACTTATCTTTATTTTCATTAGTTTTGAAATTTCGGTTGATACATTTATTGGTAGTGTAGTGTAAAATTTTAAAAAATAATTTTTTCACATACAGCAATGGGATATTTGTACAAGGATGTATAAAAAATTCACCACTGCTTATATTTATTAGAGTTTGAAGAACATGATCTTTTATTGCCAATTCTTCAAACAGTTTTTCAAAAATGTTAAATAATTGTTGTAAATATATTTTTTTAAATATCCACATAAATACCATTCAACATTTTCTTTTAAAATATCTGTATTATTACGATAATCCGTTTCGTTAAGTATATTTTTTTAAATAAACGTGGTTTTCTTCAACCGTTTCGTTGTTTCTTGTTCTTAGTAAAATGGATTCTCACATAGTAAGGGTTAGTATAATAAATTTCATTAATACCTTTTCCATAATAAAAATAAAGTTTGTACCACCTTTCTAGACACGTTATTACTATTTAATAAGTTACATAAGTACGCTAAAACCGATAATCCTAGTTGAAATCAATGATTTATGAATACAAACAATTGGTCACTGAATATTTTTAAATTTCAAAATAAGCAGAATGTGAGGTAAAAATAATAATAATAACTTTATTCACTTAATTGAAATACAAAGTATAAAATTATAAAAAATTATAAAAATGTATGTTGTGAATGTAAAAATAAATCTATAAGCTTAATTTGGTACTCAAATAAAAAGAAGAATATTAGAGAAACTTCGTTTGATATTTACTAGATTCTAATTCTATTTTTTATATTTTGCGCTTACAAAAATCTTCATTATAAAACGCATTTGCGTATCGTAATGTAAATTTTTATATTTTGCACTTATAAAAATCTTCATTATAAAACGCATTTGCGTATCGTAATGTAACTTTTACGCACGCAAATTTTTGTTTTAAATGGTTGGCGACATGAGTGAAGTATCTAAAGGCAAGACTATTGACAATGACGTTTGAGGCTAATAGCAATTTATTAATTTTATATTTTTCTTTAAAAAAGTATTTGTGAATATCAATATCATATTTTAGTTATATAATATATTATTAATGGTATATTATTCATTTTAAAATATTTTAAAACATTAACATTTGATAATTTAAATGTCACAACTGTCAAATTTTATAAATTACACAGTGCTGCCGACATACTGTTTAAAATAAAAATATTCGTAATTACATAAAAATAAAAAATTAATTTAAAAAATGGTAAAAATGGTAAAAAGGGCAAAATATAAAAAATATTATAAACAACTTATTTCATATGGCATAACAGAATTCCATATGAAATGCGTTGTTTAATATACTATTTAAGCACGCAAAATTTTGGTTTTAAATGGTTGAAGTAGTGAAGTATCTAATGACAATACTAATGACAATGACATTTGCGGCTAATAGCAATTTTTTAATTTTATATCGTTCTTTAAAAAAGTATTTGTGAATATGAATATCATCTTTTACTTATATAATATATTATTATTGATATATTAATCATTTTAAAATATTTTTTCTACAAACGTGTTAAAAATGCCATTTTTAGCAATCCATAAAAGCCTTAAAAATGTCACTTTAACGCACTGAGTGCCTTAAAATGTTTATGGCACTGCTGTCAAAAGTGAATTGTCAGATTTTGAAAGCAAACGTCAAAATATTTAGATTTTATTTATTAACATTAATATTAAGAGGGGCGTTTCTAATTTGGTAAGCCTGCCTGAATTTAGTGAAAAATATGGTTATTTTTAAATTACAACAATGAACAGTAGATGGCGATAGTGGTTTCAAGTTAGTATTTTTGTTATAAATTTGAATATTTTTAGAGCTTGTTGACATTCTTTGTCTAAGACAGAGATGAAAATATGAATTTTGCTTCGTAAATCTTTGAATATTTTCACGACATACACAAACATTTGACCTTGAGACCATAAACAGATAAAAAATACCTATATATTTTTTATTAAATATCCTATTTGGATATATTTTAGAAGTTTGTTGTGATATTGTGTCATAGGCGTAACAAATTAATTGTTTTTAGGATTTAAAATATGGATATATAAAAAAAATAAAATAAAATAAGATTTCGGCATTCCTAACAAATAATTAATTAATGAAATTTATTGTACTAACCAGAGTTGGGTCGGATATTGAAAAAAAGTATCCGGATACCGGATACGGATACTCAAAATGTATCCGGATACTTTTTTAAAAAGTTTGAATACTTTCATTTAAAAATGTATTCGGATACAAGTACCTATCCGGATACTTCCTAGGATACTTTGAAGGATACTTTTTTTAAAAAGGACAAATTATTAGTATTAAAACTATGTGATGTGCAGGTATTTTTAATGTAATATATAATAATAAAAATACATTTAACCAACGAAAAATTTTTCGTGTCACTGCCTGAACTTTTGATATTGAATTTGGCCAGCGTCGGACCAGCCGAGTTTCCAAACTTTTTTTAGGGGTGTACTTATTTGTACTTGTAGGTACACTAAAATAAAAATATAAATATTAGGATGTCCTTTATTATAATATCCGAAAAATAATTTCTTCTAATAATTATAAATACAGGGTACAAAGGGGTTCTTGAAAAGAGAGATATAGAAAATATAAAAAATAAATAACGTAGGTACTTATGAAACTGATTTATAGGTAAAAACAAAGATCCATTAGAATATAATAATATATTATAACGGTGACCAGTACGAAAAATGGGATTTAACATGTTAGACACATCTGAATTAAAGGAATAAGGGCAGTGTTGTGCCTACGTTAGGTGCATTATCGGAGGGCGATAAATAATGTTTAAAAGTATCCCAATATTAAAAACAGTATCCGGATATCGGATACTTTAAAATTTGGTAACGGATACGGATACCGGGTACCAAATTTAATAGAGCTTTCGGATACATAAAAAGTATCCAGATATTGTATCCGTATACAGAAGTATCCGGATACTACCCAGCTCTGGTACTAACCCTTACCAATTAAGGTATTTATTAGAATAAATATGTTAATTATAATAATAACATATTACGGTTTCTGAATATACACACATCAACATGGTCTAAAGAAAAATTGAAGTAAAGTGGAAAATATGTATTTATACCTTTTTTAAAATTGAGATTGAAATGTATTGGCAACAATGCAAAATTAAACGAGGTTAGTTGTTAGTTTGATCCTTAGACTAGGAATGAGAGAGGACAGCGCATGGCAATGAAAACCTTATTCGTGTGTGAGAAGCCAAGTTTCAAACGTTTGACATATGTTTGGTGGTAAACAAATTTGGAACATCGAATTGTATTTTTTTAGTTTTTTTATTAATTTTCACCTTTTTTAATTACCTACCTGAATAGACATTTTAAAATGGTTAATTGTGCAGTTTATAAGTGCAACAGTCAGAGTGCTAAAAAAGAGGAAGGAATTTCATTTCATAGGTAAAAAGTATTTTAAAACTATTTCCTTGAAATTTATTTTTCCTACGACCACATATGAAAGTGCTAGTTTGCACAATTATTTGTACTTAAGAAAGTAGCTAATATCAATACACGTATTGAAAAGTAAAAAAATATAGTTCTATGATCTGTGACATTTACGTCAAATTTATCAATAGTAAACACATGAATGACAAAGCAAGGACCATTTAATTTTTTTTAAATCTTCCTTGTGTCAAATATTGTATGGTAATTGCCAATACAAATTTTTCTGTATAAAGTAAGAATAAAGAAAAAAGTTTCTTATAGGTTTTTAAATTTTTAAAAAATAAACATATTTTTATTCAATATTATTATTTTTATAAAAACACTTTTAGAAAGAAGAACAGTTTATTCTTCTTTTTTATATTGTGTTTATGTTCCGTGCATGTGTCGAATGTGGATTTTTGAAGTTATGTTTGTGTTTCTGTTCACAATTATCTTTGTGCCTATTATTATTACATTACTTTTCAATTAATTTCACCGACTGACCATTTTACTTTTAATTTTTATAGAGCCCACAAAAAAAAAATTAAAATGTCATTTAGCTAATAAAGAATTTTGATGTGAATTCCTGAGAAAGGTGGTTATTTGATTTTAATTAATTATATTTCCATGCAATATATAAACTCGTTTAAAACCTAATTTTTAACATGACTAACAATTAAAATGAATTTTATAAATAAATTTAAAATATTTATTATAATAAGAAATATTGGGGTCGTAGGAAAAATCGTGTACACAACGCGTTGGAAAGTGTATTTCTTGCACTCGTTACGTTTCCGCACTCGCCACTACGCGGCTCGTGCTAAACTTCTCTCGTGCGTAATACTTCACTTTCCACACTCGTTATGTAATATACTATTTATTAATATTACAGCTTTCAGGTAATAGATGTTTGACTAAATCACATATGTTATGTATGATAACTTAAATTAATAGTACATACTTTTTGAAAATTGTTTTCATTCAGTTTAAAATATTATTTTTCAATTAATTGTTATTATTTTCTTATAGATGTAATAGTTTTGCAGTGGCGTGAAACAAAAACATATATTTAAAATAGATTAAAATTGTAATATTTATTAAATAAATATGTTTTAAAATGATTGTTGTTTTTTTTGGAGCCGTACATATTTAAAGACTTTTTTAAATTAGATTTGTAATACGAAATAATGAAAATGATTATTTAATAATCGTATAAGAAAAATCGTATGATACGCCTATGTCAATATTGTCCGCCATTAGTTTGGTGGTAAATGGGTTACATAAATTGATTCCAATGCGCAGTCCTCTCTCTTTCCTTGTCTAAGGTTTGATGTTTGATCTTTGATCAGAGATTAATTTATTTACTTTCTGATGGATGTATTATTTGAAGATGTTGAAGTAAATGTAAATTTTTAGAATATATTTTGTGGGGAAAAATTTAAATACTTTTCCAAAACGTTTGATGATTATTGCAAAAGTGTTACTATAATGTTTGTAAACATTAACAGGTTAGTCTGTCTTCAATATGACTTCAAGTAAGTAGGTACCTTGCTAATTATTTACTGCCTAAATAAATAAATATCACTTATTTTTTAGAGAGTATTGGACATTCCTAAATTACCACCCAGATCCATGATTTAATGAAAAATGGAGTACAAAGTAAAGCACACACTACAATAAAGCTTACCTATAGTTTATTTTTATTTTGAGAATGTGGCACAAGAAAAAAATAATATTTTCAATAACCTACGATAATTACTAACCAATCTAGTATCTATAGAAATACACTTTGTGCACCTGTTTTCAAGATACCTAAAGAAGTGGGATAAGCTGACTATCAGTGATTGGCCAACAATACTCTTGCAAGTACTAAACATAATTGTTAATATCTCTTTCACAAAAATGAAAAAATTTTATTTATTTTATAAAGATCCATATTTTATTTACATTTGAAAGCACTCTCCATCTAGTAATCAGAAGTGATAAGAGGTAAGTTTTAATTTGTTTATTTACTGGTTAAAATTTTTTACAATTAATAGGTAGGTATTGGTATTATATTTATTTTATTATCTATGATTCAGATCTAAATATCAAATTTAGTTTTAAAAGATGTATTGATATAGGTATTTTGCATATTAGATACATGAATTTTCTTCTTTTGAGTACCTACCAATAGTATTTGCCCATGTTGAAGTATTTTCTTTGGAAAATTGAAATCAGTGGTATTTTGTGTACTACTGCTACTGTGTGCTTTTTCCCCTGTGAATTTGCCTCTTGATACTAAATAATTAGCATTATCTGGATGGCATATTTCTTTGGTTTCATGTAAGAGTCTTTACTAGGGCATCTCAGAGAAGTGTTAATGCTACTCGTCCTTTAAGCCATCCTTTGTGTACTTTAAATACTAGGATAGACCAGGAAGAATATTAGTATCATTTTCTAAGTCAAAACTATTTGAATAATTTTTGATTTTATTAGGTGGAATATGGAAAACAAAATATTTCTACAAGATTCAATAGGTTACTACTTTTCTAAAGTATTTCAAAAATGTCCTGAAAATACTATTTTTAGCAATATACTTTTTCTGGCAACCATATATGTTATTTCATCTATGTTTAGATAATTAAATTGTATAAATCAATGGTTTTCAAAATATATGCTACTGTTTCCTCAAAATCTTTGGACCTCAAGTAACTGCCTACACAGGGTTTATTCTATTTATAGTAAATAATTAATAATTTTTACTGTAAATTCTAATCTTTTATATTTTAGAACTCTTTCTTCAAAAACATTGAATCTGGACCCTTATAGAACCCATGGCTACATCAATATGAAACCTATTGTGGGCTACTATGTGTTTTAAAATACAAATGTTTATTTTAGGGTTTAATTACATTTTAAACATTAGCAAATAACATCTGCATATTAATAGTAAATAACAAGTAAATGTTTTATGTTTTTCTTTTTTAGGACTCATTTTCTCAATTATATGTACCCAGTTCATTCTGACATGAATATGGAACCCTTTGGTCTGTTTTATCATTTACCAACAAACTTTTAATGGTGAGGGGGATATATAATATATAAAGATAACAAATGTATTCAGTATCCAACCCAAATTTATAAAACTGTTTTAATAAAAATATTACATATTTGACTGTAAATTTTCATTCTTCACATTATCTAAAGAGAAAGCTATTATATTTATGCATATTGAATATGTAAATAAATATTGTAGAAACCCCTTACTTTGTGGACATTATCCTGCCTATTTAGAAAAATAGTTTAACACTTAGCTGTTAATATTTACATATTATGTAGTTTTAATTTATAAATGTAAATCCCTTAGGTTGGGTTTATGTTATTTAACAAATAAAGATATAAGGTAACTTAAAGATTAAAGAAAAATCAGGTCTCTCAAAACTCACATTTTTACCAATTCGAATAAAATAAGACAACTGTGTTTAAGTAAAAAGTAATTTAGGAAATAACAACGGTTCACAACACTAAACTCCTTGCACATATCACAGTTGGATAATGCTATAAACTATGTAAAAACCAACGCAAATTGTGAAAATATACTTTAAATTTATTTTTTTTAACTTTTGGTAAATTATAAACGAATATTAATATAGACAATTATATATTTAAAAGCAAAACACTAAAATTATATTTTGACGTTATAAACGAGAAATAAGGTTAGGTTGGTTATGTTAAGTGAAGTTTGGATTTGGAGAATTAGAATCGACATACGTCTTTGAAAAAAGCGCCACCAAAACTGTTGAACTAAATTGACAGATTAGTGCAATGTTCAAATTTTGCGTGCAACAAATCTCAAAAAATATACCTTTCTTTAACTTCATATTTTGCTAGTCGCATTCTCTATGCTTTCTTTAGGAGTTAAGCTTCTGGCGTTAAAATTCGTGATCACAAATTGTCAAACTTTTTCAAAACATACCATCACTTAAACACCAATATCTCTTTTATTACAATATAAAACTTAACTAAAAAACCTTATCTCCTAGAGAAAGGTCTAAGCTATATCCTGTTAAAATTTGAATACGTAATTTAAAGGCGTTCTTTAGATTTGTTGTTTACAAAATGATTGAAATTTTGGGTACAATTCAAGCTTGCCACCCGTTTTCAGCTGTCACATTTTTGACGCCCCTCTTAACAATACAATTTGTGCAATTTGACAAATTAATTTCTTGCACTGCTGTTTTACCATTTTCCCAGGGGCGGCTCCAGGATTTATTTTTAGGGTAGGCACTATATATATATATATGCTCGTATTTAAATACGTAATTTGCCATATATATTTTTGAAAATTTAGGGTAGGCCCGGGCCTACCCGGCCTACCCGCTGGAGCCGCCACTGCATTTTCCATGGCTAAGGAAGAATGATGATTCTTAAACAATTATATCAACAATGGTTGCTAGGGTCCGTAATATACGATGCAATTTAAAATTATCTCTTTTGGATGTATTAATACAGCTTTTTAAAATTTAATTCAAACTGTATAATTACTTTATATGAACGTTTCTAGAAAAAATATTGTATGATATACGTGTTAAAAGTACCTTTTAAGGCACTCATGTGAATTGTAGAATTCGCTTCGCTCATTCTGCAAACCTTCACATGCGTGCCTTAAACATGTACTTTTAACACTTATATCATAAATAACTATTAAAACATTAAATCAAATGTTATAAATTACACAGTGTTATCAACATACTTTTTAAAATCGAAATTTTCGTAATCACATAAAAATAATAAATTAATTTAAAAAATGATAAAATGGCAAAATATAAAAAATATTATAAACAACTTATTTCATATGGCTGTTGTGACATTCGTTCTTTAAAAAACTCATAACAGAAAGCCATATGAAATGCGTTGTTTAAATACTATTAAATCAGATAGGTCACATCTTAAATGTGGCTGAATCCAAACAGGAAGGATCCAATGAAACTCAAAGTCAAAACCACAGACTTTTATTCGTTTAAATTACACTTATAGCAACTAGTTTCGGTCTCAATTAGACCATCATCAGGCTGTAAAGAACACAATACAATTGGTATACCAATGGTTGAAAAAGATGCCAACAGTTATAGGTGTTAAAATTAATTAATATTAAACAGATTAAACACATATCTGAGACATAATCGTTTAAGTATGTCTCTATACTCAAGGGTATAAGTAAGAATATGTCAGTTAAACAATAGCTTTTACAAACTATGAGAGTATCAAATCATTTAACAATTTGCAATGATGAGCAATTATTATATAAAAGTAATGAAAAAGGTAACATCTTAAACAGGTCAAATAACAAACCAATTAACTTTAACTATTTGTTTACATTAATACATCTTAGTTACATGAATGAAATGAGCACTGGGAGTTAGATGAAAAATTACTTACCAGAGTCACAGAACCAGGAATCAAGGATCCTAACACATCATAGGCAAGGGTTAATTTGTAAAATTGAATTTTACATGGTTATAATAAAATTTGATATGAAAATTATAGTATGTGGTTTTAAAAAATATTATTAAGAAAAGCAAAAGTCATTTGAGGGGTAGAGGGAGGAAGGGAAGTAGCTACTAGATGGAGTAAAAAACCAAAAGCAGGACAAAGGTTGAGGAGAAGAGGAAAGGAGAATGTGTCCTACTGGATGGAGTAAAAAACCAAGAGTAGGACAAATGGAGAAGATGGGGTATTCCCATTAATTGGAGTAAGAAACCAATAGTGGGAAGGGGATAATTGTTATTGAGTTATTATTAAAGAATTGACGGTGATCGGATAGTAGGGATTGAAAGAAGACGACATAAGAAGAAAACCAATGGTAGTAGTAAGCACTACTTGTTAAAGCTTTCTTAAAATTGAATGAATTGAAAGAAAAAAGTTTCAAATGGTATGATGAATGTGACCATCTGTAAGTGTGGTTTAAACCACGAAATTTATTTTCCAGTTTATAAAATATATACTGGACCATATCAAGAGAGATATAATAAGGAGTAATAGCACAAGAATGATTATTTTCAATTTCAATTTCAAATTTTTAGATTTTTCACCTTCATTTATATTTGTTAAAAAATAATTCAGAGATATTACATATCTTTACCAGACAATAGGTTTTAATTTTTGATTATTTACTATTTGAGCTTTAAATTGGTGAGAGGCAAGAGACCATGGCAAGACCAAAATTCTGTTCATAAAAATCATTATTGAATTTAAAATATGTTTTTTTCATACTGTACGGTAAAGTGCCATGTACTTTGCCAAGTGCACTTGTACTTTACAGTACTCTTCAAGTGAATGAACATAAACTAAGCTTTTATTCTACTTTTTGAAGAATGATATTAATTGCCAGCAATATGTATTAATGAAGTTGTTGATGGATTTACAGTGTTTTCTGTAATCACGGAAGACGTGTGGCTTATGATGTAGCACTTCAACAAAAGTTTCGCCCCTTTGGATCATTCTTGCAATCTTGTTTTTGCCTTCAATCGATTCTTCTATATATTTTTCTGCAACTGAAAAACTCTTCCATCCACCGTGCTGTTTTAGAACTTTCAGGTCAGCTCCAGCATTGTTCAACAACGTTGAGGATGTCCTCCTGAAGGAATGATCTGTATACATTTCTGGTTGGTCTAGTTTTAAAAACTCAGCTTTTTTCTTAGGTGCTCCGCCAACAGTATGTATACCAGCTCTTTGAGGCAGACATTTTCCTTGTCTATAACCCACCAAAAGAGCTTTCAGGGAGACGGGTTTGGTGTAAATTCATGTATTTTCTAAACACATCCAAATAGTGAACCTCATCACTGTTAAGCTCGTCAAGCTCGTCGAATATGCGTTTTTGTCTGGTTAATCTTAACTACTTGCTGAGTACCCGTATCATCCACATCACTAACTTCTAAATTATAGATCTCTTCCCCTCGGCAACCTCCAGCAACTCCAAGTAATGCTATCACTTTGAGTAATAGATATTCTTTATCTGGAGCGTCCCTCATGAAGCTTTAAATTTGTTCCTTTGTCAGCACCTTCTAATGGTTTGGCTGATGGTCTACATTTTGTTCTTTCAAAAAAGCTATCAACTTTGGGAAAGAATAAGGGTTGAATGTTTTTGACGGAAAATTTAAACTGTTGAAAAGAAGATTTAAAAAAACACTGTTCTTACCACATCCAAAAAGTAAGCCAACATCACATTTTCATCAGCACTACTTTTCAAATTGTGTTGTTCACGCCAGTTGCAAAACAGCGCATATTTTTTTTCATATCTTTTCGCAGACTTAACTGGAATGATTTGCTCCATCGCTTCCGCAGTTTTCTCAGCAATTTCATCTAATTTCAGATCCATTTTCTCCGCAGATATTTCGTGTGTGCAGAAAAATTCAATATGTTGACATTGTTACTTGGTAACCGCTGTTCATTTTTTATTTATAAAGCAAATCAACCATGTTAAGAATAAATCAAGTAACATAATTTTTTCACAGCAGTCTACATGACTTCCTAATAAGATGATCAAATATGTCATTTCAGTTTCATATTTTATTGCGTTTAAAATCAAAGGCAGTATGAAAAAAAATATAGTACGATACACGTACACTTCCCGGACTTGTAACGAAACTATTTCGTTATACATAAATTTAATAATTCTATTATTGCTGTTACTCTCAATTTATTGGTCCGCTCTGTAAGTGTCGGCGTCCTTCTGATATTGTACCTATTAGATCGTCAACCATCCTTCCTGTTTAAAGTAGGTGATAACGTCGCCTGTAGGCAGCTTCCTCAAATTGGCGTGTGTTAGCCAGCTCTCACCGAATACAGAAAGTCTTATTAGAGAGAGTGCCGGACAATCGCAAAGGACGTACTAAACTGTCTCATCCTCTTATTCACATCCTCTGCATAGTGCGGTGTCAGATAAACCCAACCTGTTCAGATGTTTTCGTAAATGACAATGGCCAGTCAGTGTACCTGTGACCAAACGCAGGTCCTTTCTAGTCATGGCCACGTATTTATTGGCTGCTTTGCTAATCGGATACTTCAGAAGTTCCTTGGATAGTCTGAAACCTTTTTCTTTGTCCCATCTTCCCCTGAATTGTTCAGGGGACGTTCCTTTACTAGGTCAACCACCGCTGATACCGGCAAGCTGACAAGACAACCTGTTATCTGGCTGCGATAAAGTTGTGGCCAAGTGGGGAACGGAACTGCACCCATGACTTTTCAAATTTACTAGATACACAGCTGCGAAAACACAAACAAATGAAACAAATGAACGAATTTTTTTTTTAAACTCGATAAACATTATTTTAATCAAAGGTATATTTGCGGGCACTTAGAGCATGCATATAGACGGCAAGACGGTTTCGCGCGTATGCTTCCAAGCGCGGCCTGTACTCTCATCGAGTTGCTGAAGATTTTTCCTGAGGTTATAGGTTCTACGGCGGTATAAGATGCCTTTGAAAACAATTTTTAAATGAGACCTATACAAATCTTTGCCGGCATTGTGAAAAGTAAGGAATATTCTGACAGAAACAAAAAAAAATGAAGTGTTTTTTATTAATAAACAATACAATAAAGCTTTCTATAAAAAAACCTCTGCTTTACTCCTCATCGTGTATGACTTGCGAGCTCTTGACACTGAAATTTGCGCAGGCCAGGTTTTACTTTAAGCCTTCACGTGTAGCCAATGTACGGTGTTCCGTCTTTTTGTTCCGTTATACCTGCACGGTTTCGGACTGCAGGCAAAACGTTGTGTGTAGCCGGACCATTAGACTACAAAAGGCACAGTTCAGAGGTGCCGTACCGGAATTTCAAAGTGGCGAATAACGTTGTCTATCACAAAGTTGGTGTAGTGGTAGAACAGTGGAAGTCTCGAGAAGATTTCGTATATAAAATGTTTTTAACCATAGGTACTTAGAAAAAATGAATAGGATATTTTCTAAGAAAAATTAGATAATCGAATATTTAAGGTGTAAAGGAGCAGTAAATACTTTTCCTTCTGAATGGAAGTAACGAATAAAGAATTTTATATAAAAATGTTTGTAAATAAAATAAAAATTACGAAATGTGTCGTCGCTTCTTAAATTTAATTCGGAAACGAAGTTAAGTTACATTTAATTGAAAAACTTTCTAAAAATCTCATCTCAACATTATTAATGTGAATATCAACTTCATTTATCTATATTATGTCTGCTTGTATGTTTTGATAATTATGACGAAGATATATTTAATTTTAAGAATACGTCTTTTATATCCATAAGTATAGTTGAGAATCGGTGAGAAGCTAGCTCCTAGCTCCTACCGTAGAAATACGACAAGCAGCTCATTTGGCAACAGCGCATCAAAATCGACTGAGCATTCTTACTCGACCAGCAGGTTGTAGGTAAAATTGAACGCTCGCACATGATAATACTACAAATTAAATACGGGGGAACCATGATAATTAGTGGTTGATAAAAAACATTTTAAAGTTAATTTAATAAAAACAAAAATATAAAATGATATAAAATATTATTTAAATACTAATCTATACTTAATAAATGTTCATAGTGTGTTAAAATTGACATATCAGTGAATTTTTAAAGCAAATTGGGATATATCCTTTGGAGCTGGGGGGTAGATGAAGCTGTCCATGAATGAAATTTTGCACAGAGGTAGAAAAAACAATTCTCTTTCATCTGGCAAATTCAAAAATTACTTACAAACGTTCCGAGTGGCCGAAAAATGGATTTTAAGGGAATTTTTCACGCAAATTCGGATATATCCTTTGGAGCTGGGGGGAAGATGAAGATGTCCATAAATGAAATTTTGCATAGAGGTAGAAAAAACAATTCTCTTTCATCTGGCATATTCAAAAATTACTTACAAACGTTCCGAGTGGCCAAAAAATAGATTTTAACGGAATTTTTCACGCAAATTCGGATATATCCTTTGGAGCTGGGGGGAAGATGAAGATGTCCATAAATAAAATTTTGCACAGAGGTAGAAAAAACAATTCTCTTTCATCTGGCATATTCAAAAATTACTTACAAACGTTCCGAGTGGCCGAAAAATGGATTTTAAGGGAATTTTTCACGCAAATTCCGATATATCCTTTGGAGCTGGGGGGAAGATGAAGATGTCCATAAATGAAATTTTGCACAGAGGTAGAAAAAACAATTCTCTTTCATCTGGCATATTTAAAAATTACTTACAAACGTTCCGAGTGGCCGAAAAATGGATTTTAAGGGAATTTTTCACGCAAATTCCGATATATCCTTTGGAGCTGGGGGGAAGATGAAGATGTCCATAAATGAAATTTTGCACAAATTTTGCTATAAATATGTCTAGGAACATAAAAATTGAAAGTTTTTAACAAAACTGTCACTTTTTTTAAAAAAAATAGATTTTTTAAACTAATAACAGCTGTTTAGCCACAACTTCATACCCCAATATCTTTTTTTATTCAACTATTTCCGGCAAAAAACATTTTACATATTCATATATAGGTATATAAAATAATTCTTAAATGTTTGGTCCTTTTAATTAAATATTTGTAAATAGGTCTATTTTTATATATGGATAAAATTGAAAGAGTTTTTAAATATCAATTGTTTATATCTTGGCTAAAAGATAAACCAACCCCACATCTTCTAAATCGATAGTAGAACAACATTAAAATATAGGGGAATTAAACACGTGCCTAAGAGTGTACCTACTACCCTTCTAAAAACATTAACTTTACTTAATTTATTTATTGTAAGGACATAAAATGTTCTCTAGGCAACGAATTGTATTTCTGAATTAAATAAAACTGTAGATAATTTAATACACATCAGTGACAATGGAGGAATAAAGAAATGTGTGCAATTAAAACTTTATTGTATTTTATTAATTACTTCTATTTTAGATTTGCTACTTTCGTACAAAGAAGCAGTTTGTCTATCGTTCCTAGAGACGATTCCAAAAATATCGCGACAGCTCCAGTAAAATTCGGCAATGTGGGGATATTCGCCGGCGATCTCCGATCGGCGCGCAGTCGGAGAATTCTAGTAGAACAATTGCTAAGCGGATTCCGTGTGCGGTGTTTGTTAGTCCCAATAATAATAATAATAATAATAATAATAATAATAATAATAATAATAATAATAATAATCGCTAGCGTTCGAGTCGACGGTAAAGATAGGTGGGAAAACCGGAGCTGTCGCGATACTTTTGGAATCATCTCTACTCTATTCTCTTTCTGCGTCGTACAAGTACAAGTAGGAAACGATCTCATGCTGAGCGGTAGATTTAAGCAATGATAGTACAATAAAATTATTCGTCCTAGTCCAGTAGAACTAGACAAAAACTATTAAGTTTATATGCTGCTATTTAAAATTATGTATTTGGTATGTAAAAATGGATTTTTCCTGTCCAAGAAACAAAGTGTAGAGTATTCAGTGGTGCAATTAAAAAAACCTTTTTCGAAAATAGCGTTAAAGCATTACTATATTTTTATTTAAATAGAAACATTTTTCCACATTTCAGTTTATGTAAAAGATGAATTTAAACATCACATTTTAACAATATTTTTTCATGTGAAATATATTGTACTAATCCCTACTCAGTGGAAGTCCACCTAACTAAAAACAATAAACAACGGAAAGTTAGAACAAAACTTCCACTTTTCTTAAAAATTTAGATTTTTTAATTCAATTACAGCTTTTCATATAAAACATCCAGGATAATATTCCATTAGGACTAAAAATATCTACGTTTTAATATTGTTATGTCTTATGACTTCCATACTTGGTCTAGTCTTAACACTACTTCATCTACCCCCCAGCTCCAAAGGATATATCCCAATTTGCGTGAAAAATTCCCTTAAAATCCATTTTTCGGCCACTCGGAACGTTTGTAAGTAATTTTTGAATATGCCAGATGAAAGAGAATTGTTTTTTCTACCTCTGTGCAAAATTTCATTTATGGACATCTTCATCTTCCCCCCAGCTCCAAAGGATATATCCGAATTTGCGTGAAAAATTCCCTTAAAATCCATTTTTTGGCCACTCGGAACGTTTGTAAGTAATTTTTGAATATGCCAGATGAAAGAGAATTGTTTTTTCTACCTCTGTGCAAAATTTCATTCATGGACATCTTTATCTACCCCCCAGCTCCAAAGGATATATCCGAATTTGCGTGAAAAATTCCCTTAAAATCCATTTTTCGGCCACTCGGAACGTTTGTAAGTAATTTTTGAATATGCCAGATGAAAGAGAATTGTTTTTCCTACCACTGTGCAAAATTTCATTTATGGACATCTTCATCTTCCCCCCAGCTCCAAAGGATATATCCGAATTTGCGTGAAAAATTCCGTTAAAATCCATTTTTTGGCCACTCGAAACGTTTGTAAGTAATTTTTGAATATGCCAGATGAAAGAGAATTGTTTTTTCTACCTCTGTGCAAAATTTCATTCATGGACATCTTTATCTACCCCACAGCTCCAAAGGATATATCCGAATTTGCGTGAAAAATTCCGTTAAAATCCATTTTTTGGCCACTCGGAACGTTTGTAAGTAATTTTTGAATATGCCAGATGAAAGAGAATTGTTTTTTCTACCTCTGTACAAAATTTCATTTATGGACATCTTCATCTTCCCCCCAGCTCCAAAGGATATATCCGAATTTGCGTGAAAAATTCCGTTAAAATCCATTTTTTGGCCACTCGGAACGTTTGTAAGTAATTTTTGAATATGCCAGATGAAAGAGAATTGTTTTTTCTACCTCTGTACAAAATTTCATTCATGGACATCTTTATCTACCCCCCAGCTCCAAAGGATATATCCGAATTTGCGTGAAAAATTCCGTTAAAATCCATTTTTTGGCCACTCGGAACGTTTGTAAGTAATTTTTGAATATGCCAGATGAAAGAGAATTGTTTTTTCTACCTCTGTGCAAAATTTCATTCATGGACTTCTTCATCTACCCCCCAGCTCCAAAAGATATATCCCAATTTGCGTGAAAAATTCCGTTAAAATCCATTTTTCGGCCACTCGGAACGTTTGTAAGTAATTTTTGAATATGCCAGATGAAAGAGAATTGTTTTTTCTACCTCTGTGCAAAATTTCATTTATGGACATCTTTATCTACCCCCCAGCTCCAAAGGATATATCCGAATTTGCGTGAAAAATTCCGTTAAAATCCATTTTTTGGCCACTCGGAACGTTTGTAAGTAATTTTTGAATATGCCAGATGAAAGAGAATTGTTTTTTCTACCTCTGTGCAAAATTTCATTCATGGACATCTTTATCTACCCCCCAGCTCCAAAGGATATATCCGAATTTGCGTGAAAAATTCCCTTAAAATCCATTTTTTGGCCTCTTGGAACGTTTGTAAGTAATTTTTGAATATGCCAGATGAAAGAGAATTATTTTTTCTACCTCTGTGCAAAATTTCATTTATGGACATCTTCATCTACTAAGACTTATTAGTATAAAGTTATAATATATTTGTAATATTACGATAACTCCCTCGTAACTGGCGGACGGAATATGCAGCGGAGCGGAGTTGCCAAATCAATTTTACCGTATTGGAGCTAGGAGCCTACTTCTCACCCGTTAGTTGAGATGGTATAAATGTAGGTATATGATCTTAATCTCATGAATCCTCCACATCGACGTGGACCTTAATTATTAGTTGTTTATTATAGACTCATTCTGTTGAAGTGCAGGAATATTTAAGTAAATCTAAATACTTGTTACCATTAAAACATTGATATTAAAAGTGAGCTAGAGAAAGAGGGATTGAAAAATGCTGCTTCAATCTATTACCTACCATTTCGTGTAAGTCCAACATACTAAGCATCTACCATTATACGCCATTAGAAAATATAGTCAAATCAACTATATTTATAGACGACTCGTGTTTCCACATTTTTTACTCACAAACTATTTCAAAGGCTTTAGCCGATGAATGGATTTCCTATATTTCTTAATAGAAATTGGTATTTTCTGACTTCCTCTTTTTCTTTCTGGTTCTAACAGGGGAGTAGTCCGACCTGGAAATGTTTATAGCCGAGAAGTACAAACCCCCTGGCAATATGTGTCGTTTGGAAGAGAATTTAAACAGTTTGTTGACAACAATTGTGTGGAGGAAGAGTGCGAATGTTCGAGAACGATCTCAAATACTGAATAAATAAGCAAGGCTAACGTTATGGCCAGCAGTAGTATGAATATGAAGACATACCATTTCCATTCGGAATGGAAGGAACAATATTTCTTTACAGAAGTTAAAAATGTATGTTAGTTATGTAATACATCATCTATTTCAGTTGCTAAAAAAAGAAATATCGGGAAACATTATAAAACTGTACATTCGAAAGTTGAAAAATTATTCAAAACAATTCCTATAGCAGGTAATTGGACAACAAAGTTTTTAAAAACAATAGATAAAAGTAAGGTTGCAAACTCAGCTAACTGTACAAAAGAAGAAACCTTATGAAGACGGAGAAGTGAAAAAACAGGATTTTTTAGAAGCTGCAGATTTATTTATTGACAACTTTTAGAAATAACGACGAGATAAAGTCTGCTATAAAAGCTATGCAACTTTTCGCTATAGTACAGTTAGTAATTGAAGCGAAAAGTAGGACCTAACCTCCGAAAAATTTTACTGTTAACCGATATACATGAAATTTTACCCTTAACTTCAAAAGTGATAGTGAACCGACCTCCGCTTCTTATTTTTAAGGGGTAAAACGTCCCCTTAATTAAAAAATTTCCAAAAAAACTTTTCATTTTAACGCAACTTCCAAGTATATTTGAAAAAATTAGTTTTTAATCACAATGACGGCCGTTTCGCTAAGATTTAAAAAAAAACTAATTTTTTTAAATATACTTGGAAGTTACGTTAAAACGAAAAGTTTTTTATTAATCTTAAAAAGATGGACTTCCAAAAAGTAAGGGTTAGTACAATAAATTTAAAAAATTTACGTTCAGCCCTTTTATTCCTAGAAAACGTATTTAATAATAAGTGACATCGTAAACTGTTGTCTAACACAATTACATCAGGTGTAACGCATTTTCAACCCCTAAAAAACTTACAACTCCTGCAAGCTACCCCTACTTAAAAAAATTACTTTTATATAACTTAAAAATTGTTTTACGTTCCCTAATTTAATCATCATATCAAAACAACCCCTCAATTAAAAATTTTGTAAAATTATTTTTGACGAATTAAAAAGTACATAAAATATTCAAAATACAGGGTGTACCAACCGTACGACAAAGTTCGGTATATAGGTTGTTTTAGAAGATATCAAAAAATGTTATTAACAAAAATAATAGATGTCTTTAGGGTCCATATTTTTGAAGATTTTGATATAAGGTTTTCATAAGTTATACAGAGTCCTTCAGAAGTTATGGACACGTTTGTGTAAAAATCGTAGGTAAATCAACGCTCTATATCTTATTGTACGTTGAAGAAAAAAAAGTATTTTGCCTAACAGAGTTTCGTAATATGATACAATATCACCGTATTCTATTAAATATTAATTATTTTTCCTTTTGTATACAGGGTGGACGATAACTCGAACCTTTCATTTTCTCTCTTCTTTCAAATAGAACACCCTGTATTTTAAATCATAAATAGAATATTCGATTATGTAACTTTAATCAATTTTTGTTAAGCATTCCCTGTACCCGTACCCAAAGTTAATAAAACAGAGTTATCTTGTAATATTTATTGTAAACCATTATTAACCTATTATGTGAAAGGAATAAACGTTGAATGTAACAAACAATCCTTAAAAATAATAAGTTTTAATAAAAAATTTATTCTAAATAAAACAAGTCTCTAAAAATATAATTCTAACCATAATATTAAACTAAATGTTCAAAGTGTTCACTGTTAACATCAATGCAATGCTGCAGTCTACGTTCAAATAAAACATTTTTCAGCATTACAACGTTAACAGATTGAAATGCCGCTGTGATTCTCTCTTTCATGTCGTGTCTAGTAGTCGGGGAAGTTTTATAAACATCATTTTTTATATAACCCCAAAAAAAGAAATCCAAATTAGTTAAATCGGGAGACCGGGCTGGCCAATCACTTGGGCCCCCTCTTCCAATCCATCTGTTATGGAATTCGGTATTGAGATAATGTTAACGGTGAGCACTTTGAACATTTAGTTTAATATTATGGTTAGAATTATACTTTTGAAGATTGGTTTTAATTAGAATTAGTTGTTTATTAAAATTTATTGTTTGTAAGGATTGTTTGTTACATTCAACGTTTATTTCTTTCACATAATAGGTTAATAATGTTTTACAATAAATATTACAAAATAACTCTGTTTTCATAAACCTTGGGTATAGCGAATGCTTAACAAAAATTAAAGTTACATAATCGAATGTTCTATTTATGATATAAAATACAGGGTGATCCATTTGAAAGAATAGAGAAAATGAAAGGTTCGAGTTATCGTCCACCCTAAAATAATGATATGTAGTGTAATACCCTTTATTTCGAAACGGTGAAGGGTTAAGAGGATGAAGAGCTTGAGAGATATTGTGACTGCGTTACCGCGCGCTCTTTACACATTCATATCTCCGTCGATTGTGATCTGTCAGAGAAAAAAAAAACGAGCGAAATTTTTGTCAAAAAAGAACTACATTTTTTATTATTTCTCGTACTCGTACTCTGTAACTCGGTAGAGAAAGAAATAGAAAAGAAATAGCAAAGAAAAAAATGTCTTTTTATCAATAAATTCTACTCTCTATGACTTTTTCCTAAAACCTTCGGGCAAGTTGGTATGTAGAGAAATGTGTACTATTGAACCTGAAAACGTCCCGTCACAGGAAAAAATTGTGTATTATACACGGGAAAAATATTAGATTGTGACAAAAAATCGAAACCTTTTGTTTTATTGCTTTAGCGTTAAAACCATTAGGACATAACTATTTTTACTTTCATAAAAGCAAATATAGGTATACACTTCCGAGCAAAAAAATTTGGCCACTTGTAATATTAGTTGGTCGTTGGGCGACAATTTGTAACCAAATTATTACGTTTAGCGTCAATTTGTGATATGATTTACCTGTTGATAGTGAATTTATAAAATTATTTAGTTAACTTTTAAAAAATAACTATATACCAAAAGAAAAAATGTAATTTACAGTAAAACAAACATTAATCTTAATTTCGTCTTTAATTAATTGTAAAAGATATTTCAATAATTAACAATATTTATAAATGTTTATCACAGCAAAAATTATGATAGTTAAATACCTCGGCTAGGGGTGAGTAAGTTCATTAGCTCTGACTATAGTACAATATTTGTTTCTTTAAGAAATTATAAGGGCGCCACTGAAATCTTTTTATTTTTTATGATACTACTGAAGAAAGTTGTTTTAAGCTGTTATTTAAATAAGTATCATAAGATGACAGAAATATGTCAGAAAAAACTGTCTATGAAGATAAAAAAATGATATGAAAATGTACCAAAAGATAAATAGATTTCCTTGGTGCTTAAATGAATGAAATTGAGAATACGTTACAAAAAATAATCCGCAAACAGTTCTTTACAAAAACTTATTCTAATACAGTTGACGATAGGTACTAAAATGATTTTTATATTACGTTTAAGAAATAAAGAAAAACGAGACAGCTGTATAATATTAAAAATGCATTTATGTTGGTCGACTTATCTTTTTTTACATAGGATCCGTTGGTTGATCCAGGAGAGGGCTGGTCCAGTGAAGGGTTGGTCGGATGAACCGTCCACCAATGTAGAACCAATCAGTGTAATGTCTTTTAACTTAAATTTTGTAACGTCTTTTAACTTTTGTAACGTCTTTTAACTTTTGTAACGTCTTTGGTATTGTATATTCCAATGCTGTGAAAAATTGTCAGCATCAGCCACGTGTTCGTTTATTTTTTTCCGTACAAAAAGTACAAAACAGCGTATTCCGAAATTTACATTTATCATTAGGATATATGACAGAAAATACAGTAGTAACAAAAGATAAATTAATATAACAATTAGAATTCCAAAAAAGTACTCAACTCGCCATTTTGTATTTTTTTTATAAAAAAAATTTACAATTATTACTTTTAAATTACCCTCAAAATATACTTAAAATAATTATTTATATGAAAATTCTCATCTGATTATATAGTAGGTACTGTCAAGATTTATAGAAATTATATTTAAAATCTTTTACCAAAAATAAAAATCAAAAAACATACCTGTGTATAACACCAATGACAATAAAAGAATGAATCGTGGTTTAAGGTATTGGACTAAGCCACATTAAAGATCGTGTATAAAGTTGGAATTACTGACAGGAATCGTTTATAATAATTAACATGTTAAAAACTCTATACAATAGATGGTGTTAGTGTTAGCCATATAATTAATTTAAAAATACTACGTTTTTAGTTAACATATCATGTTACACACTTTAAATTATTTAAAAATTTTCAAATAATTTTTAAAATTTATTTGGGCCGAAAAAAAGGAATAGAACTTAGGAATAGAGCCTAGCCCCTGAGGTCTAGGGCGTCACGATTTGGGGGGCGGCAAAATTTTGACAGCGTTAAAATTCATGAACCGAAATATATCAAAATCTTATCTTTAAATTGGTATTTATCAAATAATTTTCAAAATTTATTTAGGTCTGAAAAAAGGAATCAAACTTTATATTATTAAAAAAAATTATGAAATCTTATCTTTAAATTGGTATTTATCAAATAATTTTCAAAATTTATTTAGGTCTGAAAAAAAGGAATCAAACTTTATATTATTAAAAAAAAATATGAAACCCAGAACTAATAACATGTATTACCCCCTCTTACATTTAATGACTTCCTGCATTCGACGAGGAATACTGTGAATTAAATTTAGGTTTACATTTTGATTCATGTCATTCCATTCCTGCAAATAGCAGCCCTCTCAGCTCCTGGGCAGTTCCTAGGGCTGTTCGTCATGTAGACTTGCCTCATCTAGATATTTATTCACATCCTGGCAGCGTGTGGTCTTGCATTTTCATTTATAAAAATGACTTGCTCGTATATAGCGAGCATAAAAAGTATGACATGATCTTCCGGGAACCCTGTTACCTGTCTGTGAGGTGTTATCTAGAGATCGATTCTCTATAAAAACCAAATCTATACGTGCTTCTGAAGTAATACATCCCCAACAGACCCCCCACCAAATTTACGTTTCTGATCAATACAAGCAGGGTGTATTTTCTTCCAGATATTCTCCACCCTCTTCGACTCGTCTGTAAAGAGTATCTTGTTCAAGATGTCATCGTTCCAAACCAAATAATTTCGAGCAAAAATCAATCTTTCGATACTGGCGATTCAATGGCCCTGTAGTCATCCTTTTGCAAGACAATCCATTAGCACCAAGCCTTCTTCTAGCTGTCCATTCGATAACATTAACGTTTTCTAACCTATTGAAACTGATTACGTAGCGGAAATGTATACTTGTGGGACCATTCTCCTGGTAACGTTGTGACATATTTTGTACAGCACAGAGGCTCTTACCAATAATTCTAGCAGTGTCATGTTGTCCACTACCATCTCGTATCAACGCTCTAATCCGTGCCACAATAATTGGATCTAAATCTAGATGCATTGTGGCCTAGTAAATAAACAATAAGTACAATGAAATGTTACTCTCTACACAATAAATTATACATCGGATCAGTTCTAGAGAATGAAAAATTATCAATTATTAGTTCTAAATGTTGTTGTTAACAAGAGTTGCAAATACGGTTTAAGAATGTTACTAACGTCAATTGTGACAGATAACAAACATCCAATATAAATTTCATCGCCTGTTGGGCTTATGACTCTCTTATTAGTTTTATTTTTAAAATTATTTGCAATTTTTAAATTATTTCAAGTGACTTAAATTTTTGCTTTGCAGTGTATTTAAAATATTTTCAAGGTCAAATTAAAAAAGAACAAATGACTAGTGATTTTATGCAGAGGAATGTCAGTGGTTAAACCCAATTAAATTTCCATTAAAATGTATTTCCCAACGTAATGTAATTCCCTATAATAATCAAATACTTTTAGAAAAATCCCTTTATTCTCTCTTCACTATTGTAAGTATTTAATTATAAATTTTAGTATTTACCACAGGTGAATGGGTAAATTTATTATTTCTGGCAAAGTTTTATTTACTCTATTATACGTTTCTTATTATATTTGTTTTGTTCCAGCAAAACAATATGCGCACTCCATTCTACTTAGTTTGTGCCACACTGATGGTGAGCATCCACAGCGAGGAAACCTCGGCAGGTGGGGCCTATTTTAACAGAGGACAACTTGAACCAGTCAACATGGCAGCCGATCAAGAAACGATAAGTTATCTACTGCCTAAATTAACAGCAAAATATCGCCCCAATAGCGAATGGACAAGTGTAACCGATCCCAGATTTTATTTACTAACAGAGATGGAATCCAACGAATTCGATAATCAGGTAAATTTTAAATTAAAAATTTTACATTTGACAGTCTTGGTTTAAGTTTCAAATTGATAAAGAGCTTGCGGTTTATCAAATAAAGGCGATGTAATTGATATTTAAAATAAACGAAGGAAAATTTATACATTAAAAAATAAAACACATAAACAATATAAAATCGGTAAAAATAAAACAGTTTTAATATTTAAAACACCTTGAAGACAATATATTGTCAATTTAATAAAATTTACACACTTAATCTACAAATGTACAAATCGAAAGATAAACAAATACTGAAAATAATTTCAGATACAAGGTGCAGTCAATGGTAAAAATGAAAAGTAGAAAATTGCAGGTATGGGTGCAGGTAGAAACAATTTTCTACTTTTCATTTTTACCATTGACTGCACCTGGTAGATATCTGAAATTATTTTCAGTATTTGTTTATCTTTCGATTAGCAGTTACCTTTGATCTGTTGTTTGCAAATGTATGGTAGGTGGTAGGATGGCGCTTTTACGACTTTATCATGGAATCGTGGATTCACGGTATATATATTATTGGCGTAAAAGAATCATTCTGCATCCTGCTCTGCGGGATGAGAAGAATTACTTACCTCGTACTAATGAGACACAATAATGTCGAAATCGTTCTACGAGTAGTGTATTTCCCGTTGGTTTGCAAATCGGCAGAGATGGTTTTAAGTATCGACGAAGTCGGTGGCCATCACGTTTTCTATTGGAATGTAATTCAATGTCCGTTGTGGCATATATCCCAGGAAGTAGTTGTTTTTTCATAGAAAACGGTCAAGCTTGGTATAGAAACTATTAATTTTCTTTACCTTGTAATTAATTAATGAATGTACAAATTTTCTTTTATTTTAATATTTTATCAAGTGTGTAGAAAGTCTACAGTCTTTTTATTTATTTATTTAAAATAGTTATTTGTTAGTAAAATTATTGATATAGAGTCTGTACCTGTAAACTTTAAAGTAGTAAAATCAGATTAGTCAGTAAAAATTAATAAATAGAATAAAACTTTTGATCAAGATTGTATCCAATTCACAATAAAAGTAAATTAACCATCCACATTTACGTTTACTTTGTTCCGTATAGATTAAACTTAAATTTAAGTCACGAATTAATTTAGTATGTATGCATACAAAATATGTATTTTTTGTTTCGATTTTGATAACTTAAATTTGAAATCTATTTCAATATTTAAATTGTATTGCTATTTAAGGGTTCCAAATAAGTTTGGCTCACCGTGTATTTCGGGAAAAACTGCAATAAAATTAAATAAAAACGAAATATTAGTTTGTGTATTTACAAAAGTGGTGTATCGATAGGCTGTAAGTACAATCAGATAATTAACTGTATAGTAATTCCTTACAGCATGCACAATAACATACAGTATGTTTGTTTGTAACACACACTAATATTTCCAACACATCACACTTTTTTATCAATTAATTTCAACAATACGTTAGTGGTATTTTGTTTTCAGGAGAATCCCATTAAGAAAATTCGCAACAAACGTTTCAATCTGGACGTGAATCCCCAAAGACAGACCAGATACTACGATTTGGACGACGCCCCTTCTCTCTCTATCAACGCTCCTATACAAACATTGAGAAAAGCCTACGCTATTGAAAGGCTACGAGAACGAGTGCGATCCAACAGGAAATTTTTAGAAAATCTGAGCAATTCACAGTAATTCAAAACGTAGACAACAAAAATGAAAACAGTTAGGATTCAAATAAAAAAAACATTTATTAGTCGTTATGATATATAGAGAAGGAATCAATAATCAATTTAACATTTTCTTGTTTTTGCAATAAGAAACATATTGTTCTCTTTGGAACTACTGACAAAATGTGGATTAAATTGAACATATTTTCTTTTCACTGTACATCTGACAAACATTTTTTTAAATACCAATTCATTTTAAAATTACAACTCATTATATGACCTCTATCAATTTCCTCTGGTCAAAATAGATTTCAACATAATGTACAAATCAAAAGTTATCATTTAATTAACAAATATCTACTATTACAAAGTGGAATTTTAGAATTACATTGTTGAGAAATGAAAATAATAAAATGGTAGTTAGTTCAATAGTAAATTTTCTTTTTTAAGAATTCATTTATCAGTTTGCTCCTAGATGTTCCAAAGAAAATAATGAATTTATTTAATTAAATTATAATTCAACTATAAAATTTGTAGTTAAATTTGAGTTCTACATGTTTTTTCTGTAGTTGAAAGCTTTAAGTACTTTGTGCAAACATTAATAACAATATTTTTTACTGTTATTCTATCAAAGACCAAGGTAAACTTGTTGAAAAAATATTGATCTTATAAATGTGTTGAAATTGTACTCAAAGTTTAAACATTCCGTAAAATCTAGTCATTTATTTATTTATTTTTATTTATTTTATTTAAAATCAGTATACTCTCTACAGTATTAAATGTTATAATAGAAGGTATAAGCTGCTAATAATAGGATCTCCTGACAAATAGTGTACTTTGAATCCATTATTGTAAACATTTGCAATTCATATGTTCCACAATTAATATTTAAATATTCAGTCACTATTTTTTAGGACAATTCTTTATTTTAAGCATTTAAAAACCAATTTAACAAAAATTTAAACTGATTTTGAGATAATGACCTTAAAAAACTTTCTTTTATATAAAAAATTGGTTTTTGAATATTATAAGCAAACAGCTTTAATTTATTTGAATTTTTAATAATAATATATCGTTTTATATGTTTGTATATGTTTGTTGCTATAATAAATACATTACTGTAAAGCAGCATACCTGTATTATTTCTCATGTCTTTAATTGGTAGGTACCTATTAAGGTCAACTGGTCAAGTGGACCTAAAAATCTGGGTATAACTAAAGTAGGGATCATGCAGGGATGGGATATAAAAAATTAATGCAAAATATTATTTTAAAACATTCCCAGATAAGCTACATTTCAAAAAGACTACCAATGACTTTATAACCGATGATATAGGCTTCTTTGGCGTTGCCTTTTACTTTGCAAATTTTCAGTACTATGAAATATGTAACTTTTGATAATATTTTACATTGTTTTAGGTTGAGACTAACCCGGAAATCCGAATGAAACGAACTGGCGGACTTATCGGTGAAGCTGGCGGATCTTTATCAATTGTAAATTCACTTGACGTTTTGCGTAATCGTTTGCTACTGGAAATAGCTCGAAAGAAGGCGAAAGAAGGGGCTACCCGTAACAGACAAATGCTAATGAACTTGGGTAAAAGAGGATTGTTTCCAACAGGCCGTGGTTTATTTAACGAAGTGTAAAATGATCTGATAAAAATCATATTTTTGAAAATGGTGCTTTTTTACCGAATAACCAACAAATTGTATTTTGTTGTATTTAATATTAAATTAAACTAATTATTATTTTTATAGAGGGTACTAAAATACAAAAATCGTAAGCCAACAGAAAAAATATTGTACTGCTCAAAAGAATTAGATAAGAACAGTATCAATTTAAAGAAACTAGCAAAATCCTATGACTCCCTCTATTGTTTAAAAGTACAAACTGGGAAATAGATACAACGAAAGATAGGTTCTGTTTTATTTACTTTAATTTACAAATTGATTTCACTGAATAATTGTTATTTCACCAAACTACTAAAAATTATCCAATACGAATTTTAATTTTCTGGTAATGTATGCTCTATTCTGATTCAAGATGGAAACTGTAAAATCTGTGCGGTTCACTTAGATTCAGCTAGAAGCCGTTAGTCTTCAAAGGAGGTTAGTAAAGAAAAGAAAAATCGTCATTAAAAATTTCAAAGTATATATGTTTTTGTAATTTCAGATTTTATGTTATTTATTTTATAGTTTCTTTGAATTGGCGTTTGTCAAGCAAATCGATCAGAACTTTATGTGTTAGTTAGATATATGGGCCCTTATTCTCATCCGGTGGATATGAATACTCCTATAGGAAAGTCCGATAGGAAGATGGTGCATTTTCCTATAGGAGTATTCATATCCACTGGATGAGAATAAGGGCCATGGAGGGTAGAAGGAAGGAAACACTGTCCAGTGAAAGCAGCAAATAGTAGATGGCGCGAGAGTAGCAAAAGGGTAAAAAGACAACGTGAAGTCAGTAACACTCCATAGGTTATAAACAGAGTGAAGTGAGTTGGGTTAAAAAAATTAATATTTTTCGTGATTTGTAGTTAAAAATTATGCAGTATTTAAAATTTCAACTATTTACGTAGTCAAATATAATTTAATTTCGTTTCTTACTCTAACAATTCATTTTGACAGCCAATCACCGGAAAAATTCTACGAATAAAGAATACAAAGGAAGGAATGTTGTCATATTTTAATCTAGCAAATAATCGCGACGGAAGTCGGCCATATTGAAGAACCAAATATGACTCATTCGAATCGTGACATTTGACATAAATAGTTTTTTCATGCTGTTTTATATATTATTTTCTGATTTAAGTAGTTAACTCAACTCTTGAATGGGAAATACTTTTCATCTGCAGGGTTCTATTCATCTGAATTATTAAAAATTAACAAAATATTTTAATGACAACCACATTGTTATCATAGACGTTCCTTTATTTTTTATATAGACCAACTAAGTCAACTATTTATAATTACCTGCTTAGAAGTTTTTAATCTAAATTTATATTCCTACAACTTTATGACAATGTATATTACTGTACAGATAATTACAAGCGGAAAACAGTTATTTTTTTTAATAATTCATACAAGACATAAGTTTATAATACCCTGTGTGTGACACCACTGGTAACCGGAAACTTCAAGTCAGCCATATGCAAGAACCATTGCGGACATCGTCAAATCGTATTATATTCCTTCCTTTTTATTATTTATTCGTAGGAAAAATTTTTCTTTTCTATGATTTGTAACGTCCTGTGACACTTACTCTTGCTTCTGTGGCGCCACCAATTTGCTTCTTTTCGATGGACACTTTTTAAAACATTGAGTTGGTTCTCCTTCCTTCTACCCTCCATAGTTAGATAGGCATTATTTTTAGGTTGCGGAAAAAAGCATAAATTGTCAAAAATATTCGTAAGCGTATGTTTTTAGAGCTATTTTCTTTAGCGAAGAATGAAGCAAAATATTTAAAAACTGCTGGCGGTTAAAAATTTTTTGCAATGTATTCTCCAGTTATTTTGATTAAAAATATGTAAAAATCAATGTAGATCAGATCTGTGTGTTTCTTAGTGTAAAGAAAAAAATTATCTGTGGGTGTAACTAGTATAATTTTCCATGACAAATTTTCCCACAAGTACTTAACAACTTCTGTAAGGTACTTTACAGAATATGTAAAGAACTTATTGCCACAAATTGCTCGAGTATTCAATAATACCTCATAATAAACTTGAACTATAATAATTTCCATAAGCTACTCCACACCTTTTTCCAAATACCTAGCAATAGTTTTCATAGGCAACTTCACAATAATTTCTTTGACCCATTTTCTGGAATACTAAACAGAATCTTTCTAGACATATTTTACATACACGACAATATCCATTGGCTTTTGCATTAATTACTTTTCATATTATTTAATGAAATTCCGGAGAAAAAAATAAGAAAACTCCCTTTATTGACCATTATATGTGTATTTTCCATAAGCTGCTGCACAAAGTTTTCCAAAACTTGTAAGATTTTCCAAAAACTATTTAATGTTTTTTAAAAAAGAATTCAACGGAATTTATCTTTTAACGTTTTGTATAATCTCCAATGTGTTTGGAACAATATTCCAAAGATATTATTTGGTAGCGCATTTGCCATAAAAAACTTTAAAAAGTGTTACTAGCAGCTATTTTCCTAAACTACTTCACTTTCACCCTGAGGGTCGGTTTATCAATTGTATCCGTCAGGTGGTTTTTCTTCTAATTTTTATCAGTTATTTAACTGATAGGCAAGAAATGTTGGCAATAGTGATAAATATATGTATTGGATTTGATTGGTTGCCTTTTTTACAGGGACATTTTATCATTTTTAATCTGTGATTTAGATTTAACCATTTTACTGCTCTTGCTCTTGGTCTTTTTGGAAGTCTTATAAAGTAAGGGAAAGAATGGACAACTTTGACAATTGAAATGACCATGATTTCAATGCAAGATTTAGGAAGTAAAAATAAATTGTTTTGTTAATATTAGAAAAGATTGAAGATTCACTCGAATTTCGAAGTGATAGGTTATTGAATATGTTTCTTAAAGGGCCACTATTTAAACTGTTAAAACTTTTTTCGATTTGCTTACAAGCATCTTTGGATTTCAAAGTTGTACCATCATTTTGTCTTTTCAATTTTTTTTTGTTGATTCGCGAGTTTTATCAGTTAATTTGCTTCTTAAGGAGTGAAGCAGCTCCCTCTTTTAATCTTATTAATATTCTTATCCATATCTTTTTCTTTTTGTTGTTGTAATATACCATAGATAAACAAATACAATTACTACTACAGAAAATGGGTTATATGACACAAAACATTCAAGTTCAGACATGAATTTTGTGGTATTATGGGCTGTTCTGTAATTATCTGACTTTTCTTATATAGCTATTAGATGGTTTAACTGCTGGATAAAATTTAGCCTGATATCCATAAACCCACCTTTCCAAACAAACTGGCAGATAAGCACTATCTGACAAATTGTAATTGATAAACCGGGCCTAAAAGTACTACTTATACCAGTACAAGTAATAAAGGATACAAGCGAAAAAATGTACACGCCTAAGATTATTCAATTAACAAAGATTTATATATTTGTGTAAATAAACATATTATTAATGGACCTACATTTAATTTACAATGGGTTTTATTATAAACAAGAAAACAAGAAGCTAAAATATTACTCTTTTTTTCTATTGGAAATTTCTAAAGACCATACTTGTAGCTTGTGGTTTAATTTGACCCAAATCAAAATTTCCAATTCCAAATTCCAATCTTTTACTCTGTTTTTTATATTTTCTCCTGTTTTAATAATCATGTTGTTAAGGTTAGAATTCGCGATCACCACGGAGTGGGCGCGATCTACATTTGGAAATTTGTTCGAAAAACTCCGGGAAAACATAACCTTAGGCGATTTCGTCCCGCTTTGGTTGGTAGGGACTGTGGTTGACCAATAGACCTATCTCTTTATTGAATACTCATGCGCGAATATGTTTGAATTTTCCCCTTCCACTGCTAAAATATGATTACTTCTTTCCATGGAACACAACGTATTGTTACCCAGGAATACCACTCCTTCAATGAAAAAATCCCTTGTAGCTGTCAAAAGCTAGCTTCTATTTGCCGGATTGACTCGGCAACTCAGGCCATAAACCACAAAGAAGAAGGTCCAATTTTTATTTCGTTTATTTTTATTAGTGCGTATAACAATAAAAATACTGCGATGGTCTAAAAAAACAAAATACAGATCCGCTCAAATAAAATAAACAATGAACTAACCTCTTATGGTCTTATGCATAATAATATACGGATTGATAGGCTTGCCAACACAATTTTATAAGGGGCACGAACATTTAGGGGGAACTACGAGAGTGGGAGTTGGTTCGCGCATGAGTATTAAATTTGAGCCATTAATTAGGTCTATTGGAAGGTCCTATGTAACCATTATGATGTAAAGTACCAATTATAGGCAAAATCGTTTGGTTGATTGATGAAATTAACATTTATGCATCATTTGCTCCAAAAGAACATCTCGGCGAATATAATCGATCATCAAAAAATAAATTTTAACACTCCGCAAAAATTCTTCGTATTCTCACAAAATAACAGCTTCTTGCACCTATAATAAAAGTTTTTTCTTCGTCAAGAATAATAAATTTCGTTATTACTACACAAAATAAAGAAAAAACAGACAAAAATTTAAAAAAATTTAGGATATTAACCAAAAATAAAATTCTTTTAAACGACAAATACAGAAGAATGTAGGTTATTATTCTGTGTTACAAATAAAAAGAAAAACAAAAACTACTTTAGACAAGGATAGACAACTACCAATTTCAGTAACCCTGCTGCAGTCATGGTATGTGATTTGACCAAAGATTATAAAGAACACACACTCTAACCAAACCCGTCCCTTCCAGAATGCATCCCTCTAGGAGCGGTGCATTCCGGTAAGAACTTCTTCCACCCCCCCATCACTTCCGATGGGGGCCTCGGTCTTCGGGCTTATGCCTTTCCTTCCACTATCTTGGTTCGGAGATGCTTGGCACCTTTATCCTCCTGTCTTCTTTTTAGGCGTTCAAGAGTGTGTGCTTTTCGCTGCCTCTAAAAATGTATCCCTTAGTCGACGAACTGCGGTTAAAGGTAACCTTAGAGAGTGGATCCACTTGTTAAAGCTGTCCCTACTCAAGAATCTGCGCATTTCCCTAAGGATGGGCAGAGTCTTTTGTAGGTGGTTCCTCTTCTGTCTGCTTCTTGACAGATGTTGTTTCTTCTTAGTTGTCCAGCTGTTTCCTTGGTCTAGGATGTCTCCTGTAGTCCTCTGCTGTGTAGTTTGTTAATTTCCTAAGTGCTATGTTCGGGTGTGTCCTGAGTTCTTCAAATCTTCTTCTGGCTCTGGCTTTCATAATTTCTTCTGTCTTCTTATGTACCATGGGGCGTCTGTTGCTTGCCTTAGGCTGATGTTCTGCTGTGCTTGTATCTTCTTTTTGTAGGTTTTAGCTCTGTGTCCCCAGGCTACGGAGGCGTACAACATGATCGGAATGATGATTGCGTTTATAAGTTGTATCTTTGTCTTCAGTGCTAGTTTGGATTTTCTTCCTATGAGTCGGGCTAGTCTTCCTCTTGCTTATTTTGCCTTCTTTATGATGTTTTCTACATGTTCTTTGAAAGTTAGTTCTTTGTACAGTATCACTCCTAGGTATTTGGGCTTGTTTTTCCATTGGATCTCTTCTCCTCCTATGTTAATGTTTTCTTCTAGTTTTTTCCTTCTTTTGGTAAAGTAGACTGCTTGGGTTTTCTCCGGGTCTATTTGGATTTTCCATGTTGTACCCCATTCGTCTATTTGGTCCATAGCCCGTTGGAGTCTTCTTGTCACCATCCTTGGTTGAGTGCTTCTTGTAACGATAGCCGTGTCATCTGCGTAGAGAACCATCATTGTGTTGTCTGTCTTTGGAACGTCTGCCGTGTATATGTTGTAAAGCACTGGTGAGAGGACTGCTCCTTGTGGTACTCCGGCTTCTGTTGTTCCTACTTCGGATTTTGCGTTTGCTATCCTTATCCTGAATCTTCTATTTTTCAGATAGCTGAGTAGTAGTTTCGTCAGTTCTCTGGTGTATGCTGCTTCTCTCATCCTGTATATCAGTCCTTCGTGCCATACTCGGTCGAAGGCTTTGCTGATGTCCAGGAAGATGGCTCCAGTATATTGATTTCTGTTGTATCCTTCTGTTGTGTATTCTACAATTTTAAGTATTTGGTCCGGTGAGCTGTGTTCTTTTCTGAATCCAAACTGTTCTTATGGCAGTATTACTATTGCTTCGGTTTATTCGTTTAGCTTCTTGAGGATAACTCTCTCGGCTATTTTGCTCATCGCTGGTAGTAGACTGATGGGTCTGTAGTTTTGTGGAAACTTGGGATCATTTCCTGATTTCGGCTTTCTTCCATTGGCCCGGGAAGTGTTATGTTCTTAATATTCTGTTTATGATTGCTGTCAGAAATACTATCCCTCTTCTTGGTAAATGCTTCAGTGCATTGTTGTTGATGCCGTCGTATCCAGGTGCTTTTCTGGCTTTCATTCCTTTTATTATGTAGGCTACTTCTTCTGGTGTTGTGAATCCCAAGTTTCCGTCTACTATTTCTTCGTCGAAGTCTTCGATTTCATCTTCTACTTGATCTGTGAAGTCAACCTCATCATCTGGGTGCTCATTCATGGTGAATTGGCGCTCCATAGTTCTCCTGAAGGCTTCGGCTTTTTCTTCATCTGTGAATACGACTCCGTTGTCTCCGTGGATTGGGGGAATGTCCTTTTTGTCTTGTCATAGTATCTTGGCAAGGTTCCATAATCCTGGTATATTTGGGTCCAGTTCTTCTATTCTTCTGTCCCAGTCCTTGGATCTGTGTGCTTTGAGTTGTTCCTTCACTTTCTCATGTAGTCTGTTTGCTTCTCGTTTGTCTTGTTGTAGTCCTGTTCTGTTGGCTCTTCTTCTTGCTCTGTTTTTCACCCTGATGAGCTCTCTTAGGTTGTCACTGATGTTTGAAAACCTATTGTATCCTTCTGCGTTTTTGGTTGTTGTGCTTTCTCTTATCGCTTGTTTAAGTGTTTCCATGAATTGGTTGCATTTCTAGTTCTTCGCTGTTTGTTATATGGGGAATCGGTCCTATCAGCTGACCTGTTCATGCTCTGAATTTTTCCCAGTTGGTTTTCTTTATTGTTTTTTGTATGTTCCTTCTCCTATTATGAGAATAACTGGTTGGTGGTCTGTTCCTCCTTCGCTGTTTTCTATTTCCAAGTCTACTGTTATATCCTTTAGTAGTGCTATGTCCAATACATCTGCTTAGAAAGAAGTTTAGATTTGACAAACCAAAAAGGGTACCAAAGTTAGCTTGACGTCATCATTTGTCGAAACGAAATCGATTATTAGTACATATGTATTTGGCAGACCAAGGTAGGGTACCAAAACGGGATGAAGGGATGAAATTGCCTATTTTGTCATAAGATCCTGTGTAAATAAAGTGTGGATTATATAGGCATATCCTTTTATTCAACGGATGTATTTCATCAATTGTTAAATATGATGTCACCAATTAATGTAAGATGACCCATCTGATAGTTACAAAAGTGCTAATTAAAAAAAATGATGAAATCTAATGATTTTTTTGTTCCGTGAATGTTAAGTTTATTTTTTGGCTATGTTCATAAGATTAAAAATTTACTTGTGTGATATTAATTTTTTCAATATGGTGTAACTTTTATTTGTGAACACTTTACCATTATTAAAATCTTCATCTGGTTCTAGAATTAAATAAAATCTTAAGTTAAATCAAGCAGCTTCATTTTTTTTCACCCAGAATGAGAGATTAGTTAACCTTATTAGGCTCTGCCTATAATCAGGGATAAATATTAATACCACAAAATGAATTTTTTACTCCACAAATACATAAACAAATGAAATAAGCTCTCATATACTTTAAACTTTTATTCAGAACAATAAACAACTAAAAGGTTGTATTAACTTTCACTATTTATTCTATAAATTGCAATTACAGCTGTTTCGCTATAACTAGCATCGTCAGTTATAGCGAAACAGCTGTAATTGCAATTTATAGAATAAATAGTGAAAGTTAATACAACCTTTTAGTTGTTTATTGTTCTGAATAACATGAATTTTCACACAGTAAGGGTTAGTACCATAAATTTCATTAAACTTTTATGTTGTAAACTGTATCCCCATCAATTTTATCAAGTAATCGGTGCTAAACACCGATGACTTCGATGAAATACAAAGGACCTATAAGGCGATTTCGCCCCGCCGACTTCCGTCGGCCATCTTAAAGTTAATATAGACAGACTCCTTCCAGTTTATTTTTGTTCCAAGCATCTATCGCATTAAAAAAGAAGCACACGATGATTTTAAGCGAGAAACACATCGATATGCCTTATTTCTTTGTGGTGTATATTTGGTTGGATTTTTTTATTTAATGTAAAAAGTATAGCTAAAACATGGAGAATTAAGGAAACCTATCAATAAAATATATGTGCATTTGCAGTAAACACTTTGGAAGATTTTACATCTACAGTAAAAGCCACAGTTAGAATGCAGTGTAGGTAAGATAGGCAATGGGGGCGATTGACAGCACTTGCAAGCGCTGAGAAACAAACTAAACAGTTAAGTATCCGCCAGAAAGCGTTTGTTTACTTTAATCAAGCTTTGACAAAATCTGCCATTTTGCTTATAGTAGGCATTATTGAATTTATATCCGCTCAATAAATTATTAAATATGTTCGCAAAGGTGGAATTTGCTAATTCTGCCACACTTCATACTATTTATGTTTAGTATGTTCTTAATTTATAATTTTCTAGAATTAATAATTTATATTTTAGATTTGTATCAAATTTAAATTAGAATTCCTAGCTACCACAAACTAGCGTTCTAGGGGAAAATAGCTATTTAACAGTGTTAGCACTTACCGCTTACGAACGCCATTTTGCTTAAAAGCGCTTGCAGTCGCTTTTTTCGGCGGAACGTCCCCAATGTATTTTTTACAGCCGACCACGTTGCCGGTTTGCCTCGAGCAGCACATCAGGACCGGATTTAAGAATCATAACACTGAAATATAAGGTTCGTTCCAACAAGAGTCCGAAACTGAGATTGTTACGAGCATGCGTATGTGCATTTTAGCGTTCCAACAACAATCTGTGACAGTTTGTTGACTGATAGTAAGCTGTTCCAACGTTACATGCAAACGGTTTGAAAACTGTAATAAGAGTTTGTGAATTTGTTAGGAACTATAAATCAGACGCAAGCGCAAAGGAGATTTGATCATTCGAAACCATGTGTTTGTCCATTTAATTCAACTTTTAACCTTTTTCGCGTATTATATAATTATATCGCGAGGAGATCTATTTAGAGGCCGTGGATTCTGAGTAGATCCGTGACGTCGTAAATAGTTGCGCACAACTGAATAACTGCTATAATTAAAATACACTAAACTAAATAATATAATTTAAAAATAAGCAAAATTTACTGCACTATTCAAAGAGACAATACGACGTAAACGGCGGACTGACCAGAATGAATCAGTAAGGGCTGCAATTATTAGTATAGTTAATAGGACAATTTTCAAACACAAATTTGTGTACTGCGCCGGTTGACGTCACAGGTCTACTCAGAATCCACGGCTTCTAATATAAATATGAGTTATAGTGGCTGGGATGAAAATATTGGCAACAGCGATTTATTAGACGAAAGTATGGAGCATGCCACAGTGAAGACGAATCCAGTCATGTTCTCGAGTAAATAATTGAGGAAACTGGTGTTCGCCCGAAAAATTCGGAATCGGAAAATATTTTCCACTTGTTGTCATGTGTTAAATTTCAAACTAGTACAACAGTGTTCCAACAGAACAGTTGTGGACTAGTTTCAAATTTCATCGAATGCGCGCATGCGTAGAAACAAATTTGAAAACAATCCGAAACGCATCCCTGATTGTCTGTTGGAACGAACCTATAATATGCGCACACAATTGCCTACGGTTGTATAGAATATTATTATTTTTTCAATTAAAGCATGATACAATCATGGATGTATAAGAGAGTTATATTGTAGAACTAAACAATAACATGAATAAAACAACTATAAAAAAGTCAAATATATCAAAAACTCATTGTCTATATTTATCAATATAAATAAATAAAGATTATTATAATCTCCCAATTAAGTCCCCATCATCCACGGCAAATTTTGTTGGCAAAAACTATAAAATCTCAATTCTATTTTATTTTCGCAAGCGTTGCCAGTATCTGTCGTGAATTTCAAGCAAGGTATGACTATTAGTGTGCAAGTAAAACTGGTGTTAAATGTATTGAACTTAAAAAATGCTGACAGCTTGACTATTGCGAAAAAGTTTCAAAAATGTGCGCAAAATTTATGACATCCGCGAAAAGACCCAGCAAGGAAAACTGAAATCGGTGCAAAAAAGGAAGAAAAACAGTTTCCAGTCCAATTCAAGTGAGAATAGTTACGATAAGGGGGTGAAATCTCGAAAACATATATATCCATCCAATTCTCAAGAAACAAAAAGAAAATTTAATAATTTTTTCAAATGAACGCAAAACAATTTAACCAACTTTTATGGCTGTGATGCGTGAGCAGGAGCAAAGTCTCATTAACGAAATTAAGAATCAATTACATCCAGAACAACAACCAACAACAACTTTTCTTGTGAATTTTTCAACTATAGCACCGTTTGAAAATTTTAATGACCGCCCAAAGACAAATTTTCCTGTTATCTTGAACGTTTTGAAAACTATTATAACATGAAAGGAGCCAATGATGAATCAAAAATTGCTCATTTTCAATAGTTTCCACACATTCTAATAGTTTGGCAGCTCTAATAGCTTGGTCCCGACAAACCAGTAAAACTTTAGAGGTACAAGTATATTAATGCAAGTTTTAAAACAAAGAAGAGTGTAATTAGAAACAGCAAACAACTAAGCGGTTGAACGAAACTTCCACTATTTATTTATTTCGTTCAACCGTTTAGTTGTTTGCTGTTCTTAATAAGATGGCTTTTCACATAGTAAGGGTTAGTACAATTAAAAAAAGAGTGTAATTGTTGCTCCACATTATTTTCTAAACGTTTACCAAAAAGAACGTCAGACAATTGCCGAATATGTTGCAGCACTTCAACGCGATTTTGCAGATTGTGAGTTTTCAACTACATGTGAACGTACCAGGTCTATTTCTATTGCAGACATTTTCCTTAGAGCTCAGTTTATTCGTGGGTTGAGTGATGATTGGTAAAGAGAACAAGTTTTTCAATCAAAATTTACATCTTTCGAAGAAATATTATAAAAAGCAACTGCTCTCGAAGCCTCTAAAATAGAGGCTATCCTAGGACTCCAGTTCGAATCACTCGAATTTCAGCTCCAGAGATATCAAAGCGATTTCAACTTCCACAAGATAAAACAAGAATCCTTCTAGTTTGCAATCAAATTCTCGATCAAAGAGTCCAAATTACCAAAATTTGCGATACCGCAGTAGTCAACCAGATTACAAGGTACTTGGTATCAAAAATCTTTGTATTCGATGTGGCAGGAGCAATCATAAGCATAAGATTATCGTGTCGATAGATACAATGTTCCTGACAATCCTGCAAGAAAATTGGACACGTTGCAATAGTTTGTATTAAAACATTGTTAAATGCTTCTCGCAAAAGATCCGGTATGGAAAATTCAAGTTCCACATCAGTGCATGTTGACGATCAACAATGTTTCGATTTTGAGTACGGCGTAAATCAGATAGACACATTATATTTATTCGAAATACGTCCTGATTCTGATAAATATTATGTTACGGTGTACCTAAATCGAACATCTCAACGCTTCAGGTTCAAAGTTATCTTTACTAAATAAGAACGATTTCAGTCATTTAAATGTGAATGTACCCATGAAAAATCCAAACATATCTTTCAGATCTTATTCAGGCAATGTTATCCAATCCAAGGAAAAAGTCTCTGTTAATGTTGAATACCCAGGGGAGGTGAACTACACATCGTTCCAGCATGACGTGATGCTCCACTTGGGCGACAATGGACTCGAGGACTAAGTATTGATCTTCATCAAATTGTTACCGACATGGAAATCTCAGCTTCAGTACCTATATACCATGCAGCACATGAACTCAATCGAAAGTAATATTCAAAAATTTTTCACCAATATTCCAGCCGAAAGTTGGATGAGTTCCAGGACTGAAAGTTACACTTAAACTAAGACGTTAAACCCTCATTTACAAGAGAAAGAAACGTGCCCTATGCTCTCTGGGAACTTGTTAATAAAGAACTGGATTCGATAGAAGCATATGGTTTTATAATATTAGTTCCTACACGCGACTGGAGTTCACCTTTAGTCGCAATTCCGAAAGCAGATGGATGTGTTCGATTATGTGTGGATTACAAATGTGGGGTTAACTAAAAACTAGTTTAAGCAAATCACCCAATACGTCGCATAGATGATGTTTTGAACAGCCTTCGAAATTGTAAATACTTCTGTAAGCTTGATCTCTATAAAGCTTATCTACATATGGGAATGAAACCTAAATAAATGTATTGGCTATATCTGACATTAATAAGGCCTATGACTATGTATGACGCTCCGGTCTGGTGTGCTAAATGTCAGCAGAAGACCACTAGGGAGAAGCTGAATAGGCTTCAATAGCAGGCATGCTTAATCATAACGGGAGCTATGTCCACCACTCCCACCACTCCACTTCATATCTGGTTGGAAAGGGAGGTGATGGCTGGTGCATACAGAAGGCTAGTGAAATGCCAGGATGCAGGGCGGAGAGATAATAAAAAATCATCCGATACTGGAGATGGTACCAGATGCAATGCAACTTAAATAAAATTACCACAAGCTATTTACCGACCTTTTCCCAGGAAGGGACGAATGGGAGACGACTAGATCAAATCTTATAATGGCTGACCAGTGTTGATACACTGACGGCTCTAAGACCGAGAGAGGTGTTGAGCTAGGGTACATGGAGGGAAGCTAAAGGTGGATCTGAGCTAGAGCTGGGATAACCTATTCACAATTTTCCAAACATAGGTTTTTGCAATGGAGATATGCTAGCAGGAGATGCTTAAGCGTGACTTCAGTAAAAAACTATAAAAATCATTTCCAATAGCCAGACGGCACTAAAGTCACTGAAATACGGATCGACTCCAAGTTAGTTTGAAAATGCCTTCAGGATCTACGTCTAGGGGAAAATAACAAAGTAACCTTACTTTGGACACCTGGGCATACCGGTATTAAAGGAAATGAAAAAGCGAACCTTCCAGCCAAAATAGGTGCTGAAGGAGTATTTATAGGCCTTGAGCCATTCCTAGGCATAGCAAATAACGTAGCCAGAGGAACACTGTCGAATTTGGTAGATCGGAGGAGACGTTCTTACTGGTTCGCGCTAGAGGGTTTAATAAATAATAATAAAACTGAAAAATAGAAACAATTTTCTATTTTTTAGTTTTTTTTATTGTTGACTGCACCTTATCTGAAATTATTTTCAGTATGTATTTGTTTATCTTCGATAAGCAGTTACCTTTGATCTGTTGGTTTGTAAATGAACGGTAGGGTGGCGCTTTTACGTCTTTATCATGGAATCTTAGAATCACGGTTTATGTATTGGCGTAAAAGAATCATTCTGCATTCTGCTATGCAGGATGAGAAGAACTACTTATCTTGTACTGATGATGACACAATAATGTCGAAACCGGTCTGGGAGTAGTGTTCTTCCCGTTGATTTGCAAACCGACAGAGATAGTTTTAAGTATCAACGAAGTCGGTCGCCATCACGTTTTCTATTGGAATGTAATTTTATGTCCGTTGGGGCATATAGCCCAGGAAGTAGTTGTTTTTTCATAGAAAACGGTCAAACTATTAAGTTTCTTTACCTTGGGTTCTATTTTCCAGTTTTTTTTTTAACTATCTCTCTTTACAGAGAGGAACTCAATTGTGTTTTAATTAACGGTGTCTCCCAAATCATCCAACATATTTTATATGTAAGTACCTATATAAGTATTTTACGAGGTATTCATTTCACAGTCTATTGCCGAACTACGACTGTGTCGAGCGGCATCTCTGCACTGCATTCTATTCGTGTGTTTTATCTATGATTCTATCTGAGGCTTCTACTAAATTAAGTGACGTTTGTTTTGTTTTCCAGGAGTTTTAGAGCGCGACTTGGTGCCAATGGTGATCGCGAATTATTATTGTTTGAATGTTACTTAATAACTTTTTTTGCTGGGCTTACAAATTGTATCTCTAAAAAAAAGAGCAACTCTAGATAGTCTATACCAAAAATATTTTGTAGAATAAAATATTAATTAATATTTTGTAGTTTAGGAAATAAATTAAGTGTGGTAATAATTTGCAATGTGCTGTATTTTTTGTAAAAATTATAATACAAAACAATGATTGAAAACAATAAAGCATGTTACAAAATTATCTTACTATCTATATTCATTATCTTTCTTATTGGTTCTCACCGAGCACATCTGTAAGGTCTGTAAGCAAAATCTGAAAAAATTATCATGGCAAACCTTATATCTTACAGATTCTGTAGCTTATAGGAGATGCTAAGAACTCCACCATATATCTAATATACAGGGTGTTTCAAAAAAAGGTAACACCGTCTCTAGGATAGGTAAAAAACTGAAAAATAATTGGGGTTTGCTTAGTAAAATTTTTTTTCTTACGCCATCCGTTTTCAAGGGCGTTGAAGAAAATAAAAAATTACACATTTCTTACGATTTTGCCGAAACTACTGGCACCATTGCAATGAAATTTTATACGAATATGTTTTGGAAGCTGATATATCCCATGAATTTGTTTTTATAACCAACTCTCATAGAGGGCGCTAGTTACACGATTCATACAACGTATTATTCAACATAACTTTTTTTAGGGTAGAATTATTAGTCAAAACTCCAAGTGAACATAAACATCGTTTAATTCTACACCAAAAAGGTACTCTTGGTAAAACTCGATATTATGTACCGTTTTCGGAATATTTTGATTTGAAAATTATGAAGTAATAATCATAACAATCAATAAATGTCAATTTTACATGGCAAACTTAGAGAAAAGCGAACTTTATCATTAACTTATACGAGGAGCGGTTATTACTTCATAATTTTCAAATCAAAATATTCCGAAAACGGTACATAATATCGAGTTTTACCAAGAGTACCTTTTTGGTGTAGAATTAAACGATGTTTATGTTCACTTGGAGTTTTGACTAATAATTCTACCCTAAAAAAAGTTATGTTGAATAATACGTTGTATGAATCGTGTAACTAGCGCCCTCTATGAGAGTTGGTTATAAAAACAAATTCATGGGATATATCAGCTTCCAAAACATATTCGTATAAAATTTCATTGCAATGGTGCCAGTAGTTTCGGCAAAATCGTAAGAAATGTGTAATTTTTTATTTTCTTCAACGCCCTTGAAAACGGATGGCGTAAGAAAAAATTTTTACTAAGCAAACCCCAATTATTTTTCAGTTTTTTACCTATCCTAGAAACGGTGTTACCTTTTTTTGAAACACCCTGTATATTTAAAATAATAATAAAATTTTGAAGATGACATTGGTGAAGGCTACTAACAAGGCGGTTGGGTTCCAGATAGTCCAGAGAAGGTAGATCATCTTCCATTACTTATTGGTGGCTAAGATACAGACACTCATCATAGCTAAGATCTGTAGCATACAAGTCTTTTTCTTTGGCTTATTTTTGGTTTATTGTTTTAAAAAATAAACATTATATTGCGATTTTTCCGTGAATATTAATTATATATAATTGAATGAAAGGTTAAAACATTGCTCCTCTGATACAGCTTGGCATGCAGTTTGTAGGTTAGGTTAGTTTCTGCGACCTGAAAGATCTATTGTGGCTCACCCCCAGGTTATAGTCGTTCTATCAGCCCTATGCCTCTGATGAAGCTCATCAGGGTCGTTGGCGACACTTCCATGAAGTCTTTGGGCTCCAGTTGATGCAGACCAAATTTATTGATCCTTATTATCTCGAGCTTTCGGCAGTTATATAAGATATGCTCCACCGTTTCATCCTCAGCCTGACAGAATCTGCAGTCTGCACTCTCTGCCAGTCCAATTGTTTTCAAGGATAGGACTGCTGACTGTGTCCAGTCAGCAGTCCTATCCTTATTCGTAGGTTCTGTCTGCTCATATTCAGCAGCTCTTGAGACCTAGGAGAGATCTCCTACAAATGCCTTTGAGTATCAAACCTCTAGCTCCAACCAGTAAGAACGTCTCCTCCGATCTACCCAGTTTGATATTGTTCCTCTGGCTACACTATTAGCTATGCCTAGGAATGGTTCCGGGCCTATAAATATTCCTTTAGTACCTTTTCTGGCTATAAAAGGTCCGCTTTTTCGTTACCTTCAATGCCGGTATGTCCAGGTGCCCAAAGTAAGGTTCCTTTGTTATTTTCCCCTAGACGTATTAGATCCTGAAGGTATTTCCAAACTAACTTGGAGTCGATCCAATTTGATTCCAGTGACTTTAGCGCCGCCTGTCTATCGGAAATGATTTTTTTAGTTCTATTCCTGCAGTCACGCTTAAGCGTCTCCTGCAGGCACATCTCCATTGCGAAAACCTCTGCTTAGAAAATTGTGGAGTATGTAGGTGTTCTGGAGCTTCTCCTTAATTCCCAAAAGAATTTGCAATCACCTTAGTGTTCTAGCAGTCTCAAATTCCTACAGTGTTCTCGGAGGTGACAACTGCTATTTGGTTTGAGGGAATTTCCTCTAGTGCTCAGGCTAGACATGTTTTCAAAGATTGGGCATAGTTGGGCTCGAGGATAGATCTGATTCCAAGCGATACAAGTTACAAACTGGTCTTAAATATTCTCCGCTCATGGTTTTCAACAGTGCAGTTATTTTCTTTGAATCCCGCCCAGTGAATAATTCTTTAATGACTCCAATAGGCCAGTCAATCCACTTCTTGTCATCGCTCCCAACTAGAACAAAATCGCCCACTCCAGCATTCAATTTTCTTTAAACCATCCAAGTGTTGCAGGTTTCCAAGGCACTCCAATCGAAATCTTAAACACAGCTCGCTTCTAAACTTCATACATCGCTTCGTGGCTTCTCGTAATACGCCATTAAGAGGCAAACTTTTTGATGGATTTATATTATTTAGGACCGAGAATTTAAATGTTTCTACTAAAAATCATTATTTTTAAAGTATTTTAAGAAAATATATTTCATTTTGGTACTTTATGAGAAAGTATACCTAAAAATTGGGTGTTTGGGGAGTGTTTATAAATTAAATGATTTGATACTAAGTAAATTATAAAATACCTGCGCATAAAATTTCTTTATGCGCAAGCCTCATACAAAGCTAAAGAAAATTTGCCTCTTAATGGCGGTTGTCCAATAAAAATCGATACATCGATTGTCGTCACTGTTAGTAGTACAGTCACTGTAGTGTGGGACAGTGTGAGAGATTAAGATATGGAGAAAAAGTGAGATAAGAAAAAAGGCCTGGGGCGGGAAATCCATAATTCTCAACCTCTACACTCTAATGATAATTTTAGATACTTCGGTTTATAAAAATCGACAGATAAAGTTATATCTATAATAATTTAAGAACAATTTCCTTAGTGACTCGATAAATTTTTTGATCGCTTGAGTTTTTTTGTAGATCGATTTTTACCTATCTGATAGATTGCCCAAAACGCACGTCACTATACTTAGTATTTATTAAAGTACAAAGATTATCCCCTAATATTAAACTGCTGGGCTCGAATCACTTACAAAATACCCGCTTGGGCTCCCCTACTAATATCTACATAAAAATAACGAAAAGTATATTGATAAAAATGCAAAATTAAACGAGGTTAGTTTTATAACTTTCTGCAGTGCTTCTGACCATAGGCTATGGAGGGTAGGAGAACCGTCATATTATGGGACAAAAGTTGAAAAGTGTCCATCTGTAAGCAGTAAATTATAAATCAAAAAATCACAGAAATGCGCAAGTCACTTTTGAAATAAATCCCGAAAAAGAAGATATAAAAGAAAGATTCATCATAATACATGTCTTTTTAAATTAAGTAGATTTATAATAATATTTAAAAAAAACAGGAGGAAAAAACCACAAAAAATTAATTCTCAAACTTCTTGGACTTTCTCGAAACTGTCGGGAAACGATGTGAAAACATCCGACTAGTCATTGGAAATCAGTTTCAAACTAATGCGCGAACACTAAATATGGAATGCGCACACTCGAAACGCTAGAAACAAGTTTCAAACCAATGTGAAAACAAACCTATAGAAAACAAAATCTAACTTACCAGCAATTTAAATTTAAAATTCGATCCCCATTTTGCTTATATGATATACTGAGTTTATTATAGTTTCTTTGATAAATTTAAAATTTATTTTATCTATATAATTAATTCGGAATTTTTAAAAGGAATTACTAGAAGTTAATTTAAGTACAGTAAGTCGTTTATAACTATTCATAATATATTATGCTATAAAGTAACATATTTCTTGAGATTTTAAAATTTGTTTTATTAGAACCTTTTTTGTACTTGATTGATTAGTAGGACTCAGACTCAGCAGTAGCACTACTTAACATTTAAGAATTTTAAAAAAATTGATTGTACTAACCCTTACTTTTTGGAAGTCCATCTTATTAAGGATAATAAAAAACTCTTCGTTTTAACAAAACTTCCAATATTTATTTAAAAACTGCTTTTTTAAAAGACTCAATGACAGCCGTTTCGCTAGACAACTAGCATCGTCAGATTGACATATTGAAGTTACTATTTATTTTTGTAGCTAGGTACCTGATGTTTATTAGGTAGTTAAAAGGCTAGACCAAGTATGGAAGTAATAAGACACAACAATATTAAAGCCTAGATGTTATTAGCCCTAAGGGATTATCCTGGATGTATTTCCCTCTAAGATCAGTATAACTGTGCAATGATATAGAAAAACCAGGAAAAAACTATATCATGCTGATCTTTACAATAATTTAATATATTTGTGTTTTACAATTACGTCTTATCTATGTATAAAATTTAGGCTAAGGGCCTATGCTTCTGATATCAATATCAAATTTCCCAAGAATAAGAATAAGGTTAAGTGTAGATGAAGTCAGTGAAGTTGGAGTGTTTTAATTTGGAGAAAAATACGTACGTCTCGAAGAAAAGCGTCACCAAAACTGTTGAACTAAATTGACAGATTTCGCCTAATGTTCAAATTTTGCGTGCAACAAATCTCAAAATTACACCTTTTTTTAACTTAATATTTTGCTAGTCGCATTCTCTATGCTTTCTTTCGGAGATAAGTCTTCTTCTTCTTCCTTCTTGTATAGAGGCTTTAAGCCTGTTTCTTCTTCAATATTAGCCTCCTGCATTGTTTAAACTATCACACCATCTTCTCCTTGGCCTACCAACACTTCTTCGTCCATTGGGTGACTTGTCTCATGCTACTCTTATTATCCTATCTTCTGCCATTCGACTAATGTGTTCGTTCCATTCCTGTTTCCGTTTTGTCACCCATTCATTTATGTCTTCCACATTGCATGCCCTCCTTATGTTTTCGCTTCTCTCCCTATATAGCAAACTTTGCCCTGATATCCTTCTAAGTATTTTCATCTCTGTTGTTTCCAATATTCGTCTCGTTTTGGATGTGTCGGGTCTCGTCTCTGCCGTGTATGCCATTATATGTCTAATTACTGTTTTATAGATTCTTGCTTTTGTGTCTTGTCTTAGGTGTTTGTTCTTCCAGATTGAATCATTGAGTGATCCCGTCACTTTGCTTGCTTTTAGACTTTGTTGTCGTACTTCTTCTTCAACATCTCCATAGCTAGTTATCTCTATTCCCAATATCTAAATTTTGCTTCCTTTTTTGCTTTGAGATAAGTTCTAATATTAAAATTCATGACCACAAATTGTCAAACTTTTTAAACACATACTAAAACGCATATATATTTTTTATTACAATATAAAACTCAAAAAAAAACTTGTCCGAGAGAAACATCTAAACTATATTCTGTTAAAATTTGAATACGTAATTTAATGATGTTCTTTAGATTTGTTCTTTGCAAAATGGTTAAAATTATGGGTAGGTACAACCTGTAAGAAAGTGTATTCTTGTTTATTATGTTTTAAAATTAAATGAAATAAGGAACATTATTTAATTAATATTAAGATTATAGGATTTAAAAATCCTTATTTATGTATTGTTGGTTGCCTACCTTTGGCGTTGTAAGTTACCTTTGTTTTTGAAAAACACATTTATGCTTTGAAAATTTGATTATTTATGATATTTATATTTTAAAATTTTCAAATTGTATTTGGTTCATTATTTACCTACATAATTTTTAAAAACATTATTTTACATCATAGAACTATACACTATATACATTACACCACAACACTACTACTCCAGCGCTTCTATGTTTGACATCTCCAACATTCACTCATAACAAGAAAAGAGAAGACGAGAAGAGATTCTCTCTCATTCTCATTGCCCCTGTGTTTTTTGCCGAGGTAAGTCGATAAACCAAATTTAATGTTTTAAATATTTTTGTAATCTGTTAGTTTTAATAATTTAAATTCAGCTAACATTTTTAAAATATTTACATCTAATAATTTGCTCGTAATATTTTTATATTCAAACATGGAATACGCTTAAAAATAATAATTGTGTCAATTAGGTTATGTTTTAACACGTAGTTGTATTTTTAGTTCTTAAATTCTAAAGAGTCCCTAACCACTTAAAAGATGGGTAGGGAGGACAAGGCTACTTGGAAGTCAAACTACTTCACCAAACTTATCGTAAGTACATTTTTAATAATTATATTAAATTTTAAAAGCTTTAACTTTTCATGATGAACGCATGTATTCCGAATGTTTTCCGTCTCATACTAGAGCTAGAAATAGTTGAACCCACTAGTATGTGGAAAGCTTGTGTTGAAAATTGTATTCTGATTTATTTTTGATTATATTATTTATTTTTTTGAGTGTTATTTTGTCTTATGTAAATGATGTTTTTAGCAATTGTTGGAAGATTATCCAAAGTGTTTTATAGTGGGCGCGGACAATGTCGGCTCCAAGCAAATGCAGCAAATCCGTATATCACTCCGAGGTAAGAAATTGTAACATTTCAATATTTGAAAATTTTACCTTGAAAATATTTTTTAATAGGTAGTGCTGTGGTCCTTATGGGAAAAAATACCATGATGCGTAAAGCTATCAAAGGTCATTTGGAACGCAACCCTGCTTTGGAAAAGATTTTGCCACATATCAAAGGAAATGTTGGTTTTGTGTTTACAAGAGGTGATTTGGTTGAAATTAGAGACAAACTATTAGAAAACAAGGTTAAGGCTCCTGCAAGAGCTGGTGCTATTGCTCCCTTGCCTGTTGTTATTCCTGCCCAAAACACCGGATTGGGTCCAGAAAAAACTTCATTCTTCCAGGCTTTAAGTATTCCAACTAAAATCTCTAAAGGTAATTTCATTCATATTTTGACTATGTAACAATTTCTTTAGCTTAAATCAATACACAAACAACAAATAATTAAGAAAGGTTATACATTATTAAATATTTTTTAGGTACTATTGAAATTATCAATGATGTACATATCTTGAAACATGGAGACAAAGTTGGAGCTTCTGAAGCTACTTTACTCAACATGTTGAACATTTCTCCTTTCTCATATGGTCTTCAAGTCGAACAAGTTTATGATTCTGGTACAGTCTTTGCTCCTGCTATATTGGACATTAAACCTGAAGATTTGAGGGAAACATTCTTGGCTGGAGTTGCCAATTTGGCTGCTGTTTGTTTGTCCATAGGCTATCCAACTATTGCATCTGCTCCACACAGCATTGCTAATGGACTTAAGAACTTGTTGGCTATTGCTGCTGTTACTGATGTTGATTTTAAGGAAGCTCAAACAATCAAGGAATACATCAAGGTTAGTGTAACTAACTGTCTTTTTTGAATATTTTTGTGTCATGCGCAGAGAATTTTTAGCGGATGGTTAAACTGGAAGATAACCCTAAATTATTTTGATCTTTGTTAAATTATGGGAAATTGTGATGATTTTTTTTTTCTCTAAATGGCTTTTATCTGGTACTAGAGCTAGCAATAGTTGAACCCACTAGTACCTGAAAGTTGTATGTAGAAACTTATTCTGAATTAGTTATTTCAAAATTTTTCATTTAATATTTTAAGTTCATTTTATATTATTGCTTTTTTATTTGCAGGATCCTAGTAAATTTGCTGCTGCCGCTCCTGCAGCTGCTGCCCCAGCAGCAGCAGCAGCCGCTCCAGCTGAATCTAAAAAGGAAGAAAAGAAAGAAGAATCGGAAAGCGAAGATGACGATATGGGTTTCGGTCTTTTCGATTAAGCATTTTTTATAATGTGACTAATGATTTGCTGTTTTGTTCAGTCAGACTGTCAATAAAAGCAATGGAAATATACCTTCCTTTTTATTTATTAAAAAAAAATGAGGAAAGTAGTGAAACAGGAAAAAATGTTCCTTGCAATAGTCATTAAAGTTTTACTCAAGTCTTGTCCCCAAAAAAATTTTACTGTTAACTGAAATTGTGGATCTTACCCTGGGGGTGGTTGCCTCCCCTTTTCTTTTGGTCTAAAAAATCTTGGAGATAGATAAAAGACTCAATTCTAAGCAAAAAGTGTTCTATAATATTTTTTCACAAAAAACTGAATTTTCCAACGTTGTTCAACGATTTTTTTCAAATATCTCAAAAAATATGCATTTTAACAATAATTTCGGAATAAACAAAATTTTAGTAGGTTAAAGTGAAGGTGAAGTATAGAAGATAAAATCCTTTTTTTATCTGAAATTTGATGCAATAAATTTTATTAGATTTGTCTTGTTGCAAAATGTGTTTTTTCTAGAAAAACTATAAGGTGTTGAGTTTTTAAAAATCAGGAAAAGAGCCTAGATTAGGGATTCCCAAATTGTAACACGAATTTCCTTTTTTCTTAGGAATTGCGACCTCATTCAAAAATATTTACTAATTTTAATAGTAGCCTGTAAATTTCCTTAAAACATTCTCCTAAAAGTCCCTAAAAATTTAATCAATAAAAAATGTTTTTTGGAACTGTCAGGTTATAGTAATTTTGAATATTTCATTGAAGAATGTAATAGTTTTGATGTCATTTGTTTTTGTGAAATCTGGAGGCAGCAGTAATGAAATCAGTATGGGATTAAAGAAAATATATTTTTCCGAAAATTGATAGGAAATAATAACATTTTTGACAACATATTTCAAAGAACTAACCAACTTGATTGTTGCATGTCAACCGAAAATAACAGTAAGGAAATATTCATTTCTGTACTGTAAGGAAATGTTATTTCCATACAGTAAACTTTAGAACATAAATGCAAACAGGTTTTTTCCTAAACAATTTTATTTTTAAAACTTTCAGTACAAACAAGGTTAACATTATATTTCAAAATTATTATTTGTTAAAAGAAGTAAATCAAATGTGACTGATCATTAGACAAAGAAAAATCAAAGTCAATGTCACAAAATTTTTATTGTAAATTATTGACAGGTACTAGTAGTAGTAGATAGGCCGAAACTAGTAGCTGTCAATAATTTAAATAAAAATTTTGTGACATTGACTTTGATTTTTCTTTGTCTATTATTTGTTATATTTACTGTTATTTGACAATTAGTACAAGTATTGAAAACTGGAAGAACTTGGGAACTAATAGCATTATTTTGTTGAATATTTTCCAAATATGTACTTCGTTTCCGTAGTTACGAAACAATGTTTCATGGCTTCTTTTATTTAAGGGAAAAATAATAATGAATATTTGAAATTTTTAACATGATTAGTAATAATTTTAATGGTTGCCGATTTTCGGAAAAATAGTAAATAGTAGACCTCGTAGGAAAAGCCACATCCTGGACTCCATATTGGCAATTTTTACGATCGCCCAGAGGTATACAATATAAGACAACTCAAAAATGACTTGTCAACATATATATCATAAGTTCACTTGACAAAAACAATAAAATAAATTGTAGTTACTAAGATAGAACACAGAGTAGGTATATCTTAATACTCCGCCTTTGTGCATCTTGAAAAACACAAGAACTTAAATTAGACCCAGGCAGTCTCTAAAATATTCAAATTTAAAACGTGGCAAGCTCTTTGTAAACAGATCTGCCAGTTATTCTGCATTTCAAAGATATTGAATATCAATGCGTCCCTCAATGTATAAATATCGTAAAAATTATATTTTACATCCATGTGTTTAAGTCTTTTTCATTCTCAGTTTTGCAGAGAGTGTATACACTGATTGATTATCTTCAAATATTATTGGAATACAGTTTATATAATAATGTATTTCTTTTAGTAAGTTGTATACCCATATTATTTCAGTTGATGCGAGTGTTAACGCAACTAGTTCTATTTATGTAGTGGAAAGAGCTATGGTAGATTGTTTTCGTGTAGTCCATGCTATTGTACATCCTGACAATTGTAATACATATCCTGATATCGATTTCCGATCTGCATCATTTGCCCAAACAGCATCTGCAAAAGCGAGTAGAAACGTTTCCGATCTTTTAGTGTACACAAGACAAAGTTTTTGAGTTTTGTATATATATATATCTGAGGATTCGTTTTAAACAATTCCAATGCTCATTGGTTGCATTTGCATTACTTTGAATCGGCTATAATAGTTTACAGAGAAACTAATATCAGGTCTATATAGTGGTAAGCATCAGATACATTTACTACCTATTAGTTCTCTATAGGGTTTTTCAGTAATGATAGATTTGGAATCTGAAGGTAGTACAGAAATTCCATTTCCTACTTCCATAGGAGTTTTACAATTTTGCATGCCAAATTTTAAAAGAATATTTTGTATATAATTATGTTGACTTAGATTTAATTTATCCGATTGGCGTACCATCTCCATTACCATCTTCATGCCAAGAAACTCGGGCAGCTCTCCTAGACCCTTCATTTCAAATTCCGTTTTTAAAACTATAGGTAGTTAAATTTATTGTACCATCCCTTACTTTTTGGAAGTCCATCTTACTAAGAATAATAAAAAACTCTTCGTTTTAACGTAACTTCCAAGTTTGATTGAAAAAATTAGGTTTTAAATCATAATGACAGCCGTTTCGCTAGAATTAGCATCGTCAGATTGACATATTAAAGTTACATTTTGTTTGTTTATAGCTAGGTACCTGATGTTGATTAGGTAGTATTAAGGCTAGACCAAGTATGGAAGTATAAGACATAACAATATTAAAGCGTAGATGTTAATAACCCTAAGGGAATATCCTGGATGTACTTCCCTCTAAGATCAGTATATCAGATCAGTGCAATGACCTTGAAAAACTGAAATTGGCAGATATCTACGTTTTTACACTGAGAGAAATACAGTAAATGTTTATGTATTTAATGGTTACAAGGAGAATAATAATATACTATTAGTTAGTTGGTGTATTCTTTGGTTTATTTGAATATGGATGGATGTCATTGGTGTGTAAGAGTGAGGTTGGATGTTCAACTAGGTGTTTTGCATAATTTGACTTATCTGGTTGTTTTAATCTATATGCTCTTAAGTGTTCATTGAATCTAACTTCAAAATTTCTTTGTGTTTGACCTATATATACAGTATTAAATTTTGGACAGTTAATTTTGTAAAAACCAGATTCTTATTAATTTGGGTAATTTTGTTTTTACGTTTAACAATTTTGTACCAACATTATTTAGTGTTTTAAATTATATTAATGCTGATGTTGTCGAAGATATTATTTTTGAAATTGTATTGGAAATATTTCCACAATATGTAATATTTTTATAACTTTTAATTTCTTCAGTTTGTTTAGGAAATATTACTTGTAATGAGACTTTCTGTTCTTTCTTATTAATTAATTTATTTATCAAATGATTTGGGTATCCATTAGATGTAGCTATTTGTTTTATGATATCAATTTCTTTATCAAAGTTAATTTTGTCCATTGGAATTGAAAACGCCCTATGTATCATAGAATTATAAGCTGATAATTTATGTGTTAAAACGAAGAGTTTTTTTATTATTCTCACTATAGAAAGTTATTTTCTTTAAGAAATTTATGTTACTTGAAGAAATAATTAAATTATCTACCTATACTATATGTTTGAGAATTTCCTTGAAACAAAAAATATAAGCATTTATCATACTGTGACTGTTGAAAATTAAGAGATTTGAGAAAGCAATCCAAACGAGCGTTCCAAGTCCTGGGAACCTGTTTCAAACCATATAAGCTTTTATTAAGTTTGCAAACTAAATTACGATTAGTACAAAAACCTGGTGGTTGTAACATATAGATGTCTTCGACTAGGCCACCATGTAAAAAAACATTTTTGACATCCATTTGAATAGCAATCAAATTTTTTTGGTTAATGATTGCAAGCATAACTCTTACAGTTTACTCAGAACAATAAACAACTAATAGGTTGAATTAACTTCCACTATTTATTCTTTAAATACTTTAATTATAATGACAGCCGTTTCGCTATCGAAATAGCATCGTCAGATTGACATGCTAATACAACTAATAGGTTGAATTAACTTCCACTATTTATTCTTTAAATACTTTAATTATAATGACAGCCGTTTCGCTATCGAAATAGCATATTTGACATATATGTCATAATTGATTTAAAAAAAAAAGATTATTTTACAGTGGCAATGACGACATTATTTTGTTAAGGTAGATATTGGGGCTATTTTTTTAGGTTAAAAATTAAAACACATGAATGGTTACGTTACGTTACAAACGCATTTGCTTTATTATGCTTCTTTTTGCTTAGTTACGTATCTCCTTTACGTTACGTATACGGATAAGGATACGTGATACATTTATTGGGGAAAATTTTATTCAAGTAATTCCTTACAATTTAAGAATAATGGGGTGTTGCTCCGTCCTGCTGGAACCAGATACTTTCATCCAGTAGGTTCAGATCTACTGCGTTGGGATATAAGCTGGCCAACTTCGTCTCTAATCATGAGGGAAGAATCAGCTGTGATGAAACTGTTACTTCTAGAGTCAACTGTCTTTTAGATTTTATGTATGCAAATTCGTTTACGTTACTCAACGAAATATCTAATAAACGTGCAAATCTCATTGATATCAGTAGACTAGATGGTAGTGCGATTGACCTGGTGTCGATAAATACTTTATGGTTATCGAAAGTTAAAGATTTACATGTGTTTTCCAAAGATTTTCTTTCCGATCATTTTTCAGTTGTCATAGATCTTAAAGCTAAAAATTCTGAATACGTTTCACTCATACCCCCTTTTTAAAAAATAAACTTTTTTGGAACGAGATTTTTACCTTAGCTTATAAACTACAAATGCAAAATTCAAGCAAAGTAGTTCCTATTAATAATACTCAAATGTCTACGAATTTTTGTCAGCGAAAAAAGCTATTAAAACGTCATTTAATACAGCAAAACTTAATAATTTCTCACCAGTATTTATCATAAATACATAGAAACAAAAAAAAATATTTTAAAAAACTTAAGACAAAAAAGAGCTATCAGTGTAATATTATTTTAAAACCATCTAATTTAAACAACTGTAAAGATTTCTGGAACACAATCAATCAGTTTCGAAACAAAACAATAATTCTTTGCCATTAGAAGTTTGGGAGCTTTTTTATTCGAATATTTATCCTCCGAACATAACTTGTAGTACCCTGTTTTTCGAGGTACGTCATTCCTTTCTGGATTCACCTATAACGAAAGATGAAATTTACAGTACCCTAAACAAATGTAATAGTTATTTACGTTACAAGTCCGGGAAGTGACTTATTACGGTACGAGATAGATGTTTATGGACGAGGCGACGAAGGAGCCGGTTACCAAGTAACAATGTAAATAAAGGCAGACATATTAAAGTTTTTCTGCACACACGAAATATCTGCGGAGAAAATGGATTTGAAATTAGATGAAATTGCTGAGAAAAATGCGAAAGCGATAGGACAAATCATTCCAGTTAAGTCTGCGAAAAGACATGAAAAAGAATATGCGCTGTTTTGCAACTGGCGTGAACAACACAATTTAAAAAGTAGTGCTGATGAAAATGTGATGTTGGCTTACTTTTTGGATGTGGTAAGAACAGTTTTTTTTAAAGAATATTCTTTTCAACAGTTTAAATTTTCAGTCAAAAACATTCAACCCTTCTTCATTATGGTCCAAATACTCGATGGTAAAATCAATGATTATGGTTAATGAGAATGTCAACATATCAAGTTTCCCAAAGTTGATAGCTTTTTTGAAAAAACAAAATGTAGACCATCAGCTAAACCAGTCGAAGGTGCTGACAAAGGAACAAATTGAAAGCTTCATGAGGGACGCTCCAGATAAAGAATATCTATTACTCAAAGTGATAGCAATACTTGGAGGTTGCCGAAGGGAAGAGATCTATAATTTAGAAGTTGGTGATGTGGAGGATACGGGTACTCAGCTAGCAGTTAAGATTAACCAGACAAAAACGCATATTCGACGAGCTTTCACTGTGATTAACAGTGATGAGGTTCACTATTTGGATGTGTTTAAAAAACACATGAATTTACGGCAACACGTTTCTCTGAAAGCTCTTTTAGTGGGTTATAGACAAGGAAAATATCTGTCTCAAAGAGCTGGTATACATACTGTTGGCGGAGCACCTAAGAAAATAGCTGAGTTCTTAAAACTAGACCAACCAGAAAAGTATACAGGTCATTGCTTCAGGAGGACATCCTCAACGTTGTTGGCCAATGCTGGAGCTGACCTTAAAGTTTTAAAACAGCACGGTGGATGGAAGAGTTCTTCAGTTGCAGAAAAGTATATAGAAGCATCGATTGAAGGCAAAAACAAGATGGCAAGATTGATCCAAAGGGCCGAAACTTTTGTTGAAGTGCTACATCACAGCCACACGTTATCCGCGATTAAATCCATCAACAACTCTATTAATACATTAAATTGATTGTACTAACCCTTACTTTTTGGAAGTCCATCTTATTAAGAATAATAAAAAACTCTTCGTTTTAACACTTCCACTATTTATTTAAAAAACAGCTTTTTTAAAACTCAATGACAGCCGTTTCGCTAGACAACTAGCATCGTCAGATTGACAATATGTTAAAACGAAGAGTTTTTTATTATTCTATTAATACATATTGCTGGCAACAGCAGTTGCTTCAAAAACTAGAATAAAAGGTTAGTTTATGTTGATTCACTATTTCAAACAACATTTGGAGAATTGAAGAGTACTGTAAAGTACAAGTGTACCGTAAAGTGTCATTTCTGCATAAGGGGTTTTCGGCAAGTCCCATTATATTCATGTATTTTCGGAGATGGCAGTGTCCTGTAAGCAGTCCCACTGCCTTTCTTAGTAGGGTTCTACTGAGGATGAGTAGTTCTGTAGTTTTCTTCCTGGATGGACCTGTTATGAATAGTCTGAGTTGCCTGACTTCAGGCAGTTCCATCCAGAGTTTCTTATGTTGTTCCCTTAACCGTTCCTCTATTATTCCCTTTACATGTCGCTATGAGACCCCACATGTGGAGAGAGGTCCGATCAGGGTTCCTTCTGAAGTTTCCTTGGCTAGGATGTCAGCTTTTTCGTTTTCAAGGATCCCTGTGTGTCCTAGTACCCATTCAAGGATAACCTTGTAGCGTTGTGCCAGTTCAGCTATAGTTCCTTGGCAGTCCGTCACTGTTTGTGACGTTTCTGATCCTGACAGTCCTGTTAGGGACTGTCTTGTTCATGATAATTTCCGAGCATTTATTGATGGCAACCACTTCAGCTTGCAGGATAGTATCTACTGAGCCCAGGTTGAGACTATACGTCTTCCCTGTATTTTCATTATAGATCCCAGTGCTGGTGCTTTTGGATCCGTCTGTGTACCAGACGGATTCATGTTGTTTCCTAATCTTGGTACGAGCCTCGTCCCTATCCAGAATATGAACCGTAACCGTATATGGTTTCGTAAGGTTGTAGCAGATAGGTATTCTGTCTGAGGGTATGCTCAGTAATTGATTGTGTTCAATCTTTTTCGAGATTGTGGAATGGTACCTAGACATCGCCCTGCCCTATTCGTTGTTTATTTTCAGCCACAGCTCTTCTTCATGCCCAGAGAGCTCTTAGGCCTTTATCTGTTGTGTTTCTAATGTGGTTGGAAAGGGTTAGTTTGCTATCTAGAATTATCCCTAGATATTTGACTTCCCCTTTAAACTTTAGCGATTGGCACCACATACGAAGTTCCCTCAAGTCAAGGTTCCTTCTGTGGGTGAACGCTATCACGGAGATTTTTGCCGGATTAGCCTTGTAATTGTATTGTAATATATTTTTTATATTTTGCACTTATAAAAATCTTCATTATAAAACGCATTTGCGTATCGTAATGTAACTTTTACGCACGCAAATTTTTGTTTTAAATGGTTGGCGACTTGAGTGAAGTATCTAATGACAAGACTACTGACAATGACATTTGTGGCTAATAGCAATTTATTAATTTTATATTGTTCTTTAAGAAAGTATTTGTGAATATGAATATCATCTTTTACTTATATAATATATTATTATTGGTGTATTAGTCATTTTAAAATATTTGAAAACATTAACTTTTCATAATTTAAATGTCAAAACTGTCAAATGTTATAAATTACACAGTGCTACCGACATACTTATTAAAATAAAAATTTTCGTAATTACACAAAAATAATAAATTAATTTACAAAATGGTAAAATGGCAAAATATAAAAAATATTATAAACAACTTATTTCATATGGCTGTTGTGACACTCGTTATTTAAAAAACTCATCGCTTCGCGAGTCGTTTTTTAAACTTGAACTCGTGTCATAACAGAATTCCATATGAAATGCGTTGTTTAATATACTATATTATTACTATTACCTTATGTATTTTATATACTCAAATATTTTGTGTGTTTTTGTACTTATAATAATCATAGGACATTATTTATTTATCAAAACTCAAACAGACCTATTGACCTTTTTACATGAGTAGCTCTTATTAACAATAATATAAACAAACATATTTTTTTATTTTAATATAACAGTAACTATAATAATAATACAATAAAGATGTAATGCAATGTTGGATATGTCAGACGAATACATTTTATGTTTTATAATATTTAAAGTCTCAAACTAGTTAAATATTCATTTAAAATTTTCTTAAATCGATTTTGATTCATTACCATCCTGTAAATATTACTCATATAGCATCGAAATTATTAGCCTAATAATATGAGTTAGAGGAGATTGCGGAGTGGATCTTGAAATATTAAATAGTAATGATGATCTAATACGCCTTGGCAGAACATTAAATGGTACCAATGATAATAATGGACTAGTTTAGTAGGATCATATTAATCAAAATGATAGCAATATATATTTAGGATAAGATACCTACTTACTTATATTGGTATTCATTTTGCAATTAATTTTTCTCATTTCGTAAAATTTAGCAATAAATAATTAGTAAGTTTTAAACGTAGCGCCAACTAATAACCAATAATGAAGTGTGTTTAAAAGTCAACGTTGTCACATTTTAGCTACGTTCGTTTCAAGTATTCTCAAAGAACTGGCGACACAAAACACCGTGTTCTGTGACTAACTGATTGTACCAGTTGACAAGATATATGACAGGAGAGAAAATCGTGTTTATCTGTAATAAACAAACAAGACCCCTATATTTGACGGTGATAGAATAGAACAGCCAATAGAAAGTGGGCGTGGTTCTATTGAAAATGCCAAAACGGTATTCTTGAAATTCGTTCTCTCACTGTACCAATAGAAGGGTTGCTCCCCGAGAGAACAATTACTTCTATTGGTTATTTTTTAAGGAACCGCTATAACACCAAGAGAAGGTGTTAGGGATTTTTATTTTCGAACCAAAAATAGTATAGAAGTAATTTCTTTCATAAACCAAACACAACCAAACAACAAATTAAACTAACGAAAATGACAGAATATTTTGTTTAGTGTTTTACTCCTTATTTGATAAAGTATCAATCAGAGAACAAAAATATCAATATTTTTATCTCTTTTTAATGACAACAAATAAGAGAGAGATAAGTTTCTCGGTTAATATTAAAGCATATCGACAACATTGCAAATTTTCGACCAATCTTATTGAAACACGTCACTTACCACTTATGACGTATGTAACCATTAAATTTAAATTTCAAAAGCCGATTATGGCTAGAGGATTAATTTTATAAAAATTTTATTTGTACAGTTGAACCATTAAAAACTTATTTTATAAGATGCAAATATAAAAAAAAATCACTAAACTAGTCCATTGGATAGACTTGGTATTGTTATTAAGTATTTTATATAGATATAGATATAGATATATATATAGATATAGATAGTTTACGTCTCCCAATTAGTGAGGGTGTTAGGAATTCTTTTCTTAGCATTGAAGTTCTTATTTCCATAAAACAGGCCATGGATGATGTTTTTTGTAATATAAGTATCTTAAAAATTTATTCTGTACTTTCTCCAGCAAGTCCAAGTGTATCTGGGGTAACTAAAGAAAAATACATATGTTTTATTACTTTTAAATCTGTAAAATCCGCTGTTTGTCTGATAATAAATCCCAATGCTCGATTTGCATTAATAGCCATTTTTTTATGTGTGGTACAAATGACATTGGATGGTCATAATATACTCCTTGATCTTTAACGTCAAATTTTCTGTCCAAGATTTCTTGATCCATAGTAATCAAATACTATTGGATGGTTTTTTCGGGTAATAGAATTATGGAGTTAAGGAAGAAGCTTTCTGCGGCAAATTTTGGTTCAATTTGCAAAATGCTTCCAAAAACAAATTTTCAAAATAAAGTTAAGCAACTGCTATATTCAGATTTTAGGCCCTTTGAGCTCAAAATAATGGGCAAATCGGAAAGTGAAAACTGTCGTTTCTGCGAAAGCGCCAAAGAAACGACTGAACATAAACTATGCGAATGCGTAGCATTGTTCTGCAAACGGCTTAAATTCCTAGAAGGAGTTGCTCTGACTATGAAATTGGGAATTTGCCCTCTGGAAAGCTGCTTCACTTCGCTAGACGTATTGGCATTTTAGAGTTCAAGTAGATTAAGGTAGGCACAAAAGTGCATGAAGTGCATGAAGAGAAGTCTGACCAGCTTTCACGACCTAAGACAATCTAAGGCAAACAACAACACAGAATATGGCACGGCCTTTGCAATAAAACAATTTGAAAATGAGTTTCAATTGCAGCCTTGCAGACTATTTATTGAAGACGAGTGCTGTGCTTTGGCAGCAAGTCCAGACGTACAAATGGCCTTATCGACGTAAAATGTCCCGCAAAGCCTGCGGTTTAAGTCCTACTGAAGCAATACGACAAAAATTTATTACCATTGCTACATTAGACGAAAATGATAACCTAAAACTAAAACAAAAACATGACAAAAATGGGACAATTATATATCACTAAAAGGGAATTTTACTTACTTTATTGTGTGGACACCAAAGGACATGCTTGTCGAGAATGTGAAATTGTTCATATTTTTTATATTATAACATTTTCTCACTTTATGCTTATAATTTCAGATTCCAAGAGATGATAAGTTTTGGAAAGAAAACATGGAAAAAACTAAAAATATTCTATTTCAGGTATCTTTTGTAGCGTGGTCAAAGTACACATATAGCTTCACTAAAGACAAAAATCTTGAAATTTTACATTTGGGTATTTAAAAGGGTTGTACTTAATATGAAAAATTCTTTACGAAAATAGGTATGCAATTTTCCGGAAAATTCTCGGGAGAAAAATTTTGTTTTTGTTTGTTCACTCTAATTGTTTAAATAATAAATATATGGAAAAAAGTTTTAATTAAAATTTGTAGCTGATGCAATTATCTACAAAATTTGTCTGAAAAGTTTTTCTGTAAATTGAAAAGTGTACGAGATATAATTATTTCAGCGGAAGTCGATTCGTGTGTGCGCGCGAACGTCCCGTGAGCCGAATTTATTAAAGACTTGATTTAAAAGTTAGTAATTTAAAGGTTGTGATGCACTGAAAAAAAGACAAAGTAATATAAAATATAGATAAAGACCTCAACTTTCAAAAAAATTACTTTCAAGTTTAAAAAAGTAAATTTTCTAACTGTAAAATCTATTTATTTATAAAAAAACGAGCAGAAAAACGTCAATAAACAATTATATTTCCTATTTAATTAATTATTGTCGCAGCGAAAATTCCTTTTAAATTGAACATTTTAAATGATCATTGAACATTATTATCACAAAAACAAAGCGAAAAATGTTTAAATTTTTAAACAAATGCTTTTTAAAAATCTCTGTTTTTTACATGCTTAATTTCAATCGTTTTTTTCAAACTCTATTTAATTATATCTTTTTTCCAAATAAATATACTTCAATGAAACTTTATCTGTAAATACTTTGAAGTATATACTTTCAAAACTATTATACAGTTTTTCTTTTAATATCAAATTTTTTAAATAATAGACATTTATTTATAATAAGTGCTAAAATCAGACGTCTTTTAGAAAATCTAGCATAACTGTTTTCAGTGCTTACAAGATTATTCAGATTTTTGCCAGCTTGATAATAATTGTATAGAGAAGCAATCGCGATACATATTAACACACCTATGCGTCAGGTACGAAAGAGAAGGGAGTACGAATGAAGGTGAAAAAGCAGGTGAGGAAGCCGCTGGCAGCTGCTTCTCCGCGCCGTCGCTCTGTGACCCAGCGCGCATGCTCTTACTCTGTAGAAGCAGACGAGTTGACGTGTAGTAGTATCATGGTCCTTAATTCTTATCTCATGGAATAATTTTATTTTTAATTTTTATAATTTTTTGATTCAAAAAATTGCAAAAATATATAATAGTCAAAGAAGGTTTACGTGGAAAATCGCTAGAATTTTCATGAAAAACCAATTTAATGATAAAAAAGCACGGGATATTCTAAACATATTGATCAAACAATACCTTATAAATGAAATATATTCGTCGTCATAAATACTAATTAAAATTATAAATGAAACTTCGAGAATTCGCTTATTTCAACGGTAGCATTTGGAAAATCATATGTATCTTTTCGGAAAATCTAGTTACAAAAAAAAGTTTCAATTAAATTTTTTAGATTAAACCATCATCTTTTAAGTACACAATGTTTAATAATTAAATTGTTTAATTTCTCAATGTTTAGTAGAAAGAATTAGTAAAAAAAACGACTTTTTAGGTTCCACAAGGACTGAAGCTTGGTGAAGGTAAAGGGTTCGGGTTACACTTGAGTGGGTCCTAAAGGCGCTCGGTTTTTGCTCTAACGAGGATGCACTTAACTGTACAAAAACTGACACGAATATCGGCAATTAAAAAAAATGTAATTATGACAGTTTTATTTTAGTAATAAACTAATGACAGAATAATGACAGACTGACTAGACCTAGGACTGGTCCATATGACCGAACATAATACAACTTTACAGGTTAACTCTTCCCGCTTTCTTCTCTTTGGAAAATGCCACGCTTTCCTCTTTATTCTTCTCGTATCCATGCGAACGGTTCACTTCTTTATTCCCTTCCGCTGCTTCCTCTGTCTTATGTTGCCCTTCCGCTCCTGCTGGTCCTTTCTTCGATGCTACCTTCGGGACTTTCTCTTCCATAAGCGGAGTATGCTGTACTAAGCGGAAATGTGAAGTGAAAGAGCGAGGATAAAGCCCCTACTGCAGGTGCAGAGAGGGATTCTGCTGAGGGTGGCGCAGGGGTACAGGACAGCAGCTGTGCTGTCGAGATCGTACCTTCTGGACTTGATGGCTAGGGCAAAGAGATGACGGTGGAAGGGTATGACAAGAGAGGAAGTTCAGGATTGGATGGAGGAGGAAATGGTGAGAAGGTGGGAGGGGTATGAAAGTGCGTTAAAAATGGCAATTTGGAATAGAAGTGAGTAGATGGACCGGAAGTTTGGGGAGGTAAACTACTTCTTGACCTAGGTGCTCAATGGACATGGGTCAAGGGTGGTGTATCTACATAAGATTGCAAAGAGAGAGACTGGAATGGCCAATGTAACAATATAATATAACAACGTTGAGTTTTTTTAGCTACTAGCTAAAATGCGAATGAAGATTACACGAAAGAGAAAACAGGTGGAAAAAATATCTATAGACTATGGCACACATCAACGAAAGAATTATATCAAAGAAGATTGACGGAAAAATTGATAGAAAACCAATAAATCCACAGGAAGACATAAACCAGAGCTGGAACAAAATTAGGGAAAACATAGAAGATGCTTCTAACGAGTCGTTAGGTACACATACAGTTACACCCAACAACAAAAAACCCAAGAGAACTCCATGGTTTCGACAAGAAATTAAAGATAAGTGTATCGAAAAAAGAAAAGCATATTAAACATATAGAACATTAAAAACACCAGAATCATATAACAGGTACAAACTTATCCGTAACGAAACAAATTTACTAGTGAGACATTTAAAAATGGAGAATCAGTACAATAAAACGTATGTTTAAGAAAGGCGATAAAAAAGAACCATCAAATTATAGGGGTATTAATCTACTGGACACAACACTAAAACTCGTTACAAAAGTTATCACAAATAAAATTAATTCGATCATAACGATGTGTAGATGCAGTATTTATTCTACGACAGCTGTTGTATAAGAAAGTTGTACCTATTAATATAATCCAGACCATCGAAAACATCGCAAACAATGAAGTTCGCGTTAACGGCAAATTATCAACACCTATACCAGTCAACAGTGGTATAAGATAGGGAGACTCACTCAGTACTTGCTGAAATAATAAAAAAGGTGCGATTTTGTAAGGGATACAAAATGGATGATACAGAAATAAAAATCCCTCTTTCCCCACGGGAAAGAAATACAACATGACCAAAACCTAAATGTATTATTCAAAAGAACCCCTCAGACGGAAACTAGAACTAGATGACCAAATAATACAAATAAGATTCAGATACCTAGGAATCGACATAAATAGTTAAGGTAATATTGAAGAAGAGTTAGAGGGCAGGTGTCCAATGCAAAAAAGTAGCAGGATGTCTGCTACTGCATCTACAACAAAAAACAAAGGCTCGGATTTACAAGACTACAATTAGATCCATAATTTTTTTCGTTTTGTTTCCCTTGTATGTTCAAGGATGTTCAATAAATAGTTGTTTTAGAAGAAAATCGTTCGTACTAATTTAATAAAAGAGATCCTGGTCCAGATCTCATTGAATGAAACCAATTTTTTTCATGCTACCAGAAAGGTACTGGAACCAACCTGTGGTGATTCTTTCTCTTTTGGGAATCTATTGAATTAAACTTCTGCGGTTCCCGAAACAACTACTGGAGACCACAGAAATGAGAATACTAAGACGAATATCCGGAAAAACGCTACTTGATAGGGAAAGAAGCGAAGACATACGGCAATTATGCAATATAGATATAAATATATAAATGAATGGGTTCTGCAACGCAAAAGACAATGGAACCAACACATAAGCCCAATGTCAGAAAATAGATTGGTAAGAATCGTCCGAGATAAATCTTCCGGTGGTACACGCAGCAGTGTGGAGTGACAATTTAGATCTAAGCCCAGTATGAGGAGAAATCGAACAAGGAACAGGCTATGGACCTATTATGGAAGTTAGAAGAAGAACAACGTTGAGTATTTTACATATCAAAATTTTTAGTATCATAATATTATAATTTAATAAAGAGAAATAAAAATGAGCAGAGAGTACAGGTAGGTTTTATTTAAGCTAATTACAAATGTTTATTTTACTTATGTAATTCTTGTATTCAGCGGGTTTACAACTTTTCCAGTCATTAAAACTACATGGAACTCGGAATCTACGACGAAGTAGACGAATGGATGATCAGCTCGAAATTCTATAGGTGCCTCTGGATGGTATTGTCCTGAAATATTTAATGTAGATAATTGTTACAAAAATTTCGAAAAATAACTAATAAAAATGTATACTAAATAAACGATGTATATAGAGCGGCTCTAAAGTCCCTCCACCTCCTATTTTCGGAGCCCTAAGAATAATAAACTAGATATTTTGGGAAACTGAGCTAGGAAATAATTATTTGGGCGCCTCGTAACCGACCAGGACCCTTTTTTTTTGGACTGAGATGGGAAACTCATGTTCGATGGGTCCTTATCCAGAACCTCTCGAGAGGATGCCTACCAACAAAACCCACCGCAGGACCCGCCGTTACCCCCGCCTCAGAATAACTATCCTAGCATACTTCAAAATGGGCGGCGGTCCCTCACACACTCTTCACCCATTCATACTATTCGCCATCAGAACATTCCTTCTCCTAACCATTTTCTCCACAACTTCGCTAACCTCTACCCATTCTTTCTCTCCTCTCAACATTATCTCCACCATGTTCTCCCAATACACTGCTACCCCGAGTCTCCTCTCCAACTTCTCTAAATCCTCCTTGTTCTTCCAACATCTAAACACATGACCTTCATCATCCTCCACCTTACACCTCACGCATATTCCAGTCTCTCTCTTCACAATCTTGTGTAGATACCCCAGGATTGGGAAGATCCCTTTCCAAATTAAGATTCTCCAACTTCCTATCCTTAATTTCTTTTTCCAAATCCACCATTTTCATTCTCTTCATCAAACTTTTGCGCTGATGTTTTAAAAATCCAGTTTGGCCTATTGCTATTATAGTCTAAAAATATGGTTTTAAAGATTTTGTACAACATATAAGATAATATGAAGTACGTAATACAAGATCAATTAGAAGGACCAATATCAAGCGAATTTTATATTTACAATTTTTTACCCGTTTATACTAGAATGATGCTATAAACAGTAACAATTCCAAATAACATTCAATAATTCAAATAACAAAATAATAAAACATTATAATCTTCTTTTTATAGATCGTGTGATCACATAAACCATAGAAGTATACATAATTTGATTGATTGTGTTAACCTCTACTTTTTGGAAGTTCATCTTACTAAGAACAATAAATAACTGAACAGTTAAACTAAACTTCCACTATTTATTCGAAAAATTCGCTTTAAAATTCAATTACAGCTGTTTCGCTATAACTAGCATCGTCAGATTGACATATTGAAATTACATTTTGTTTGTTTGTAACTAGGTACTTGATGTTGATAAAGAGTTAAGGCTAGACCAAGTAAGGAAGTAATAAGACATAACAATATTAAAGCCTAGATGTTATTAGCCCTAAGGGATTATCCTGGATGTATTTCCCTCTAAGATCAGTATAACTGTGCAATGATATAGAAAAACCAGGAAAAAACTATATCATGCTGATCTTTACAATAACTTAATATATTTATGTTACAATAATATCTTATCTATGTATAAAATGAAGACTCAATCAAAGTAAACAGTTTAATAGTGGAGAACTTCCAAGATTTATTTGTTCATTAACTACTTTAAACTGTTGATCTGCTAGATGTCTTTTAATTTCAAGTTCTTCTAGAAAATCTAAATTTTGCTTTTTATCACAAATATGTAGTATATGAATGTCATTGGTGTGTATAAGTGAGTTTGGATGTTCCAGTAGGTGTTTTACATAGTTCGACTTATCTGGTTGTTGTAATCTATATGCTCTTAAGTGTTCATTAAATCTTACTTCAAAATTTCTTTGTGTTTGACCTATATATACTGCATTACATTTTGGACAATTAATTTTGTAAACATCAGATTTTTTCAATTTTGGTAATTTTGTTTTCACATTTAACAATTTTGTTCCTATACTATTTTGTGTTTTAAATGATATTAATGCTGATGTTGCCAAAGATATTATTTTTGATCTCAATTGAGATCAAAAAACAAATAGCTACATCTAATGGCTATCCAATACATTTGATAAATAAATTAATTAATAAGAAAGAACAAAAAGTGTCACTAGAACTAATATTTCCAAAACAAACTAAAGAAATTAAAAGCTATAAAAGTATTACATATTGTGGAAATATTTCCAATGCAATGCAAAATTAATAAGTAACCTCTGGTTACCTACCTATTGGTTACAGATGTATTGTGAAACGATACGTTCTGGTTAAAGTTCAGGTAAGGGTTAGGTTATTCTAAGAGTTAACCCTATAGTGTGAAACTGGCCGTTAGTTCAGTTTCCCAAACTTTCAAATTTCTAATTTTCACGGTTCAGCAAATAAAGGGGGGACTGACTTTAGAGTCGCACTGTATATTTTAAGTAATTTAATTCATCATGGGAGATGCTTCTTTTATGTGGTGTAGTGGATAATAATAGCAGTCTTTGTTTAAATAAAGTTTTAGTATTGTACAGGCCGAATATTAAAGAAAGTGTCATTGCGAATAATTTGGTGTTGCTAAACACTTAAATAGATCGTTATCGCTGTTTAACTACATTAATTGACCAGTTGCTTTATTTAAAACAGTGCCATCAAGTAAGCTTGTCAAATTGCAAAATATCTAATTAAAGTTTAGGTAACGTTTAGTTAGCGACAAATAATGTAAAAATCCCACGATCGTTTTCAAGGTGACAAAATGCATTGGCGACATCATCTTTTCAAAACTGTTTTTTAGTGTTTGATAATTTTTAATGTTACAAAATTATTACACATTTCTGTTAATTTTATGAAATAAAATGACTAATTAAAATGTAGATTTTGTTGAAAATTTTACTATTTAAAAAAATCTTACCGTTGTTGCTGAAATTTTCCAGGTCCACATAATGTTTTATATTTACTGTTATGGCTTGTTCAATATTGGTTATGTAAATATCTTTTAAATTGGTCATTGGAGAGAAATCTGCTTGTCTTGGTTCAAACACCCTTCGTATTCCCAACTAAAAAAAACGGTCGTACTTGTAGAGTAACATTAAGTAATTTTTGTAACCTTACCTTTTGAAAAGTGGGTGTTAAATTGACGTAACCTTTTAATAGAAAACTGGGTATAACAGCAGCCACATGTCTGTACCTCAAGTTATCTATAATGTATTTAAAACTTCCGTTCAATCTCAAATCGCAAATGAGCTGGTCTACTCCGTCATCATCCAGTGGTAGTAATAACAATAGATAATAACGAGGACTATCCAACGGAAAACTCAGAGCTAGAGCTTTTAAATGTGCAACGTAGAAGAACGGCAATACAGTAACATATTTCATAAACTCAACTTTGTACTCTCTATACTTCCCTTGCACCAGAAAACTAGGTCTAGTTTGTGGTACGTACGGTACTCCGTGTTGATGGTTATCGTAGTACCGAGCAATCATGTAATCAACCACGGATCGAATTTTTCTTTGACTGCGCTTTGATCTTCTTTGTTTGGTTCTGGAATTTGCTACGGAAAGTGGATTTCTAACTTTATTTTTCTTTTGGGGAGGGATTAATTTAATTAAATGAATATTTCTTTTAACAACCGTGTTTTCATCTTCGTTTTTATCGTCCCCCGGTTCTGGTGTAGAAGCGTCTGGGTAAGGAAACGGAAGCAAAGACGTTGTTTCCATTTCCTGCTCAGTTGACTCTGCTGATGTTGTTTCTTGTGTAGTTGTCGTTTCGGATACCATTGGATTTGTTGTCGCAATTTCAATAACTTCAACTTCCTTAACTACAGTTACTTCCGAAGTCCCTACTTTTTCTGTAGTTATTTCAGGCTGCTCTGTTTCATCAGTTGTAGGAAATGGTTCTGTAAGTTTTACTTCTGAAGTTGTTTCTTCAGTTGCGCTAGCTTCTGTAGCTTTGACTTCAGTAGTTAATGTTTCAGTTACACTTGTTTCTGTAGATTGTACTTCAACAACACTATCATCATTAACGGGGGCTTCTGTAGTTAATGGAAGGGGTTCTGTAGCATCTGTAGTAGCAATTTCTTTTTTTGTTGGTACATCAGTTATTATTTCTGTTGTTGTTGTAACAGCATCTGTACTTGTTTCTGCAATAATTAGAAATAAAATATATAAACTTATGCTGATACCAAGTGTGTACTTACAGTACTTACATACAGTATGATGCAAATTTATGGAATAAATTCATTATTTCAGAAACAGATGACTTTAAAAATTTTAATTTTTGAATGGCCATCAACTGCTATAGATGTGTTGGACATTACGTCATTAGTGATGGCGTAATGACGTCATCGACGATTTTTTTAAATACAAACCGAGTTCACGTGACAGCTAATTTGAAAGGTCTCCTTATTTAAATATTTATTTCTACAAGGTTAACCAAAATTATGAACTTTGTTAAGTAACATGGAATTACAATAAATATTCATTTACTGAACTAAAATACACCAAGGACCGACACTGGGAATAAAACAAAATAGTGTTTATTGTTGGTTCCGAAAAAAAAATACATTGATAAAAACAATGCCACATTATAATTTGAAATTAATTATTGTAGTAAGTACTCGGAATTATTTTTACAAAAACATTTAAATCAATATTGTCATTGACTCGTCTTTATTCGTCAATGATCTGTAAATCTGTCAAATAATAGACATCAAATTTTTACTCTTCGAGTTTTTTGCCGACATTAATAACAGCATTTATAAAAATAAAACTAAGAGAACAGAACGAATCGAGATTTTAACCATGATTGGTTATGGAGATAGAGTGAGGACTCAAGCATTATCCATCCGATAATGTCAATGTTCAGTTTCCATAGTTACGTGTGTTGATTTTTTAAGTATTGTCACTGTTAAGAACGATAAAATATGTAATTCTAATTTGTTAACGAAAAAGAAAATAAAAATTAGAGAAACGGGCCATGTTAAAGATCTTCCCAGAAGTGGTAGAACATCAATATCCGAAGCCAAAAAACTGGACATTGTACTGGCGTTTCAAGAACACCCTCATACCAGTTCTAGGCAGGTCGCACTAGATAATAATGTCCACCAATCAACTGTTGTAAGAGTGCTAAAAAAGGAGAAGTGGCATCCTTACAAAGTACATCTGGTCCAGGAGCTATTAGAAGATGACTTTGATAGAAGAATCGAATTCTGCGAAATCGTTATGGAACAATGTAACAGAGATCCGGGTTTCATACAAAAGGTAATTTTTTCAGATGAGGCGTCTTTTATGCTGAACGGTCACGTAAATCGCCAGACATGTCGATATTGGGCAAGTGAAAATCCCCTTTGGATGGAAGAGTATAGGACAGAATATCCCGAGAAGGTGAATGTTTGGATAGGCATTATAAACAATCAAATTGTATGGCCATATTTTTTTGAGGAAAACCTAACTACTGCTAGTTATCTGGAATTTCTTGAAAATTATCTGTTGCCACAGCTGAATCAGCTATTTCCAAATAGAAATGATTTATGGTACCAACAGGATGGGGCTACCCCACACTATAGCGTTGAGATACGAAATTACCTTAATAAAGTTTTCCCAGGAAGGTGGATAGGTAGAAGGGGTCACCAAGGTCTCCAGATTTGACTTCGTTAGACTTTTTTTTGTGGGGATATTTAAAGAGCAGAGTATATCAAAATCGACCGAATAATGTAGAAGAGTTGAAGGAGCGAATCCGAACGGAAATTGCACAAATAACACCTGAAGTCCTCGAAAATGTTAGGAAAGAATTTACTGTTAGCCTTTCTCATTGTATCATTGCTGAATGTCGGCAATTTGAACATTTGTTGTAATTTAATTGTATTTAAGTAAACATTTATTCTAAGTTAATTGTATTAATAAACCAACAGTTTTGATTAACCCCGTAGAAATAAATATTCAAATTATTACATTGTTGCAAAGGCAACAAGGAGACCTTTCAAATGAGCTGTCACGTGACCTCGGTTTGTATTTAAAAAAATCGTCGATGACGTCATTACGCCATCACTAATAACGTAATGTCCAACACATCTATAGCAGTTGATGGACATTCAAAAATTAAAATTGATGTGTTTTAAGATTTTTTTTAAAAGTCGCCTGCTTCTGAAATAATGAATTTATTCCATACATTTGCATTATACTGTATGTAATATATATTTTAAAAGATCGAAAACTCGTACTTACTGATTGTTGTAAGTTCTTCTGTCGTTGTGTAAACTACACCATTTGTTGTACTTATAGTAGTTGTAGGTACTTGTGGGGTCGTAGATTCAACGGTTGTGGGTATTTGTGTGGTCGTAGTTTCCCTAGTTGTACTTTGTATTTCACTAGTAGTTTCTAAATTACTTTTTATTGTACTTATACTTTGTGTAGTACCTACTGAAATTTCAGTAGTTGTTGTAATATCTGTGGTGGTTCCTGTATCTGAAGGGGTAGTTTCAGTAGGAAGTTTTACGTTTATATCATTCATCGGAAGTTCTGCTGTCGTATAAGTAGTATAAATAGTTTCTGTTGTAGTACTAATTGGTTCTGTGGTTGATGTTTCTGGACCAAAAGTACTAGCAGTAGTTTCAGTAGGTAAAGTTGTCGTTTCCGATGGTACTGTTGTTTTGGTAGTATCTACTGTGAGTACTTCTACTGTACCTACGGGAGTATATTGGGTAGTAGGCGGATAAGGATAAAGCGCATTATTAAAAGACATAATATCAAACCCATAAAATTTTAAAATATCTTCATATTCACGTTTTAAGGTAACGTTATCGTGATTAAGAGTTAAACCAGCAAGAAAACCTTCAGGAGGGATGAAATAGCTCTGAAAATAATTACAAAAGTATTAAAAATAGTAGTAGGGGAGAGTAGGGAGACTTGATCCCATGGGAGACTTGATCCCCCATTAAAATTTAGCGCTCAAATGACTTTTTTGCAAGAATGTTGGCAACATTGTATAGAACAGAACACATGTGAGCTTATAAACAACATTTAGTAAGAGACGCGCCGATTGTACGCACGGTGTAAAAAGTTTGTGATTTTTCGAGTGTGAAACATATTTTACGGTAAGTTTTATGTTTGTTCTAGTTTATCAGGATATTGCTTGAGAGGGGATTGTGGTTTGCGGCTAGTTTTGATGCTTTCTTACAAACATTTTGATATATTTGGAAACCTGGTTTGAGAGGTTATGTTTTGGGTGTTACCAATCTTAAAATTAAATGCATTTCGGGGAGAGTTGATCCCTGTTGTGAGAGTGAGACATGATCCCGGGATCAAGTCTCCCCTATGAATATTTTTTTGATTTGTTAAGAGGCACGTTCTTATTTTTTTTTATTGTTAGGTATTACAGATGCCAAGAATTTATAAACCAAAGGAAGGAGCAACACCGAGAGTACTGCCTGATGCCGAAATCATTGCAGTAGCTCCATTCGGAAGTGATAAACTTAGCTTCGACGGCAAAGACACCAGAGGAAGTTCGACCATTCCCAAAGGCACCTCCAAGGTCAGAAAATTCTTTATCAAAAGGACGTAAAAGAGGTTGTTGTAGGGTTATAACTAAAACGCCAGAGAAGCAGGAGTTAGAAGCAGAAAGCGAAGAAAGAGAAAAAAAAAGTGTAAAAAATTTTGCTGGTAGAGCGGAAAAGATTGAAGTAAATAAAAGCAAAAAAAAGAGAAAAGAGAAGAAAATTGAAAGTGATAGTTCAGAATACGCGGAGTTTTGGAAAGATAGCGGCGACAGTTTGGATGATATTGATCTCAGGGCTGAAGAAAATGACTGCTCAAACATAAGTGAGGACGAGTTTTTTGAAATATGCTGCCCAAAAATTAAAGACTTTGTGTAGAATTTCAAACAAAAAAATGAAAATCATATTTTGTGGGAGAGGTGACCGAAAATGATATTTTAAGCACTTAAATATAAGTGAACTTTTTAAGAATACGTAAAAAGCACTTCTATTGGCCGACAATTAAAGATGAGGGACTCGTGTCAAGAGAAAGTGTAAGAAAAGTGTTGCCAAAACCTGAAATAAGACGTGGATATTTTAACTTTAAAATTAGATTTCCTAATAATATTACCATTGGTTAAATTAGTTTTTTGACTTTTAGCTAGGATGATGCATTTGTTCCTTTTGTAAGTTTTCACTTTATGCATGTCTAAGCCGTGTATTAAACGAATGTTTATTTCTATAACCATTTTTTTTTTAAGATAGAACAATAAAGTTTTTGCAAAGAATTATTAATAATAATCGGTTGTAAAAATAAGCAATATTACCATAAAAGTATTGGTAAAGAGAAATACGATCAAGGTAATCATGTGTCCCCACACGAGGGATCAAGTCTCCCTTAAGGTAGGAGACTTGATCCCTATTGCAGGGTGAAACTCAAAAGCCAATGACCCGAATAAATATGTTTTTCTTCTAAGTATAATGTACTTAGTGTTTGCTTCATAAACAGGACATCATATTGATACTAACAGAAATATGAAAAATATTTTTTTAACGTAATTATACAAAAAAACCAAAAATGGGATCAAGTCTCCCTACTCTCCCCTATACTCTTACATGACAGATTTACCTGAAGGTGACGATGAATATCTCTTAAACCTATTCTTATCACTGATATATCGTTTGGTATGTGAGCTGCGTTTTGAAGTTCTCTTACTGCTTCTCCTTGAAGACCTTCTCCTAAAGCTACTAGAATACTTAGAGCCCCGTAGGGCGATATGGCAATGTTATCTTCGTTGTGTTCGTTATGAATCTGAAAATATTTACAATAGAAATATCAGTGAGAATCAGAAAGAATCAAAAGAAAACAAACAAAACAATTTAATTTTTTTTCCTGGGTATCGGTAAAAAACCAAACGAAACTTTCTTGAAATGGTCGAAATAAAGAGAGATTTATATACTTAAAGGAACCATAAAAATAACAATTAACTAATTAATTATTACATTAGATGTTCGAATTGTAGTCCACCTGCTGCAACACACATGTCGAATCTTGCCAGAAGATTTCTTGTGTGGCTTAAATCATTGCAGGAGTAATTCGGCCACATGCTTGTCTAAAAAACCATTTCGATAACCACTGAATAGCAAACAACTCTCCAGAAACTATGTGGGCGGCACGCTCACCTGACTTGTCTTTGGAGGAGCGATAAAAGATATTGTTTATCAGTCAAAACCGCAAAATGTAGAAGAATTAAAAGAAAACATAAGACAAGCATGTCACCAAATTACTCCTGCAATCATTCAAGCCACATATACAAGAAATCTTCTGGCAAGATTAGAAATGTGTTTTACAGCAGGTGGACTACAATTCGAACATCTAATGTAATAATTAATTAGTTAATTGTTATTCTTATTGTTCCTTTAAGTTTTAAGGCTTTCTTGATTAATTTAACAAAAATAAAAAATAAACTGATATTTTCTTGATTACCTATGAACGCATTTTATTTTTTTTTTAATTTTTTGAATAGATGATAAAAAACCAAATCCAAAATTATAAAAAAATGTACAGGGTGCTATTAAAAAATTTAAAGTTAAGGAATGAATATTTAAGGGATAATTTTTTCTCCGTCATATTAAAGTGTATTTGAAATGGAATAGATCAGTTTTCATCCCATTAGAGAATCTTTATTCGTTTAAGAGATATAGCCTGGATAAATTAGTCTGGGACACCCGGTATATATCATTAACTACTCCTTTATGCAAAGAAATGACTATGGCTGTCTTAAGGCAAGTTAAAAATACCATTTTGGATTAATATTATTTAAATTTATCGAAGATTGCATAGTCCAGCAGATTTTGAGCATTTGACCATTTTGAGGATAAGCCAGATACCGGATTTAATTCAAATGTCTCTGTTGTTACTACAGGCGAGAAGACGTCTATGGAAGACGTTTTTTAGCAATATTACCGGACCTAACTAATTTCCTATTACAGTAAATGTTCAGGCAGCTTTTATAATCTAATAATCAACTTTTCTATAGGATTTCAAGTACCGGCAGCTTTAATAAGCGAATCATCTTATTAAGGAGATAAATACAGGAATTACAGCAGAATTAGATAAAACGTGTGTCTTCCTTTATAATATTGGTATAAATTTGTGAAAAATGGTGTTGTAATCTTTTTGTAATGATGTTTTTTTTATTTGTGGCATGCACTTTTGTTAAATTTATCAATACAATGTAATGACATGAGATGCGTGAATAATAGTGATATGCATCAATTATTTTGAACGTTACAGTTAATAGGACACGAAAAAAAACAAAGCATAATTAGGTAAAAAAATGCAATGTATACTGTTAATACGGTACTTAATAATATTTGAGTGATAACATTTCGAATTTGATTGATTTCTAATCGAATATTTTATACACTGACCCAAATAGTTTAAAAAATAAAGAAGGAAGTGGAAGTCCATCTTATTAAAACTAATAAACAATTAAACTTTTGTCTAAAACTTCCACCTTTATTTAAAAAATTAGCTTTTTTAAATTTAATGACAGCTGTTGCGATAAAACTATCATGATTAGATTTTGTTTTTATAAGGCAGCTATCTGATGTTGATTGAGTAGTAATCAAGAATAGACTAAGTATTGAAGTACTATGGCTGCGTTGTACAAAGCTATTTCAAGCCAAAATCAAAGTTGATCTCCGATCACTGCACAAAATTCCTTGTACGAAGGCTGATCTCTGGATTATCTATGAATTAACTTTATCGATCGTCAGTTAGCCATCAAACTTTCTAGCCAAAAGCAAGTTAAAGTGAGGTTAGTTTCTCAATTGAAAGAATACAAAATATTGATTTATTTGCACTAGCCACAAGAAGTTATGTATACAGTATTACGAGTTGTATTGTTGCATATATAACATAGGTAGCTTTTCCTCTAATATTTCTATAAGGCTCAGCCTTATCTGTAGGAAGCAAAGCCTGTCATGTGCGTGATCATTATCTCTGTAATATCCTTCGGTAGGACCATAGAAATATTTTTTCTTCCGTAAATTCCTTTTTTGGTCTTTTCTTTTTGTTATTATATTTGTTTTTGAGTACATCCAAGCCTCGATAAAGAGACTTCCGGGGTTGTGCATTAAACTCGTGACAGAGTTGGTTCCATGCTCGGTTTTTTATTCTAATTATATCTGTATCAGTCTTTCTGCATTTCATTTCATTTGATTGTTGCTTTTCTAGAGCGCTTAATGGAGTTAATGAATTCAGAACAATAAATAACTAAAAGGTTAAATTAACTTACACTATTTATTCGTTAAATACTTTAAATGTAATGACAGCCGTTTCGCTATAGAAATAGCATCGTCAGATTGACATATTGAAGTTACATTTTGTTTGTTTGTAGCTAGGTAGGTACCTGATGTTGATTAGGTAGTATTAAGGCTAGACCAAGTATGGAAGTAATAAGACATAACAATATTAAAGCCTAGATGTTATTAGCCCTAAGGGATTATCCTGGATGTATTTCCCTCTAAGATCAGTATAACTGTGCAAACAGTTTAATAGTGGTGAACTTCCAAGATTTATTTGTTCATTAACTATTTTATATTGTTGATCTGCTAGATGTCTTTTGATTTCAAGTTCTTCGAGGAAATCTAAATTTTGTTTTTTATCACAGATGTGTAATATTTGAATGTCATTGGTGTGTATGAGTGAGTGTGGATCTTCAAGAACGTGTTTTGCATAGTTTGACTTATCTGGTTGTTGTAATCTATATGCTCTTAAATGTTCATTGAATCTTATTTCAAAATTTCTTTGTGTTTTGTGTTTTGTGTGCTATACTTATATGCAGCATTACAGTTTGGACAATTAATTTTGTAAACACCAGATTTTTTTAATTTGGGTAATTTTGTTTTTACATTTAACAATTTTGTACCAACATTATTGTGTGATTTGAATGAAATTATTGCAGATGTTGCCGAATATATTATTTTTGAAATTGTATTATAAATATTTCCTATATATTTTTCTTTAGGTTGTTGAGGGAATATTAGTTGTAGTGACATTTTCTGTTCTTTCTTATTAATTAATTTATTTATCAAATGTATTGGATAGCCATTAGATGTTGCTATTTGTTTTATAATCTCAATTTCTTTAGTAAAATTATTTTTGTTCATTGGAATTGAAAATGCTCTATCTGTATCATAGAATTATAAGCTGCTAATTTATGTGATATAGCATGATTTGAATGATATGGTATGGTTACATCTGTTTGTTGGTTTTCTGTATATTGAATAGTTTAATGAATTATTAACTTTTTCGATTCTCAAATCTAGAAAATTAATTAAATTATTTTCTTCAACTTCTAAGGTGAATTTAATTTTAGGATGTAAGGTATTAATATAATTAAAAAATATATCTAATTGTCGTTCGCTACCTACAAAACCTGCTAATACATCATCAACATATCTATAACAAAATACAATATTGTTTTTATAACTAGAATTAAAGATTTTGTTTTCTAAATTGTCCATAAAAATATTTGCTAAAATTGGAGAAATGGGACTTCCCATTACATCCAGGATAATCCGTTAGGGCTAATAACATCTAGGCTTTAATACTGTTATGTCTTATTACTTCCATACTTGGTCTAGCCTTAATACTACCTAATTAACATCAGGTATCTACCTAGCTAAAAACTAACAAAATGTAACTTCAATATGTCAATCTGACGATGGTAATTTTAGCGAAACAGATGTAATTGCATTTTAAAAACCTATTTTTCGTTTAAAATGTCTCGTTTAAACGTTTAATTGTTCATTGTTATTAATAATTAGTTGTCATTGAATTTAAAAAGACTATTTTTTTAAATATTCGTGGTGTTTTTTAAATGTTTCGTTGTTTATTGTTCTTAATTTCAGTGCGAATAAAACATTGTTTATATTTTCCAAAAATTGATACAAATACAACATATAAATAAAACTATTACCTAACGTTTTCTGCGCGTACCTACTTGTTTCCGCCATATAATGTTTATTGGTCAAATAAAAGTTCCGTAACAACGATTAGGTACCCACGCAATTTTTTTGAAAGAATAATCTTGAATCGAACAACGCAATCCATTGTAATCTAAACAAGTGTAATCTCTTCAGTATTACTTGACACGGTTTGTTGGATTCTAAATATTTATTAAAAGGTTTTGGACTGTTTTTCTATTATTACCAGGAGAATATTCAAATATATACAGAAATGTTTTATGCAAAAACTTATTTTCTTTATTTAATTGCATTTTAAACCACTATTTAGAATGATATTAGTGTAGGGGTGACATTTTCTTACTAGTTACGCAATATAATTTATAGACCCAACGGTGGTCGCAGTGGAGGGGTGGTTGAGCGCCCCACTCACATTGAACCTAACCTAATATAATTTAGGTACACCTACAAAGTACACATTTTCATATTTACAACATTCTACTAGCCCAACGTTGAAGGAGCTGAGAGAGTTTTTTGCACGTATCATTAGCTCCACCATGAGACTTCAGAACGTTATTCCCTACTTTGAATTCCCGGTATGGCACCTCTAAAGTGTAGCTTTTAAGGGGTAGTGCAGTTAATATCCATGCCCATGATCATAGACCTCTCTTTGATTTCTATTTTTATGTCGTTAAGGAGGTTGCTAAAGTTCGCGAACACCATATGCCTACTAAAGGATTGTCGATAAAGATCCGCCATATTTACGAAAACGTGTAGTTTTTTCACCTGCCCCAGGCTGTTGTTTCTTTCATCATCTTTCTTAACAATGAGCTGTAGAACAAATATTTCAAAACACCATACCGCTGGTGCGTTCCAAATGGCACCCATACTGAACCAAACACGTCATTTTTAGCAATGAACATGTATAATAGTTGCCGCAAAATATGAAAATGTGTGTTTTTTTATCGTTTCGGTGTTCTAACTTTAGCTTTACCGATGAGATGTAGCTCAGTCAGTTTTTGGCTTCCAATGTTGTCACATTTTATTAAGTTAACAGCCATATGCACCAATCTCTTTAAACTGTCAAGTCACTTTTCGTATAAATCGAATTTAATCAATTGCTAAATGCTAAAACACAATTAAAAACTTAGGATTTAAGGAATAAGATATATAATTTAAGAGATATGTTCTAAGGAATGGACCAATGCTATCTAATGCGGCAAAACACAATCAAAATTTATGTTATTAGGAAGGAAGGTTACAAATCTTCCTGTCAAATCAATAATAAAAATACAAATACAATGCACAGCACACCCTCCTAGCAGTTTAACTCTTATCTACAATTTGTAAGTTATATTATTGCGCCCACCCACTTGGGGGCGTATCTGTAGCGTGAAGTTACAGTATCGCCCAATCGGAGGAAACATGAACTGTCATCACATATTTATAAACTAATCATGATTTGTCATTTCATTTTTAATTGTTAACCGTTAACGTTTGAATTTTGAATTGTGTTTCGCCTGTGCTTTTTCCGTTGATTATTGTTAAATTGATTAATTAGTTATTATTTGTGAAAGTTTCTTCCAGTTTATTGAATTTTATATTTTAGTTTATGAACTTTTTAATTGTTTTCTGTATTATAAGAGAATTAGAGCAGTGTAAGTATTGTGTGTTAATATTTAAATGTTAACAATTATTTCATAATTGTATAGTGTAGCATACAATATCATACTATAATATTTTTTACTTTTTTTAGTATAATAAAAGCATGGCATCTCGTAAAAGAACGTGTTGTGTTCCTAGTTGTACCAATCAAACAAGTAAGAGGCATCGTTTCACTAAGGATCCCAACTTAATTAATATTTGGATGGAGAATATAAACAATCCTGTGTTAAAGGAGAAAACTTCAAAACAACTTTATGGCAATTATAGAGTGTGCCATCAACATTTTGACCAGCAGTTTCATAACGCAGGATTTCAGAAAGAGTTAAAACCAGGTGCATACCCAACTCTACTTTTATCTGGTAAGTAGATACAACTTCAAGTTATATTATAAGTGAATAAAATTATTTGATTTCAGATACTTCAGTTATTCTACCATCATCCACAACGGTGTGTTTGGAAGCTCCATCTATGTGGAGAAAAAGCCTGCAGGTTGATAATTAGATGCACTATCTTTTTTTGGTGCAAACAAGTGAATAAAATAGCTGCAGGCAAAGACTCCAAATATGAAAAATATTTAAATAGGGTCAAGAATGCCTCCTACATTGACCCAATAAAAGTACAGGCACACAAATCCTATATAAATAGAATCAACAGAAAAAAGTAAATTTAATTTTTTATATTTCTTATTTATTTATGTATTTTTTATGTATATTTATTTAATACAAACTTGATGAACAACGTCGAAGTTTTCTTTAAAACCCAACTTTCCAAAAATATTAATAAAATTTGTATTTTTATGTATAGTTCTGTGTTCTGGGCTGCACGTACACTAGCGCTCGCAACATGAGGCGGGTGGGCCCAGTACTAATATATTAGATCTGATAATTAGTAGAAGAGTTAGCCTGCTAGAGGGTGTGCTGTGATACAATGAACGTTTTTGAATTTGTTATGTTGCAATGGTAACATTAAAAAACGCGCGTTTTTGAAAGTTCGATTCAGGCGCGCTTTACTAAAAAGGCAAAATAGGGTGTTACCCGATATCCAGTTACTGGTATTTTATTAAAGTATAGTAGCTCTACTTTGCAAAAATATATTTAAAAAATTTTTGAATCAAATATTTTGGGAGAAAACTGGAAATGGAGAATTCCTAAAAGTTTGCAACTTTCACTACAGATACGTCACTAACTCAGATATGAAGTAAGCCACTTTCTGATTTAAATGTTTTATGAATTTATAGCTAATAGCCAATTACAAAAAGGCCAATCTAATTTGAAGTTTGAAGAACTTGCCTTCAGTAAAAGTAAGACGAAAATTGTGGTTTGAGGATCAAAATTTTAAAAAAGAAGACGACGGAATTGCGGTTCTATGGGTGTGTTCGGGGAGCACGCTTTCGTGCTATGTTGCGCCAAGCGCCATATAACGCAAACGAAGAATAGTACCAGATAGCGCCAATTAGCGCAAATAGCGTGCTCCCCGAACACACTCTATGTCGACCCTTATGTAGCTAACTTTACTTTTGGGTTATCTACGTCACAGAACGAATGGCGGACTATTTAAATCATCCAAAAGTTGAATTTTCAAATCGACATAAAAACCGTGTGATAATAAATACAATAAAATTATTTGACTTCCTAATATTAACATTGAGAAAACATTTTTGTTTAACACCCCATTATATTATCACCCCTCTATCTCTATCGTATCCAAAATTTATTTTATCAAGCTTATAGTTAAACTGGATTTTGTCTTAATGCATAATGATATTTCGCAGTAAAATAATTTATGAGATTGATAAAAATTCGCGATAACGGAACAAAATCATGGAAATTTATTTATATATCATTTATTTAAAATAATTCTGGCGAATTCAAACCACGCCGACCAAGCAAATCTTATTCAAGTAGGTATTAACTTTTGATTTTTGTTAAAAATTTCACTAAGCTTTCAAGTTTGGTCGCCCCTGGCCTAATATGAGGAAGCATGTTTACAAGCTTTATTTTCCTAGTATATTGAAGTGGTCAATTAAATGAATTATACAAGTGTAAATAAATGCAAAGTAGATGAAGTCATAATATATTAATTATTTCAGTTTAATTTTCACTTATGTTGTTATGTTCTCACGCAGGGTATTGGACTTAAAAAAAGGGCGGAAACATAAAAACTATTCGTGGTCCTTGGTAGGTATCTACAAGGCCGTCAATAATTATATCTGGTAGACTGCCGCGTCATTTATTTTTATGAGTCTTCTTGTTCACATAACTTTATTATCATTAACCTGATATGTCTGTTCCTTCAAATATTATCTAATTTGACAATGAACTATTTACTTTAGTGTACATGTTTTGTTTTTTGAGGGGTTAAGCAAAATCCAATTTAAGCACGTTTTTTTCATTATCATTAAAATATATCAGTGTTTTTATTATGTCTTCTTATTGTTTTAGTTATTTTTTTAACAACAGATCAAATTACTGGAATTAATAGATATAAAATATCATTAAAAAATAACTATAAATCACGAGTTATTTTCTGATTAATACCTGATGATTAAAATTATTTATAATGTGACTATGAGAACTGCTTTGGAATGAAAATAAAAACAAAACAATTGGCACGCGAAAAAAACTTCAACCCCAAGTTCTTTTACATCACGCAACACACAAGAAATAAAAGAATAACACTCTTTATCATAATAATAGGACCGTAATATGTATGGAATAAATTCATTATAAATTACCCACCCCAAATTATCATTATTATTGCCTTTAGAAGAAAAGTCTTACGCAAAAGTTGTTTCGTTACAGGTGAAGATTGTTAATATGCTATTAAAAGTTCAGTAGTGTGCAAATTTAAGAGGATGCACATAATAATTTTTTTAATAGATAGCCTTTTTGTACTGGTCATAAATGTTGAAAATCTTAGTTTTAGTAGTTTCTGTAATTATGAAAACAGAACATTATTAAAGTAAGCCATGAAAATGACAACTAGGTAATATGTTTGATAACTGACATTTTTCTCATAATGTATAAATAAAATGGTTTACATTATGGAAAAAAAAATTTAAATCTTTACCTGTTTTATAGAAAACAACAAAAATAAGCGTGCATCACAAAGAGCATACAGGGTGTTGTATCCAAATCGAACCACAATATCAGAAAATACTTTTAGTTTTAGTAGAAAAATAAAGGTGTAGTTCGAAAAATCCAGGAAGAACAGTTAGATATATTGCTTCATTTCGAAGTTATAGTTACACAAAGAGTAAAAATTTTGGAAATATACAGTAGCGTGATTTAGTGGTGGAAGCAAAAATGTGAAATATCGCGATATATTTCTACCAGTTACAAATAATCTTAATATTTCGAAAAAAATTACCTCAAAATTCATATAGGTTTTGATGTTAGAAAAAGAATTGTAATTTAAAAAATATTTTAAAAAATAAGGAATAAATTATTAGTTTTTATTTTTTTTGTAAACCATAAAAAATTTAAATCTTTACAAGTTTAATAGAAAATAATAAAAATAAGCATGCAGCACACAAAGAGCATACAGAGTGTTGTGGCCAAACTGAACCATACTATCAGAAAATACTTTTAGTTTTATTAGAAAAAAAGATGTAGTTCGAACTCCGGCAAGAACAGCTAGATACAGTGTGGAAACCACTTATGAAATAATATTTGTAGGGTTAGTTTAGAAGATTATAAAAAACGCTAGGAACCGTCAACTTTGAAATTCAAATTTGAGCTTTTTAAACGTACATTTAAATGTACAGGGTGATACATGCAAGTCTGGCATCATCCATGATCTATATTTTTAATGAAACACCCTGTATATTTTTATGATTTTAAAAGTTCAACAATACAATCTCAGCGAACTATACCATGAAATTGTATATGAATTGTACAGGGTGAAATTTTTAAATGATTTATAATTTTGTTCAAGATAGTAAATACATAAAATACTTGACGTAATTGACTTTTTACATTAAAACAAATGTTCAAAATGTTTAAAGTTTGAGGTAGGTTCGGATCTATTGCGTTGGGATATAAGTTGGCCAACTCAGGAACAACTTCGTCTCTAATAATGCTTAAATATTTTTCGCTCCCAACTTTTCCATCTACAAAAATATGACCAATAATATGAACACCTATGATACCTGCCCAAACGATCAACTTTTGAGGATACTGAGTATGTATCTCACGCATCCAATGAGGATTCTCCTCTCAATATCTATAGTTTTGTCTGTTTACTTTCCCGTTCAATGTGAATGTTGATTCATCGGAAAAATAATTGTACCAACAGCTATTTCATTTCTGTTCAATTTATTCATCCATTCTACTTTTTGAAATATTGTATTCTTTTTTAGAAAATTCTTAAAGTAGTATAACGTTCTTTAAACAATAAATTATAAACCCTATAACATTTTGTTTTAACAGAGGCTAATAAAAGGAAAATAATTGTTTTACAAAAATATTTAATGATAAATCAACTTCTTCTGCTGCAGGAATTTCAAAAGGAAAAATCGAAGTTGCTGGGAAAATAAGCATACCTAACAGAAAAAGATTAGTGACACGAATAAAAAAATCAGATAGAAAAAGTATTAGCTTTTGGTGTAGAATTTTTAGAAACAAAATTGTTGGACATATATATTATTATAATTAAACATTAACTGAAGATGCATTTCTAGAACTACTTAGCTATCCCAGAAGTAAAAAATATTCTTTTACAAAATTTGACTATATGATTTGGATAGGAAATTGGAAATGGAGAAATTTATATTAAATAACCCTATACAAGATCTAAAAGTTGCGCTCTTATGACAGAAGGTTGTGCCCCGCCAAGTCTAGCGTCAAGCAAACACCTGCTGTATAATGTGTTCAACAATATAGTGCTTACAATAAAAGGGGTCTGATGGTAATAAACTACTTTTATTGCGATCGTCTGTCACGGTTTATTGCTTATGGTCAAAAATTGCACACAGGATCGGTTCTTGTATTTGTATAATTTGGGTTGAGTATAATCATTTATATTTGTGTTCCCGTAGTGAGACTTAGTCTGTGCTGTTTGATAATGTTTGTGAAAAATGTTTCGTCCTTGGGAAACTGCATCAGCGGCGCCCTGTGTTACTGTTCCTGTTCGACGACAAGTTTTATCCCTTGATGCCAAAGCCGGTCCAAAGGGGTTGGGCTTTTACTCATGCTGTAAGAGAAACCAGCGATTTGACAGGGATACCGGAATCATCAGTGAGAGTTCACATTTCCAATCCAATTCATCCGAGACGAAAATGAAACGATAGTGGTGTTTCCAGAACCACTGATGACGGTGATAAAGATTTGATAAGAAGAACTATCTACTCTATGTACGAAGAAAACTTGGTGCCTACTATCAGATCATTGCAAACAAGACTAAGAAGCTCCACTGAGATAAGGATATCAATTGGAAACCTATGGACACTTTTATCCAAACTAGGTTTCAAATACTGCAAAATTGACAAAAGGCAAGTTATTATGGAATCCCAACTGATTAGGCAATGGCATTTTGAATATTTGACTGCCATAAGTGATTACAGGTCTTTACAAAGACCAATAATCTATTTGGATGAGACCTGGTATGATACCCACGATACGCCGGCAAAAGGATGAACCTATGGAACAGTGCGATGCCAATCAAAAGCTCCATAGAACAAAGGAAAACGGATCACGATTATTCATGCTGGATCAGAAGATGGTTGGATTCCAAACAGTTTGGGACTTTCGGAGAAGAACATTCAAGATTCGTCATTGGATTACCACCAAGAATGGATTACCACAAAGAATGCCGAATTGTTCGAAGATTGGTTCGAAAACACTTTTCTGTCAAATATTCCCCCGCATAGTATCATAGTTATGGACAATGCCAGTTACCATAGTCGCCAATTGAAGAAGGTTCCAGACTCTTCAAATACAAAAGCGGAAATCCAGGAATTTATGCTCCGAAACAACATGTACTTTGAAGGACATAAAAAAACGCAGCTTTTAGAGGTTCTAAGGACATTTAACATACAGAAGACATATGTATCTGACACAATTGCATCATCCAAAGGATATACAATTCTTCGTCTTCCTCCTTACTAATGCGTATTCAACCCGATTGAGCATATGTGGAGAAAACTAAAGAACAAAGTGCGGACCCAAAATACTATACCTACATTATGTCTTTCTGTAATTGCATTAATCCGGCAAAATATAGATGACCCAGACGCTGATTCTTGGAAAAGAACAATAAACCATGTTATAAAAGTGGAGGATTCATACAAGGCATTTCATACTAACATAAATCCCCTTATAATTAATGTAGACGACGATAGTGATACTGAAACTGAATTGATATATTAACATATTTAAATTTTTATTAAATTTTATTGTGAATATCCTTTAATATGCGTTTCTATTAAAACGTTATTTTTGCAAATTTAATCCTGACCTGCATTATTTACCCAAACTTGCCAATACCTGAGATAAAAGTACCTAAGAAGTTTATTATCACCATCAGTCCCCTTTTATTGTAGGCACTATATTGTTGAACACACTATACCATCCTTTACTGGAACCATTTCGCCGCCTTTTCTGGATAAGACCAGGGGCTCGATTCTTGAATCTCGAATTCGAAATATGAGTGTCGACTTTCGACATATATGTCGATACTTTTGTATAAAGGCGATTCTTGAAAGTCGAATTCCAGATACAATTGTTGCATCGAATGGGTAAAAGCGTTCGACATAAAGAATTGTCTTTTTTTATTGAATTTTCTTCATAGATAAGAGATATATATATTTTATTCTCATTTTGTCATGTCTCTGTCATAAACACAGATATAACACATAAAAGTTTTCTTGATATTTTATTTAATTACATTTTATTTTTATTACGTTTTATTAATATTTAGTTGTTTGTTATTGGTATTATTATTTTTTTCGTTAGTATTATTGTTTACTGTTAATTTCAAAATTAATCTAAACATAGCATTAGGAGTGGCAATAGAGAACTTGGAAGATAATGCTCCCAGACAAATTATAAACTATGTAGAGGCGTTTCACATGAGTGACTATAATTTAAAAAGAATATCAGATTAACAAAAGCTGTTACCCACGAGTTAATCGAAATGAAAGAGCGAACACGGGCATCTGCACCATCCATTGAAAGAAGCGTAAACATTATTTTTTTTAATTGAATTGATGAGGTTTTCACTTGATGAAGATCCACACGGTCTTTTGTCTTTTAATTTCATTATATTATTTCTATTATCCGTAAACCAAACAATAATGTTTTTCTTCTAATAAAATAAATGTGACACTTGAGGTAAACAGAATCTTGTTTATGGTATTCCGTGTCAGAATAATACGGTGTGGCCACTTAATCTTTCGACATCAAATGTCGATTGAATTTCGAATGTCGATTCGTACTGAAGAATAAGTCCTGTACAAATCGATCCACAATAAAAATGAGAAATTACGAATTCGACAAATTTCAGTCGAGATTCAAGAATCGAGCCCCAGAACGCTGAAATTTTTGTCATCCAGTAAGCTATAATCAGATACTTAAAATCTTAAAATTTGCAGATCATTTATTTCCAAAGTTAAGCGAAAGCAAAGTTTCGCATTTACGGCCCTCACTCACTCATTATCATCAGAATAGAACTAGTACTTCCCATAAACTCAAAGAGCTGAAATTTGGTAAAGGATTAGGGATTAATAGCCACATAAAGGGAAAACTATAAAATCTAGGATAATCGAAGATCTAATTTTTTAACGTTGGTGATTGGATTCAGTCTAGAAATTATTATTATTGTTGTTGTCGTCAGCGGAGTCACCGACTTCGACTACGAAGATCCAATAGAATAAAGAAACCTGCGTGCAAAGGTTACAATATTGAAGAGTATTACCTCAATTATTCGAAGGGGGAGAATTGTTATATAAGTATTTACTTATACTATTTGCTGTTACCTAACATTATTGATTAGTTTCTGTCAGAAATATAATGACACATTATTATTCCAAAATATAATAAAAGTTGTAAAAAATGTCTGTAAACACGAGCGCACAATCCTACACGAGCGATATGATGAAACACACGTACTTACTGCTCAGCTTCTGAACTGATTGCTGCTGGAAAATCTTCACTTTTGAAGTGTATGAGAATGGTATACTAAGAGGTTCCTTTGGCGATGCTGGGCAAAAAAGTGTTTACGTTTTACCAACAGAAAGAAAAGAAAGATTTGTAATAATAAAATCTAATAAAATAAATCAAGCCTACAAAAAGAAGAGAAATCTCTCAAAACCATTGTGTTAAAAACTAGCCAAGTCTCTAAGAATAATAAAAAACTCTTCGTTTTAACAAAACTAGGTACTATTAAGGCTAGACAAAGTATGGAAGTAATAAGACATAACATAATAAACATCAGGTGCCTAGCTACAAACAAACAAAATGTAACTTCAATATGTCAATCTGACGATGCTAATTCTAGCGAAACGGCTGTCATTGAGTTTAAAAAAGCAATTTTTTAAATAAATAGTGGAAGTTTTGCCAAAACGAAGAGTTTTATTATTATTATTAGTAAGATGGACTTCCAAAAAGTAAGGGTTAGTACAATAAATTTAATTTAGCCAAGTCTCGATGGAGTTGCTTGTTTATCTTTAAAAATAATGACATCCAGACAAGTCTTGCCAAGTCTAAGGTTCCTTACTGCGATTTCTTTCACTGTGTCTGGATTTAATTACTTTTTTTAGAAATAAACAAAGACGGTCAATCGAGACTTAGCTACTTTTTACAGAATGTTTTTGTGGGATTTTTTTGCTGTTAAACTAGTCTATTTTCAAGGAATTGCAAAAATATAATGACAAATTTTAATCTGTTCTTTAAAACCAACATTGTTAACATCATTAATACATTGTAATTAATTGCCTGTAACAAGCATTTATTTAAACATTAATAATTATTGTCAATATCAATATAATGTTGAGGTTAGAATTTATATGCATAGAGGTAAAATTACTGTTTACAAAATACTGAAATATATATTAGAAGCTGTGGATATAATAATATTTTTTTAATGCGTTAGGTGACCTAGACACTAAAAATGTTAAAAACAACAATAGTCTCTTCAACATCCTGAATATTCACTAGCTGTACCCACAATAAATACCTACAATTCACTAAAATTAATTTTATACCATTAAATATCGAAATACTAAAAAGGGTGAACTATTAATTAAATATATTATACATTTGAATTTTCTTTTATATCATCATTAATAAAGTTTGCTCAGAAAGAATTAGACCTATGAGGTGTTTTAACGAAGTTTGAAGAGCCTTGATATTTATGCCATCTGCAGGTTTTATCATTCAACCAGTTTGTTAACAGTTAGGCTATATTCGTAATCCGCTGGCAAAGTGTCACTTAGACACCCCAATCGGCAAAATTTTCCATTCACAATAATTTCAAAATCGACTATAATGCATGCTTGTTTGTATCTAAACAATTGTCATGGTTCAACATGTGGTGGTCAGAGATAACCCTTATGGTCGACAGTCTGAAATTAGAAGTTATAATTTGGATTTATGTTTTGTAGCAGTAAATACCGGAGTATATATACAGGGTGTCCCATAACTAATGGACAATATAAGAACTGTAGAAAGGGGTGATAAAAATAAGTCCGGGAGCATTTAAATAACAATTTTCCGCATCGTTGGATTGGACGGGGCAGTGAGTTTCCTTGGCCGCCTCGTTCCCCAGAATTTAATCCTTTGGACTTTTATGTATGGGGATATCTAAAATCGTTAGTCTACAATAGTGAAATTCATAACCAAAACGAACTATTAGCAAAAATTCATGAAGCCACAAATACTTTAAAAAAAGGCAATGCGATGTTTTTTAAAGTAAGACAACATTTACAAAAAAGTTTACGAAAATGTATTGAAGTAAACGGTATTCACTTTCAAAATTTAATGAAATAAATGTAATTATTGTTTTTTTCTTTTCTTTTTCCAACTAAATTGTATTCATTGAACAATATTTAGGTAATAATTTTTAAATGACGGCGTGGCAAGCAGTATTAAAATAGCAATATCTTGAAAACGACTTAAAATATGGAAATTGAACAAGTATACCTTCTTTGTTTCAAAATGATGCAGTTTTTATTATTTTATAATAAAATGCACATTATACAGGGGGTAAAAAAAATTCCGCTGATCTATCAAATTTTAACTGTGTAACCAGCGCCATCTAGAAGTATTATTAAAAATTAAGGCAATATCATGCTTATTACCATTAAAAACCATAGTGTACCAATTTTGAGACCAATACATTCAGTTGTTTTCTAAATATTACGAATTTTCAAAAATATTTTGTCAACTTTTACGCCCCATATCTCGCTTACTATTAACATTTTACCAGTGCATGTTTTTATCAAACGACTTATTTTTATCACCCCTTTCTACAGTTCTTATATTGTCCATTAGTTATGGGACACCCTGTATAGTAGTAATTAACTCCGTGTGGCCTTTAAAACAGATGCCTCCCCATTCCATAATCGAACGACCTCCATAATTTCTGGCAGCTCTTATGTTACACTGAGCAAATCGCTCACCTGCGCGTCTATAAACTGGAATATGTCTATCGGATCCAAAAAGTGAAAATCTTCATTCATCCGTAAAAAGAATATTAGCCCAATCGTTAATATCCCAATTAACATGTTCTCTTGTGAACCTTAAACGTGCCACACGGTGTGCTCTGGTTAACAATGGAGCAGTAACAGGCATTCTGGGTCTGATTCCAAAATTTCTTAGTCTGTTTCTAACCGTATTGACAGATATTCTAACATTACGGACTCCTGAGAGAACATTTTGCAGTTGCCTGGCTGTAACATCACGAATTCGCAAAGTCTGAATTCTTAAATAACGGTCATCTGCAGGATAAGTGGATAAGTACATCTGGGACGTCCTGAAACTGGTCTTCTATTATAACTTCCAATTTCTTTAAACCTTGTTAAGACTCTAGAAACGCTGGATTGGTTGAATCCCATATTGCTGAGATCGTCCATTTTCAACTAAAGCCACGATTTGAGCTGCTTGTTCTGGGGTTAAATTACTCGACGTTATAAATAATATTAACAGCGTTTATGGTGTTTTTTGCCGAATTTCGAAAGTGAAGCAAAAACTTGGTATGATGTATGGTTTATTAAAGATCTACCTTCACAAAACTTTGAATACATCGATTTAATTTCTGAAGCCGAGCAATTTTATCCTTCTGTAGCTTTGGCATTTTAAATAGCGTGTACTCTACTAGCTACTACCTAGTCTATTGAGCGTTCATTTAGTTCTCTACGACGAGTGAAAACATGGAAGAGATCTACTATGGGAGATGATCGTTTGTCGGGATTATGTATGTTAAGCATACACCGCAAAAGAGTACTACGGAATAAAAATTTCATCGATGATGCCATCAACAACTTTGGGAAAATGCCCCGAAGGTTACAGTTTCTTTTCAGTAAATAGTAAATAGATTTAAGTACCTACCATATATTTTATTCGTCGTTCAATGTGATTTTTTAAAATTAATGTTAATAAATGTATATTGCTTCAATTTCCTGAATATCAAATATCCCTGATTACATATGAAAAACTTATAAACTTATGAGGTAGTGACCGCTACCTCCGCTACCCTCTATGGGCTCGCATGTATAATATCATAAGACAACATTCGAATGTCATAATACGCTCCAGAGGGGTGTGTTCGGGGAGCACGCTATTTGCGCCATTTGGCGCTATCTAGTACTATTCCTCGTTTGCGTTATATGGCTCTTGGCGCTACATAGCTCGAAAGCGTGCTCCCCGAACACACCCTAAGTGTGACATCACTTGACAGTTACTATATCAAACTAAATGTATTGTCATTAAAGGTTTAAATGTAATCTATGCATTTAACTTGCATCAGTATGTTATTGCTTGATACACAAGTGAAAATAACTGTCGAATGTGTTTCTACTAACAGTACTGTATATCAAAAAACAAATAACAATAATTAATGCGCATGTCCCATGGCCGCCACACGCTGTGCAAGTCGAAGTAAAAGTTAGCAGCTTGCAAGAAAGTTCGACGACGTCAACTTCAACTCTGACTCTGCCAAATTGCGTTGCGAACGATTACACTGAAATAGATTTGCTTAGCTTGCATGCCAAAGTGCCACTTGTCCAGCGAAATAATTACGAATGTAGCCTTATAGCTTACAGCAGCTATTATCGGTTATAATTGCAAGATTGCATAAAAATTACCGATAATTTTGCAAGAAAACGTGATTGAAAAATTGCAAGAGTTTACTTTCATATTTTGTTAAAGAGTTCTCGTCCATCGGATTCGGGCGAATGCAATTTGTATAAGATATCACGCTTGAATGCAAGATTATCTGGTCATTTTTATTCACGAATGTAATAAAAAATAAAAGTATCTCTCATTTAAAATTTAGTTATTTTAGAGCGGTATTGTTTTACAAGAAAGCGCTGTTGCCAAACAAAAAATATGGAAATAAAATATACTGTTATCTTCGTCTTTTTCAAATATTAAACGAAGAAAACTATTATAGAATCGGACGTTGTCCTTATCAAATTACAAACAACTATTTAAGGTTATTTCTACTGATTTTCTGATATTGTAGTGGTAATAAAATCATCTCAGTTGATCAAAATTACATTAACATATATATTTTAACTTATTTACTATTTTTATTGCATTTTATTTCAGTCTTGCAGTCAATTTTTTTTAAACTAAATTTCCAGCCTTTTGAACATCTGTATTAAATTTAAAAATAATTTCTAAAGTAGCCTTCAAAATTTTTGTTGCATGTGTGTTTCATCATTTTAAGTTCATTAGAAGTGCCAATCAATCCATTTATGTTTAAAATAAATATTCTTGCATTTCCAGAACATACTTACTTTGAAAGTAATCTTTAAAATATTAGCTTATAATTAAAATTGTTGATAAAATTAGCCATCTAGTATTTATTCATTGGACATTGTCAAATTGGTGTTTTAAAGTGTTTTTATTTTCAACTGGATTAAAAATAAACCAAATAATTAGGGTTTTTAAAATGACACAAATCAACTGATTGAACTGATACAAATATGTCATCATCACTGACACCACATCAATCGAATATCAGAGCTGTATGTAATTATTTCTGTTTTATGGTATAATTAAGAGATCTCTGATTATTAATTCTGACTTTTCTTATTAATTTTGATATATGGCAACATCACAATTATGACGTTCAGCGTTTTTTATTTTAATTTTATTATTACTTATTTGAAATGAATTCAATCTTCGTGGGGAATAAAATAATCTTCCTAAATAAAACACGACGTCGAATAATTGCTATCTTTGTAGTTGCTAACTTTCTGGAATATTTTACAATTTGATTTGACATAATTTTGGAATTAATAATCAATAGAGGACTTCTGCTAAGAAATCAGTGTTGCCAATTCCGAATAAATCCCTAAAAAATTACTAAAAAAATACTGACGCTTTTTTTCATAATTTCCAATTATTCAAAGGTGCTTTACGCTTCGAAATACCCTGTACAATAAACAAAATAGTGCATAATAGTTCGAATTGAAAGATATTGCATAAAAACAAATTTATAGGGACATTCATTTTTTTTGGGGACTTTTCTGTCAGCTTTGGCGCCAAATTCAAATCTCAAGCAAGGGTACTCTGTGATATCAAAATCTGCATTGATTTGTCAAAAAGATATCGATATTTTCATTTTTATCCAATATTTTTTTTGTATGTTCAGTACAGTGATGGTTTATCGGTGTTATTATAAAAATTGTAAAAGTGACTCAAGGACCATTAAAAATAAAAGAGTAAAGTTTTACAATTTTCCTAAACCTAAAAGAGATTTAGCTAAGTGTCTGAAATGGATAGCACTTTGTGGGAATGAAAATTTGATACCATCTAAAATAAATAGAAATATTCATGTGTGTAGTTTACATTTCATTAGAGGAAAATACATGTTCATGTTTTTTCAGTTTTTTTATATTCCCTACACTCCAACCACCTTTGCAGTTCCAAAACGGAATGTTCTTCAAGTGATATATCTTCACGAAGAACTGCCCCTGGAACATCCTCTGGAAGTAGTGTAATGGAGTCACTCATACCTTGAAATATCCCAATTAGTGAAATAACATCTTGGAAAAATTATTTATCCACTGATGTAATACTTTACCTGATAATAAGTTCACTCGAGAATACACCTAATATATGAAATAATAAAAAGTCTATAAGAAACAACACAAATGGCACAAACAACGAATAATGCAGCCGAAAAATAAAACAAGATACTAGCGAAACGACTAACAAGCTAAACCAACAAAAATATACATAGGTTAATGAAATACATTGTGATAACCTTTACTTTGTGGAAGTCCATCTTACTATTAACTGAACGGTTGAACTAAACTTCCACTATTTATTCGCAAAATACGTTTTTAAATGCAATTACAGCTAGTTTTTAGCGAAACAGCTAGATTATGGTTGATTAGGTTATTGGCGTTTAAAATCACCCTGGGGAAAAATGAAATTCCCTAGCAATTTGTTTTTGCAATATCTGAAAAATTAGACTATTATGCAGTTTGATATCAAATGAAAAGGAATTATTGAGGTTTTTTTCATCCTAACATAATGACTGAAAGCAATAAAAAACGTCAGTATGTTTTTAGTGATTTTTTAGGGATTTATTCGGAAATGGCAACACTGATTTCTTAACAGAAGTCCTTATTGATTGAAGCCAAAATTATGTATTAAAATTATATAAAATTATGTATTAAAATATTCTGGAAATTTAGACACAACAAAAATAGCCGACTATTTACCAACGTCTTGATATATTACCGTTGAATATTTCAGTAATAAAGAAAATCCATAAACAAAAATAGCAGAGTATTAATCAATGTCGTGTTATATTTAGGAAGATTATTTCCCGCGAAGATTAAATTAATTTCAGATAAGTAAATTATAAAAAAATTTATTAACAGAACACGAACATCAGGAATACAACTAAAATAATATTTAAACAGTAGTATTTGACATTTCTATGTGACGTTTTGACGTAACAATTCTCTTGGGAGCTAGTCGCTGATAATTGACTCCGATTGGTCTAAATTTCAAAAATTGTAACATTTCAATGGTTAATATAAAGAAAAGGAAATAATCATATGTAATTGAACTATACTAAAACCAATTAATAGTTACGTTCTTTTATTCACCGGTGGTTCCATCAATCCACCAACCACGTTCATATATTCTTTGGTGAAATCTAGTTTAACGTAACCCCGCGTTCATTTATTACTGTGTTGTGCACCAAAATTGCAAACCTCAGAGTAATAAGTCTTTTGCTTACTTATTACTCCGAGTTGCAAACCCATTCCATCGATGTATGGAGATGGATCACTGGTGACTCCAACAATTCAGTCATCAAAGAGTGACGTCACTTCCATCATTGATGAATACATGGTGTGAAAAAGAACGTACGTAATGATTGAGAGTAGAAGTAGGCCCAGTTGACAGCAAATCGGGGGCGTGCTTATTAATTTTTTGAGAATGAAAGAAAAATTCTTTGGTACACAGGTATAAGAGCACATATCAACTAATTTATCTTTTGTAATTGTGGAACTTAATGATGTAGAAATGCCCGGTTGGTTATTCGGAGGTACACACGTAGAATTACAGCACATATGCACAAAGTCATCTTTTGGTACAATTCATACTGTATAATTCACAAACCAATGATACGCTCGTGCTTGCATTTACATTACTGTGGCCTGCGATGATATGATGGAAGTTACGGTAAAGTGACAAAGACAGAAATATCGTTGCGTACAGCGTTGCCACTAGTTATAATAAATACCTAACACTATACAGAAAATATGAATCTTAACTGATCAGTAATCAGGAAATGTATAAGTATTACTAATTACAAGCTCATTACTGATTTTTGTGTATTATCTATAATTTGCCACAAACTACAACTGGTAACGTAAAATTTAGATATGACAACGTGCTTTACTCTCAATCATTATTGGTTTTAGTATAGTGGTAATGAAAATTATCTATTCATTTTCATAGCACGAGTTTAATTAAATAACCCGGAAGTTTTCGGAAACTAGATAGTAAGAGGACGTAAATAGATGTTTAGAGGTGAAACAAACTGCTCCAGATGCTGCATCAATTTAAAAATTAGTTCAGGCCCAGAGGTGGTTGTCATTCTTATGTTTACGAATATGTGCGGGTGAACCTTGCTGAATATTTGCTTACGGGGTAAATAGTGGGGAAGGGAACCATTCGACAGAAGGGGGAGGTGAAAGCTCAAGATCTTCCTGATCTATTCAGACTTGATGAAAAATTTCTGTGACCATATAGACAGTTGCATTGTAGTTAGTGTGGGTAAATTATTGCCTTGAAAACGATGATTGATGTTAATATTGATGGCGTGGCTGCGAGTTTCTATAATATTTACTAACTACTAAATATCTTATTAATATTAACTAATTCTTTATTGATTCATAACATAAATGAAGTTGATAAACAAATAGAGTACAATACATTTACAGAAAAATGAATTATTTCCTGTCGGAATCAATTCAACATGAACAAATTAGATTTTTAATTGGGTACGACCAAATTATCACTGACAAAAAAATGTATTTGTATTTATAGCTTCAAATTTAGTAAATTCATCTCGGCAATTAAGAAAATTTAATAATAAATTGAACAAAAAAATTAACAATAAGGTATAAATATTAACAAAAAGATATTGTACTAACTCTTACTGTATGGAAGAAAATTATATCACTTGAATTTTTTAAGTAAAACAGCGCAAGAAATTAACAAATCATTTGTAGACTTAAAAACGGCTAGAATTGTTTGTGAAGTAATGTAAATTAAACATTTCGATGAAGTAAGCGTGTTTTATTATTATGTATGGTTTTTAAAACTTCTTTCAAACTGTTTATTTACTGCAGAATGCATTGTTTTGCAACCCCTAGAATGTATATATTTTAATTATTTAAATTTTATCAAAAGTTCAACTTGAAAGAGTAGAAAATAAAAAAGGTACCCACTGACAAATCAAAATTGTGTGATTTAAATTTAGTTTTTTCTTGGTTTTTCCACATAATTGTACTAATTTTAGAGGGAAACATTTCCCAATGAAACCGCAAAAGACTATTAAAATATATGCTTTAATTAAGAACTTTTTAACAAAAATTCCATCTTTTATTAAAAAAATAGCTTTTTTAACTCAATAACAGCTGTTTCGCTAAAATTAGCATGGTCAGATTGACATATTGAAGTTACATTTTGCTTTTCTAGGCTGATGTTGATTAAGTAGTATTAAATATTTGGGCTAGTCTAAAGGCTACTTTTATAAAGAATACAGGCATAACAAAATATTTAGATATATACCAGAATACTTCAAAAAATGTCAGTTAAGTTTTACAACTATAGCTTTACAACTGCAAGCCAAAACATGGGACTGAAAAATTCAGAAGGCCAAGGCGAACATGAGGTGGAGTCCGATAAAAAATAGGTAGTAAACGCAAAATGTATCAGGAAACTAAAGGTATGGAAGATATGTACACAAAACTTAACATTTTTAAGAAATTAAAATTAACTAGTGTTCTTACCGCAAGCAGTTTTAATCCTAAGCTGTTAACAACGTTTACCATTACTTCTCTGGCCACAATCGGCATTTTCCCTGGATGGGGATACGTGTGAAAGTCATATCCTATCCAAGGAGCTCCATGTAGCACCCTTCGATTGTGCACTAACCCCAAGCCGCTCGTAAGACAACAAAAAAACAATAAAAACAACATTATTCGAGAATACTCGTTTTTCCAATTCGATTGTTGACAAAAGTTGAAAAATATATTACATATTTTTCCATATATGTATTCTAACCAATATTTATCGGATGCTTTTATAAAAGTATTAAGGCTACTTTTTCTTTTTTGGTTCTTGTAAAACATTGTCCTCTTGGAGGGGTAATTGTTACCCGCGACGCGAAACGACGTACCGCTACTGTGACTGTGGCTGGTCTCGTGGTTCGAATTAAACTGAATTGCGAATTGCAGATATTTTCACGTTTTAACAAGAGGAAGGATGGTTATCAGTAGATTCGTTAGTAGAGTGAGATTGGACGAAATATATAATTTACATAAATTACATTTTGAAGATTGGTCATCAACATTTTTTTATCTGTAGTTAAATAATACTTATTTCTTGGAGATGTTTTTATAACATAAAAAATATCGTATTGACATTAGCAAACTAAATTTGAAACTATAACCAAATATATGGTATTTTTTTCAATTTCTTTATCATAGTGTGAGGTCTTGGTCGATATTACTGTTATTACAGATCAAAAAATTTTTTTGTACCAAACATTAATATGTGTAATAAACATTTTAAGTAGAAAATTGCCACTTTGTGCTTGTCGGACTGGGACTCAATGGCGAGGTATTAATCTAAAGCATTTGGTGGAATCCCGCAAAATACATCAAAAATTATTTTTGCTATCAGAGTCGGATGTAGGATTTTGACGCCTGTGGGCAGTAAATTTTTGCCGCCTCCCCCAAAAAAAAATAGAACGAAATAAAAAGTTCGTATGCAACATATTTTTAGTTTTATTAAAAATTGGAAAAAAAACAGAACAAAATTTTTAATGCAGGTTTAATGCAGTTATGAAAAAAGTAACAATCGAATTTGGCTTTAATAAAAATCAAAAACAGAACAAAAAACGAAATTCTAAAAATAAAAAAATAAAAAAAGTAGCAAGAAAACAATTTAAATTAAGCTTCAAGTAATCGTTTTCTAGCTTTAGCTTCGCAAAATTTTGTTATAACATCGTCGAATTCAATATTTTTTAATATTGAAGATTCGATCTGCAGGATGGAGATATGTTGTAGTCTATCCTGTGAAACAAGCGCCCGAAGATAATATGTAATATATGTTTTTTTATCCAAATCTTCCGGGTAACACTGATTTAGGAAAACAGCTTTTTTCCTCATTTTAGACAAGGTCATTTCAATCTCTGGTTTTGAATTTTTCCGGAAAATCGCAGTTAAGAATGAACATTTTTTGGAGTAATCTTCGTAGTTTGATTGTCGTTTTCTCAATTCGGAGAGCAGGGCATCAATACAAATAAGAAATCTAGAAATTCTTAAATTGTCCTCCTTTTGCTGCCCCTAAAATTTTGCCGCCCTGGGCAGCTGCCCACTCTGCCCATGCCTAAATCCGCCTCTGTTTGCTATTACATTACCAATTTTCAAAATATACATCTATATTTTTGTGTATCCCAAAACTTAAGTACTAAATGTACAAAATCACACTTTATATTTTTTAAAAATTCTATCAAACAAAAGTTAAATGTTTTTTTTCAATAAATATTTTATTCGAATATTACAAAAAAATAACAGATAAATGGGTTTATCTATGTTTCCATTGGGAATTGGTAAATTTTCTTTAATAGAAATTGTAGAGTTAATTTTCATCTACAAAATAAAAAATAATTTTTCAAATGGAATAAGAAATAGAGCCCTAGAATGAAATATCAATTTTAAATTCTAATTAAAATAAATATCCCCTACATACAATTTTGTAAGAAATCGAATCATCTTGACTACCAGCAAATGCCGAGCGTAAATCTAAATAGGGGCGGGCTTGTGTGTGTGGATTTTTTAAAATTTATGGGGTATCTATATAGTATAGGTACTTAATAAGTACCCAAATTTTAAACCTGTATCGTCCAAAACTTTCTTCTGTTATGTAAGAAATAAAAATTTCTTTTTTGTTCGTATAGTTATGAGGAACTAGTATTAAATTTTAACGGAGGTAAGGTAATATAAAATTCGATGGACCTTTTAAATAACTTGATAAAACATTGTAACAATATTAGTTCCTCCAAGGCGCCAATTTGTAACGCTTTTTAGTCCCAAAAAGACAGGGAGCCAATTTGTAACTAAAAAACTCTCCAAAAGAGATCCCGGCTAAGAGACCCTCTCCAGGAGGTGGTTCGACTCCAAGTTAATGCTCACTATAGGAAGGATTGGGATGTATAAGTAATAAGGGCGCCACTATCTTTTGAACACTATCGAGTAAGCAAACAAACTACACAAAAACTAAGGTGAGAAAAATATAGAAACACCTTGTAATTACTTTAATTAAACAACAAATAAAGAAGCTACTTGAAATAAAGACCGACCACGCTACACCCTTAAGACATAGTCTAAGGTATACAAATGAAACTGTTTTTTAAAAATATAGATTATTTATTGAAAATGTAAGTACTTGCTGATAATGAACTGGAGTTGTAAAAAGAGGACTTAACTTTAGGTTTCTGTGCTGTCTAGGAGGGCGGCTTCAGCTTCTTCTTGGAGAGATGTAACAGTATTCTTAACAGCTCAGAAGTGGTTTGAAGGACTGTCTACACATAGGGACCTTCCAAAAGCGGTAACTGGACTCCAAATTGGCGGTAACTCGACTCCAACTTAGCGGGTTGTATCTTTCTAAAAGTTTTATGTGTGTGAGAAGGAATCATGGAGGTATGGGCGTTAGTATTGGACAGACTTTTCAGATAGGACAGCAAATTACTAAATTTCAACAAATAAATTGTCTTATCTTCAAGTTTTCCAACACAGCGTCCATAAATATAATAAACTAATTGAAAATTTAAACAATATTGATAATTATTAATGTACAGGACGGTGAAGCAAAAAAATTATCAATATGCTAATGTGATTTGAATAAAAAAGGTATATATTTAACTAGTTCTAGTAAAACTTTGAAACAATCATATATTTGTACTAAATGCATATTTGTGAAAAATTGATTTTTTATAACATTAAAAATATTACAGTGAAGTGGTTTTTGTTTAATAACTATTATTAATTGTTTGACTCTAAAGCAAGTTTTAATAGCGTGGTTGAAGACTACGCTCTAAGATTTTTATGAACTTAAAATTTGTCAATAATTATGTTTTTAACTTACGGAAAATATAATGTCTAGCTGTTTACTGGTCAATTGTTATATTTTGTCTAAAAGTAATAGCTTACCTTGAACAATTATTAAAGACACGTGTTCAAAAGCACGCTTCTAATACATTTTATTAGTTTTCAAATAGTATGTGTACGAATTATGTGTGAATTGTGTAGAAAATATTTTTTATTATAATTAAAGCATAATTATGTAACTAGCAATGAAAAGAATGGAAAAAAGTCTACATACCAACAACCAAAAAGGAAATTCACAAGATGAGGTACTTTAACGTTTTTCTTCAGTCTCTTCAGTTGGCCTGTTGGTCGATGAAAGGAACTATAGTTGCCTTGCGGGTCTTTTAAATAGTCTTGCTCAAAACGGAAATCGTGTTTGTGTCATTTGTCAGAAGAAATGCGTTCGTTATTCAATTGCACGCTAGGGCCGCGTTCTTTGATTGGCCTCGTTCAAACGGATAAATAGTTAGCGTCTATAAGGAGAGTCTCGTGTACAGTAGCATTAACAGTGAATCGGGGTCGGTTTTAACGGTAATAATAGCAGTATCGTTTACGGTTGGTAATAGTGCAAGGTGACATGACGATAGACATGTTACAACATTCGTCAGCAAAACTCAACAAATTAACTAATTCTTTTAAACGAATTCAATATTAATGTCATATTAATGTTGTAGCATGTTTATTCATCAAAAATGATTCTAATACATGGTAATTGATGGCCATTTATTTTAAAAAGTGTGATCTTGTTGTTTATAAAACTGAATGTGACATAATTTAATAATAAATATGTTAGAAATGGGCATTGAAGAGTAAGGCAATAGTTTATGTGTTAGTGTTCACAAAGAAAAGTACGCATTTTAAATTTTAAAGGATTTATTTATTTTTTCCGATATGAATGCGATATTTCAATTTGAACAAAGAAAAACTGTCTACCAAATAACAATAGTAGGTATATTGTATACCTAGGCGGTAAAGAGCACTTTACTGCCATCGTTTACACATAATTTTTTATCCTACATAATAGTTGCTGTTAATATTTTCTCTATAAAAAATGTATTTTTTAATATAAAAATTCATTCTACTATTCTACGGCCTGGAGTGTACAGACCACACGGCTTCAGCCTTCCCACCCATTGATATCGCAGTCAACGGAAGAAAGGAGCAACCGAGTGGGAGATGGGCAAACATGCTCTTTTTGAGAAGCAGTTGCAGCAGTTTCAGCTATTTTCAAAAAAACAATTTAGAAAAGCAGATACTCACCTGATTAACTCTGACAACCCTATTATTGTATTGATTATTTAGACGCCTAGAAGCAATTAAACTTTTTTAACCTACTTTAAACGTTTTCCGATGTTTAATAAAAGAAATTGTTTTAAATTAACAGATTGCTATTAAACAATCCACCTCTACTAGGAGCAACACATAAACAACCACCAAGTAAACACGTAATGTCGAAACTCATTTATATGTTTATCAATGTATGAACAATTTATAAGTAATATATATCATTCAAAATTATACCGTGTAATCCATGAGAATATAAAACAAGGAGCAATACTTGCCTTTTTACCTGACGTTTAATAGTGTTGTTAATTTGAAAATTGGGCGCCACCTAGCGTGGAAACGTAAAATTTATTTTTTGGCTAGCCATAGAAAAGGTAATTTTCTCGCCTCCGTAAAGCTGACAAAATTCAGATTTCTCGTAATAAAGGATACAAAAGTACTTTGTAAAACATTAGATAAATATAATTAAAAATTCTCGAAAGATCACGTGAAGGAGACCTGCATGCCAAAACTTTAGGAGAAAATTACGTGAGGGATGAAAGGGCAACATTAAATGTCTCTCAAGCTTGCGAAGCAGTATTTTCTGGTTATCAATAGCTTGTAAACAAAAAAGCAAAAAACGCACCAGTAGTATCTTCAAAAGTACCTGGTAATTTACGCCCCAGATGGTAAATTGATTGCACACTAAAGGCATGAAAAAGCATTAGTTCATTTATTGAAGTACTCCAAAGCACGACTGATAGAAAACTGTCAAAACAACATTGAAGACAATAATGCAGAGAAAATTAAAATTATAATTTATACAATTATTTTAAATTTTAAAGTGCATAATTGTATAAAATGATATTTATCAATAAAAATTTTATTCAAAAACTAAATTTTCGTTTGTTTAGGTAGGAAAGCACTATAACTCAAAAAATTAACTTTTTTCCATAGCTATTGTTAAAGTGGTGCTATAACAACTGTTTTTAGGAGATAAAGTATCACTTTAACCGCAAGGGTAGATAAAGTGACACTTTAACAGTAAGAGTAGATAAAATGTTTTAACTTTTTTACAATTCATCGGACCCAGTCGCTCCATGCACACCAAAAGCTTCTGTCAGAAATTTAATAATGTTATCTGTCTCCAGGATTTTGTACATTTTAGCTTTGTATCCTCCACTCAAGTTTTTTAGCAAGGTGGTTAACTTGCTGAATTTAGAAATGTCACAATTTTCGTTCATCAAAAATGTACGCTTTAGCATCGAATAATACGACCATAACGGCATCGCTTTCTTCGATTTTTCAGAAAAATACGCTAGAAGTATTTTTTCACTCACGCCATTGATATTCTTAATGCTTTTCCACTTTTTAAAAGACTGGTATTCTTTCTCATACATCATCCTAGATTTTTGTGTCAACAATAAACTTTCTGCTTCCAACGCTGCATTTTCTACATCTGAAGGCAGGTTTTCCTTTTCGTATGTCAATTCTTATCCGTCCATTTCGTATTTATTCACTCTGTACACAAAACGCAAAAACCAAAACGTAATATTGTTTTGCGATTTTGGTGCACAAAATTACAATTATCTTTGCAATTCTATTTATTCGGCTCTATTATATTCTCGACAGACATCTCGACGCTGAAAAACGCTCTCGAATAAAAAATAACGACGTCAAAACTCATATCGATGACAGTTTGTTTACATTTAATTTGTGGTAATTGAGAGAGTTGGACTTTTATTTTTGATTTTATTGTGAATTATTGGTTTTATTTGTGTTATGCAATCATAAAATGTCGTCAGTAGGGTTTGTGAAAGCATTGTCAAACAATTTACCATCCTTAGACATTTTCATGGTTAGGTTAGGTTAGGTTAGGTTTCAATGCAGCTGAATTTCGAAATGTAAAAGCAACAGCGTAAATACTTATTTTGTGCTTTTTGCATTAAAAAATGTCTAACTGACTTATTTTTATAAAAATCAACAAAAAATAAAGAAAAGAGATGAATAAATATAAATAAAAGCTTCCCACAATCTCGCAGATACACTGTTTACAATAAAATGATGGCGCTTTCAATGACACATATGAGTAGTGACGTAGGCCACCCGCCAACATTCGTTTACGCCGCAAATTTCTGAATTTGAATTTGAGGATGGAATAACTATGCTACAAATTTTTTTTAATTTAAGTTTTTTGGTTTTTGGGGTAATTGATTGCTGCTCTGTCTTCCTGCTTGATTTTGAAAAAAATGGAAAACACCGAATTGATCCCCCATAAATGTCTATTTAAATTTTTCTATAAAAACTTATTTATATAAAAATTACAACTTTTACCTGATATAATAATTAAATCATGTTGATTCATTCGTGCTATTCCAGCAGCTTTAATTTTGATTTTTTTTATAAATGAAATATTTCTGTTTTTCCCATCGTCCTAGATAAAATTGTGGCTATGGAATCCAGTAGAACAGTGGATATTTCCCAATATCAGAAAGACTAATGGTCCTAAAGTTAAAATCTACACACACCATACTGAATTTAATCCAAGTCTATGCCACTACAGCGGACGCAGATGAAGATGAAGATGGACGAAGCCTTAAAAACAACAAAAAGCAGAGAAATTACAATAGTCTCGGGAGATCTCAACGCAAAAATCGGCAAAGGACAAAGTAGAAATATTGTTGGTAGCTATGGTTTGGGAAAAAACTAATTATCACAAACACATTCTTCAGGTTACCGGAACAACGGTTATATACATTACGATCATCAGCAAATAAAGCGGAGAAAATAGTCAGAAATCAGATAGACTATATCATGATTAGCGAAAGATATCGTAATACTGTGAAAGCAGTAAAAGCGTACCCAGGAGCCTACGTAGCTTCAGATCACATACTACTACTCGCCAAAACTACACTTACAGTCAAAAAAATCAAAAGGCAATAAAGAACCCCTATGGTGGAGTCGGTAAAACTTCGAAATCCCAAAATAAACGAGCAACAACAAGCACTACCTGCTCGAACCAAGCAAGAAAATATTAAACAAATCCACAAAAAAGAATGGATGAATGAAGAAATACTCAATATAATGAAACAAAGAATACAAAATAAGAATAAAGATAACAGAAAATATAAAGACATCAATTACGACATCAACAAAAAGATTAGAGAAGCCAAAAAAAAATACATGGAGGAGAAGTGTAAAATGATTGAACTTAAAAATAGATATGACCTGTATAACTTGCATAAGAAAGTCAAAGAAATGGTAAGCTCAAAGCGATAGAATACAGTTACAGCAATTTTAAATCTAAAATGGAATACCATAACAGAGACAAATAATAAAATATAAAGGTGGAAGGAATATATTGAGGAATTATTTGACGACGAAAGAAAAAATACACACAAGTATTACAAAAGAAAAAAAATTGTATGCACTAAAAATATGAAAAAGTGGAAAAAGCCCTGAACCTGACGAACTTCCCATTGACCTTATAGAGATTGTAGAAGAGAGAAGTTGAATAAGTTTCAACGGCAGGCATGCTTAATAATAACGGAAGCTATTTCTACCACTCCCACCGCTGCCATCGAGGTTTTAATAGATCTTCCTACATTTCACATCTGGTCGGAAAGGGAGGTGATAGCTAGTGCAAACAAAAGGCTAGTACCAGGCTAGCGCAGAGTGGTGCCAGGGCCGGAGAGATAATAAAAATCTTCCAATACTAGAGGTGATACCAGATGCCATATTATCTAAATACTAATACCACAAGCCATTTACCCAGTTAGAAGTGTAAGAAGGTAAAATCGAATCTCATAATGGCTAAGCAGTGTTGGTACACGAACGACTTTAAGACCAAGAGCGGCGTTGGAGCTGGAGTGTATGGAGGGAAACCAAGGGTGAACCTGAACCAGAGCTTGGGTAACCTATCCACAATTTTTCAAGCAGAGGTTTTTGCAATAGAAATGGAGGAGAAGCTTTGGCAAGAATGTAGGAACAAAACTATAAAAATAATTTCCGATAGCCGTGCGCTTATGTCATTAGATTGAAATCGAATTGACTCAGAGTTAGTTTGGAAATGCCTTCAAGATCTGGACATATCGACATTGAAGGGAACGAAAAAGCGGAACTTCTATAGTCAGAACAGGTGCTGACGAAATATTTATAAGTCCGGAGCCATTCCAATGAGAAGATCTTACTGGTTTGAACCAGAAGGTTTAAGACACTCTAAGGCCATTATAAGAGATCTTTCTAAAAAGAGGTCTCAAGAGTACAGTTGCCTTAATGGGTATATGAAAACAATAATTGGACTGGCGGAGAGTGCAGATTATTTCAGGCTGATGTTGAATCGACGGAACTTATTTTGTGCAACTTAGCTCGAGAGACTAAGGATAAATAAATTTGGTCTGCATCAACTAGAACCCATTGACTTCTTAAAATGTCGTCAACGACCCAGATGACCAACATCAGAGTCATAGCCCACTCACATACCTAACCTAAGGCTTACATGGATCTATCCTTTTTACTGCTGTCCCAAAACTATACTCTTTTGAATAAAATCAATTTTTCAATTAAAGTACGACCCATACTGAAGTATTTTATTTAAAAATGATAAAAATTTGACAAATTTACTTGTATCTAAGGTAGATTTGTTAAGGTAAATTGTTAACTCTACTGCTTTGTGGTCACTCCATCAACGTGTGGCACCAATTTTTTTAGGCCATTTAATAGAATAAAAAAGCAGGGGGAAGTATAGGAGTATAGAGTTTTCGCTTTCCTGATTAAAATTTGGTTCTTTGTTGGAAGGTAGAAAATATGTACTATTTTTTCTGCTTTTTGTTGATGCCCGAGTTCTTTCTTGTAGAATTTTTCTCTTACCACTTGCATAAGTGCGTTTCAAATAAATCAAAAATAAGTAAATTTTTCTTAATTTAAACACACTTGAACTTGCGTCTGCCTCTTCGAGCATATATACTAACATAGAGACAGCGTCCAAATGAGCTTTGTTTTGTATCCGGGGGGAAAATAAATGTTATATAGTGTCCAACAATCTCATTGGCCCGTTTTGAATTTGCGTATCAAGTCGAATTGTCACATATATGCCATTATTGTCAATTTGTTTTGCATCTAGAGTTATTTTTACAATTTAATAGTGTTTGGATATTACTTTTAAAGCCATTTTTTAAATTAATGTGAGTATATATTATACGGTGAGAGTTTGTGTGATTTGTAAATATAAATATGAAAATGAATCATCAAGGACGTTTTACAAGTAAATATTCATTAGCGTCTCTTTCACTTGTTTAAAAATAGGAAAATGCCTAAAGCAAATATACCGCCATATTATTAAGAATACTGAAAATCTAGAAATTTATGCAATAAATTCTTTCTATTTTATAAAATATCTTATGATTCCATGTAAATAATTAATTACTATTACTACTTAAATTCAAGTCTAAAAAATATTTTGTTACATGTTTCAAAAGGTATTAATTTCAAACCCCCTAAAAATGATACGACACTGGCAGTAGTGTCTGACAGTTTCCCCTGTGCTACAAAACAATCACTATTGCTTGCTATTGTTGGTATTTCTTCGTTTGCCCGTTGGAGCTATATAGCAATGTTATAGCTTAGTTTCCAGCTATGTCTCATTTTCATATTAAGGCTTCCACATACAATGTAAGAAAATATATATTTTTTCTTTATTATCTTAAACTTTTTGGGGCCCCCATAGGCCCAGAGCCGCTGGGTGAGACAGTCCCACACTGCACATCACAGGGGACCCATTTTCCCGAGGACTTGTCTGTTGTTGCCTTGCGGTTCTGTCTTGTTGTCTTGCCTTTTGAGACATTCTCCAATCCCCTGGTGATTTGAAAAGAGTAAAGACCGACATGCCCTAGTTAATCAGGTTAATCCTATATCCTATCCTGGGTCCTGAAAAGCTGCCACTGAATGGAGACAAATTGTCAGAAATGATAATTTAACAGCAGTGGGTAGACTGGGGTCCAATGTTTCTGCCAATCAAATAACCACTTTGAGAAAAAAATAGACTTAATATTTAGTATTATATGCTGGAGCAGTAACCTGGTAATTGAATTATGTAAGAAGAGGAAGGTTCTGATTTAATTATAATATTTGGTGGTTTTTATATACGTTTATTTTACACAACTGAAATTATAGTTTTTATGACACAGTTATTGTTCAAAATATATAGTCTTCAATAGATCACGTTTGTCATTTCCACAACTACTCATCATAAACATACTTGACTAGCAAGTCCATAATTTCCCTTTTAAATTTGAGTCGTTTGAACGGTCTCAATATCTACATGTCCTCTACAACCGATCTCATAAAAATCAGATCACCTTCGTTTTTTTTTTGTTGGAGGGCAGTTTGATATCTAGCCCCATATATTTTATTAAAACTGTCAATCGCTTTTGTCATTGTTTCATGTATTTTGATCTTCTCCTGACCAAAGAATGAAGTGGACTGTAGTGATTGAGATCCGGAACGATTCGAAACTGAAGATGTGTTGGTGACCCAACTTCAAAAGTTTCCACTTTCTCAACCTCCTAATCCGGCTCAGCATTCTCATCAACATTAATAATTTCTTCAGCTGTTTCCTCAGTAGCATCTACCCACTTTCCCTAGCCACATCATCTGTTTAAAATAAACAAATTCTATAAGCTTTTTAGGCCCTCCTGCAGATCCAGAAGGAGGATTTTTATTGTAATCTCAGTGAGCCCTAAAAAATCAGTCTCTCAAATTCTCACATCATTTTCTGACTGATGCAGCTGCAATTATTCAAAAAAGAATTATTAAAACCAATGTATGTGTTATTTTCTCATGAATAATAACTATAAATACCATCAGACTACAGACATTCTGCAATTGACATTATAGGAATGTTAAAGTATTATAAATTTAAGTATCCTTTATTCCTATAAAAGATAAATCGTTTTTATTGGCATTCAATATTCACTGATTATTTATATCTGTATTGATTTCTTCTAAATAAAATAATCTTGACAACTATTGCAGTGGGAACCATCTTTTGTTCGAATATAGCACTCGCCACATTACCCTCCTTGGCAGTGACTTTGGCTAAAAGTTCAAAACTTCTCTAAAACTAACTCCTCTCCCGGAACGAGTCATTCGTTCTTGAACAAGAGGCAAAGTAGACGAATATGCAGGTATATCAGGAGGAGCACTTGTAGGAACAGGAATGGTTGTAGGAACAGGAACAGTTGTAGGAACCGGAACAGTTATAGGAACAGGAACAGTAGTGGTAACAGGAACTGGTTGAAGAACTTAGTCATCTTGATTAATAAAAGCTGGTTTTACGCGATCAATCGATACTTTGTTAAATTTGTTGCGAATCTTGAGAGTCGTCTCGATAAAGAACTTCGTAGGGTCCAGTGTATGGTGATTGAAGAACTTTTAACATCGGTCCATGTCTTAGAAAGACATGACTACAATCAACTAGTTCTTTGAATACAAAAATTGTAGGCTGGCAATGTCGAGATGCTGGGGAAGGTCGTAGACGAATCATGTACTCTCGTAAACTTGAAAGAAAGCTACTTGAATAATCAAGATTATTTGAAGAGAAAAGTTCACCAGGTAGGCGTATATTTTCTCCATACACAAGCTCAGCTGCAGTAGTCTGGATATCTTCTTTAAAAGCAGTTCGAATGTCGAGAAGAACCAGAGGCAAAGCATGGTACCAATCTGTTTCGGAGTGAGCCATGATTGCTGCTTTTAACTGACGATGTAAGCGCTCAATACACCTATCTCTTTATTGAATACTCATGCGCAAATATTTTTGAATTTTCCCCTTCCACTGCTAAAATATGACTACTTCTTGCCATAGAACACAATATATTGCTACCCAGGAATACCACAATTTAAATGAAAAAAACCCTTTTAGCTGTCAAAAGCTAGCTTCTATTTGCCGTATAGCCCCGGCAGCTCAGGCCATAAACCACAAAGAAGAAGTTCCAATTTTTATTTCGTTTATTTTTATTAGTGCGTATAACAATAAAAATACTGCCATGGTCTAAAAAAACAAAATACACATCCACTCAAATAAAATAAACAATGAACTAACCTTTTATGGTCTTATGCATAATAATATACGGATTGATAGGCTTGCCAACACAATTTTATAAGGGGCACGAACATTTAGGTGGAACTACGAGAGTGGGAGTTGGTTCGCGCATGAGTATTAAATTTGGGCCATTAACGAGATGGGTCTATTAAACCGTTGGCAGCTGGATGCCAGCTGGTAGTGAACCTGTGTTGGATTCCAAAATTCTTCTGGGACGTGAATTGAGCTCCTCGGTCAGATGTAAGAGTTTCTGGAACACCAAAATGAGAAATCCAACAATCCAAAAGTAATGTAATGAATTGTAGCGGATAAACTTCGGACCAACGAGTGAAACGGTCGATGACAGTCAAGCAATAACGATAAAATTTTGCTGGTGGAAGTGGGCCAATCAAATCGATGTGTACATGAGAAAATCTCTGTGGTGGAGTTTCAAAAAATCCCAAAGCAGCATGGGTATGACGAGAGACTTTCGATCGTTGGCATTCAATGCAAGTTCGAGCCCAGCTTCGACAATCTTTCTTCATGGAAGGCCAAACGAAACGATCACTGATTAATTTAAGAGAAGCGTTTTCGCCCGGATGACTGAGGTTATGAAGATTATTAAAAATAGAACGACGAAACTGATGGTTAATGAAAGGCCGAGGTTTTCCAGTTGACGTATCAGAAAAAACGGCTAGGTAAGTGCCTGGAATAGGAACACGTTCAATTTTGAGTGAAGAACCAACTTGAATGATTTTCTTGAGTTCGTCGTCTTGCTCTTGAGATTAAACCAGTTTTGCGCAGTCGAAAGGTGCAGAAATGGCTTCAATTCGTGACAGAGTATCAGCTACCACATTGTCAATACCTCTTACGTGTTGAATGTCTTGAAAATTCTGATATAAAAGAAAACTGATTTAGTTGAATGGGTGGAAGTTTTTCTCGATTTTGCTTAAAAGCAAAAATTAAGGGTTTGTGATCTGTAAACAATATAGGAATATTAACGTATTATAAATTTAAGTACCTTTTATTCCTATAACAGATAAATCGTTTTTATTGACATTCAATATTCACTGATTATTTATATCTCTATTGATTTCGTCTAAATAAAATAATCTTTCCTCTAAACAAAATATATGAATGAACAAACTGTAAAGATTATGTACCATGCAAATTTTGAGTCAGTTTTGAGATATGGAATTATGTTCTGGGGAACAGAGCAGAATCTACAAAGAATTTTCATTATACAAAAAAGAGTTTTGAGAACTGTTTATAAAATGCCCTTCAGACAATCCTGCAGAGGTTTATTTAAAGAAAAACAAATTTTAACAGTAACTGCACTATATGTATTAGAATGTTTAACATTCTTACATAAGCACAAAGAGGATTTCACAGAACATAACATGAATCCCAATTATAATACACGAACACTTAACATTAACTTCCCTATACACAGACTAACTCTCACAGAAAAAAATCCTTCATATATGTGCATCAGAATATTTAATAAATTACCAAATAGTCTCAAGGCTATCACAACGCATAGGATCTTCAAAAAGAAAGTGAAACAATTACTGTTAAATCTGGAACCATATGATTTGAATGAGTATTTTAAGTGAATCAGTAAAAGTATTGTTTTTTTGGTTTGACGTCTTTTCTTTCAATGTTTGTATGTACCATATATATGTTGTATATAAATGTTTATATGAAATAAAGAATATTATTATTATTATTATCTTGACAACTATTGCCGTGGGAACCATCTTTTGTTCGAATATATCACTCGCCACAACATCCAACTATTTTCTTTCAATTTACCGTCTTTGAAAGATTTAGCGACCGATTGTATAAGTAAGAACACTGTTCCGCCAAGTTTATTAATTGTTCGTCATTCATAACTTCCCTAAAAACGGCTGAACTTATCACCAACAAGTTTACCTCTAAACTTTGAAGACACAAACCATGTACAAAACACACAAAAGGAGATTTTGAATGATATGTTTGCATCCAACCTCAAACGGTTGCTATACTTTCTCATTGGCTCAGCTAATAGCATTATCATAGAGTATTAAATTGCTCTATGAGCAATTTCATACTCTATTTGACTCTGGAAAAGCACATGTAACAGGAATGTCGAAACTTGACCAACTTTTCTCGTCCTCGTTCCTGGGCATCTTCTCGTTCTCATTACCGGACATTAATTGTGCTGGGATACAATAAATAATGTGAATTTTCACTTTTTCCCTTTCCCGGGCAATTGTGCAGCTGTCTGTACTCTATAAAAATGTAATATTTACATTCTAGACCATCTTGCAGATGCCAGGAAAGTGTATTACCTTTACAATTGACAAAAAAGAGTTTTCTATTGCCTGGAGGAATACAAAAATATTTTATCTCCTCGCAATAAATTCTCCAGGAAGTTCTTTGCTTTGGTCTGCAGATTTTCGTGGATGCAAACATTTACTGTTTGACTGCAATCTTTGTAATTATCTCAAAAAGTTATTATTAACTTTTATGTGTGTCTATAACCATATTGTTTTTTTTTAATTTCAAATACCTATTTCTGTTATTTATCTTTTTTCTATGTATTCTTTTATTTTTATATTAAAACTGTAAACACAAAATAAGTATACTTCTGGAACATGGCATAATGGCAAATCTTTTCATATTCATGTTCTAAACATACATGTTTATAAAACGTCTTCGTAAACTTTCACCAACTTTATACATTACTAAAGAATTTTAAGAATTTAGAGGGAATTCTGTACGGAAAATGTGCTCCATACCCAAATAGGAATTCCTAGGTATAACCATACACTAAATATGTACACATATATGCATAGTTTACATCCTTATTTTAAGAAATATTTCCAACAGCACGTAACAAGTACGGCAAAATGATTTTTAAGTTTGTAAGTAAAGAGAAAAACCCACACGACATACTATTTGCAAATAAATCTGCAAACTATTCATTAACTTACAAACCAAATGGCATTACCTTTTATTGTTAGTTGTATAGTTTTACCGAAAATTACAATAAAAAATTAATTATTGGTTGACCTTTCTTGCTTCAACCATTCAAATGAGTTTGTAAAAAATACACATCTTCTAACTATTGATCAGGTGAATTATAGTCCAATCAAATCTTCATTTCAATGACATAGTTTTTGTTGAAATACATAGCAAGGCTGTTGTTTTATAAACATATTTATCAATTGTGCACTCAATCAAATTGCTAGCTTCAATCCTACTATTATGTCATTTACGTGGCTATATCGCAATATACACAGTGTTTAATCCAATTGACAGAAATTGGTACCTGTAGAGGACAACAGTAGCGGAACACCAACAATTTCTTTACCAAGTACCTAATTTTTAACTGTAAACCAATATAATATGATTCATAAGTTATTGTGTTTACAATTCAGCACTCATTTTGTTGTATTGGTGGTTACCTATAGTTAGAAAACAATCGTCATCGTTTTGTATTGGTGGTTGCGTAAAAGCATTGTTTAAAGAACAGCAGTTTCATATTGCGTGCGCATAACTTCAAGATGGCGAGAGAGCTCATAAATTGCTGTCATTTTTAAATCTCTAAAATTCATCCTGTATAAATGGCGTAAATCGCGAATCTTGTATTTATTGTAAATTGTAAATAGTTAATTGTATAGTTAGTGATAATATTTTGTGTCGTGAATTGAAGAAATAGTGTACAAATTGTGAATTCCCAAAGTGTTTGTGTACAGTGGAATATATCCTAACAAAGCCGACGCCGAAGATCGTAGAAAATTTGAATAAATACAATTAGTTAATGCAAATTGTGGCTCCTGATCAGCTATAGGTAAGTTGAATGTTATTGTAAACAACGTTGATTTAGCTGGCATCTAAATAATACCATCTATCTTCTTTGTGTTTTTGATAGTTGTCAAACGCCATTATTTTGTTTAGAACCGGAATAACAAAATATTAAGTCGTAAACAAATTATCATTTTTAGTGTAAATACTTCTATTGTGGAAATTTTTCTGATTTGCTTTTTCTATATCAAATACTTTAGTAAACTTTCGAAAATGGCTTGTTAATTTGACAGATGGCGATTCTTACTGTTTTTTATTAATGTTAAGGTTTTGTTTGTTCGATTATTTATAATATTGATTATTTATTTCAGTAGATTTCTAAATATACTAAGAATCCCAAAGTCATTAAGCATAATTCTCAATAAACTGGATTATTTACAACTTAACAGTATTAAACAATAATATTTATGTAAGCAAAATACAAATTTTTATATGTTCAAGTAACAAAGGTCTTTAAAGCTAGTATCTTTATTGTATGATCTTACTTTTCCTTTTGAACTAATTTATTAATAAAAACGTTTACTTTATGGCTGCAAAACAAAACCATTCATACAATGGTGGAAAATTTAATATAAATAGTTTATAATTGCTTTTTAACTACCACAAATATTAAAATAATCCATTGGTATAATAGGCTAGGAAATATATGTAATGAGAAGAAAACAGAGAAGAAAATGAAAGTGTGTAAACATACATAGATATTCCAAAAATATCCAAAATATGTGTCACTATATGTAAAAATGTTTGTGTTTTGTGGTATGGTTAATAGTGGTGGTATGTTATAAATTTTGACCCCTTATTTTAAAAGTAATAGTGAGTTTATTGTTTGTTTACAAAAGTGGCTTTAAATTTTCTACAGTTAATAAAACAATTTACATATTTATAGGTCATGTTTAGGGTATCTAATTGAATTCATTTATCCATTCACAGATTTCTTTCCATAAATTAATTTGGTATCATTTAAATTGCTTTGAGGGTCATGTATGTCAAATTTTCACTTTTAGTTTGTAAATTTAATGATTTTTGGTAAGCTTTCTTCATTAAACCTTTGACTTTTTTAATGTAAAAACTGCAACGAGTGTTAATATGAAATGTTGGTGTTGTTACTATAAGCCTTATATGTAGAATTATATTTTTGACTTTGTTTTATATTTTTCTTATTTTACTAGTCAAACTATTTGGTAAGTTATTTAAATGGCATTGTTAGTTATTCTCAATAACTTAAAACCTAACCTAGAACTCAAACCTAACCTGTTTGCCTCGGGATTTGTTTGTTTGAATATTTAGGTTTAAACCAATGTGATATATGATGCATTTAAAATCAAAACAAATTGGGTAGAAACCTAAATCTAGATTATAAAGGTGGTTTTAGACAAATAAAATAGTATAAATGTGTTCCCTATATTTTCAGCCCATTTGCTAAACCTAAACAGTAGTCCTAAGCTAAGAACAGTAAACAACTAAACAGTTAAACGAAACTTCCACTATTTATTTGCAAAACGCTTTGCTAAAAATTAGCTGTCATTGCATTTAAAAACGTATTTTGCGAATAAATAGTGGAAGTTTTGTTCAACTGTTTAGTTGTTTACTGTTCTTAGTAAGATGGACTTCTACAAAGTAAAGGTTACTACAATCAATTCCTAAGCTAAATGCTAGGTTAGTATTAAGTTGGAATATGCACTGATTTTTAAAAGATTGAGTTGAGTACTGACTGGAAGCTGTTGTTAGAGTAAGGTGTATTTGAAACATGCACATTAAATTAATATTTAATACTATTTTCTCACTGCAAACATTTCAAATGGTTTTATGTCATGATACCACATTTAACTGCTGGTTGAACAGACCTTTTCTTACTAATTAAGATTGGCTTATTGGTACATGAAGAGCATTAAACAAAAAACTTTTAAACTTCCTCATTTATTTAAAAAATCAGCTTTTATAAATAAACATATAAGTTTTGTTCAAAAGTTTCATTATTTAATGTGCTTAATAGGATAGACCTTGGGATAGTCTACACAGAGTTAGGGTTAGTACAATAAATTTCATAGATATACGGCTTAATAGTATAAAAAACATTTGAAAAGTAGCCATTTCGATTCACAAAAATGATTAGTTTACTTTAAAATATTTTCAACATAAACCATTTATAAAATAATGGTATCAATGTTTTTATAACTTGAAAAAAGTATTTTTATAAATTTCTCCAAAAATTTAATGTCTGTAAAACATTTTGAAGAAATTTTAGTTATATGTTTAAATTTTTGTTCAGCAACACCAATGAAGTGGTTGGGTGGTGGAGAAGGAGATGGATTAATAAAAACTGAAATGGATCGAGGGCCGCATCGTAGTCAAGACGATGCTGCTGTTGGTTACATTTTTCAAAGACCACCAGACCCAGAATTCCCCTCATTTGCTCCAAAGCAACAAAGATGGGCTGGTGATGAGGGACTCATTGATGTAAGTAATAAAAAAATGAGTATATAAAAACTGCTCTAACATATCGTTAAACATATATTTCACTTTTTAGTTTCCTGTAAAGCATTTATAGAATATTTTAAAAAATTGTGACTCCATGTATGATTTTCTTTTTAGAACCAACACGACCAAAAATGGAAATATCCAACAGTAGTTAATAATAAAGTGGCTACTCCTCCTAATAGCATTTCATATATGAGCAGTGCCGGTGCTGCCGCCGCGGCCGCGATGCCAACCCTTTACGATATGGGTGGTCAAAATATCAACAAAGGTCTTCAACCACATGAACAGCAATTCATTTACATGCCAAATCAATTGCCACCACCCCAAGCTGCAGGAATGCCTTTGCATCATCCTCCTTATTTGCCTCCACAAAGTCTGGCACAGCAATTGCACCAGCAGATGAGACATCAACAAGCACAGGTAAGCAAACACATTATTTATTATTTGTTGGTGTAGGTCTTCTAGAATAAGGCATCAAAAGAAATGTAGCTCAGAATGTTCTGAGTATTTTGTCACTTATAAAATGTTCCTTGTTTTCTTCAAAATTCAATGTGGGCAATTGATATAACTTTTAAGCTTTAGTAATGTTTATTAAAAGAGCTAAACATAGATGAATAGTTGATTCATTGTTGTTTGTAGGAAAAACAGCTGTTGTTAGGAATTCACAGTAAAATACTTAACATTTTAAAAACTAGATACTTATTTTAAATTTACTATTATGTATTTAAAAAAAATATTTTGGAAATAAGCTTAGAGCTGTGAACTATTATCAGTAAATTTGACATTGATAAAAGTTTTGATTTTGCCATAGTCCAGTTTGTAGAAAAAGCTAACTATTATTAGGAATAAATAACAAAATACTAGATTAGATTAGATTCAATGGTTTTAGGTTGTATAAGCAGGTAGACTTCTCTGCACTTGGACCTACAAAGATCTTTTGTGCCTACCTTTATCTATTAAAACTCTAGAATGCCAATACTTCTAGCAAAGTTGAGCAGCTTTCTAGAGGGCCTAATTTGATAGGAAGTAACAGCAACTTCCTCTAGGAATTTAAACCATTTGCCAAACAATGCTACGCATTCACATATATGTGTTCCATTGTTTCTTTAGCGCTTTTGCACAGACAGTTTTCACTTTCTGATTTGCCCATTATCTTAAGGTGATGCCTCAAAGAGCAGTGTCTAGTGGGAAGACCTGTGGTAAATTTTATGTTTTTTTTGCTTACTTTGACAAGGCATTTGGGTATTTTTACAAATTAATCTTTTAGCTTGTCTCAGTCCTGACATATTTATCCACTGAGATCTTGCTTGATGCTCTTCACAGGAATGGCGTTTGTTTTTGGTGCTGCTTTTTGTGAGACCACAAAAGGACTCCAAACTAAGGAAAGGTGTATCAGCAAAATACTAAAAAATTTAAAAACTAAACACTTACTTTAGATTTAGCTGTAAGCTTTTTAGTAAGCTCGACATTGATAGAAGTATTAATGTTATCATTTTTTCTTATTTTTTGTTTATTTTCTGCAGTTTATTTTTGTGCTGTGATTGATTGTTCTGTATTTTTGTGTGTAATTCTTAAGGTTTAACATAAAATTATTGGTAAATGAACTATTATTGCTTTCTATGTTGTCTTTGGTCTAGGCCTTAATTAGATTTTTTTTGATAATTTTTATTTATTATGATGGCACATGTCATAACATAGACTATCTTAATAAATATGTACATGGATAATTTGGGAATCAATGCGAATAATATGAATTTTACAGAATCTTTAATTTCAAATATTGTATTAACATATGAATATTGCAAGATTAGTTTTGTTAATGGTTTCTCTAATCGTGTATAAGCGAAGTGCTAATATCGAATTGTGAGTCGGTTTAATGGTGAACAACAAAATATCGTGAGGCAGCTGTGACGTTTAATCAATAAATCGAGAAAGGGGGCGAAGCCTCTGCGCTCCATTGTCAGTTGTTCCCTTTTTTTCTGATTGATCTAAATGAACTACCGAAAATTCGATTTTGTTTGTTTTTTCCTTCCATGCCGGTCTGTTTTTTCAGCATCTGGTTGTTTTAGATCAACTATATGAAGGATGAATGGGTTTTTTGTTCTGTGAGGCAAGTTTTTAATGGAAAGCTTAATTTTATGGTAGGTAATATACTAAAAAAAGTTTTATGGGCAATGTATCCTTTTAAGCAGGTTGATTTAGTATTGCATGATAAAGTAAATGTTTTAATGGGACACTATTTTTTTATTTAAAAAATTCTGAAATTTTTTGTTCTTTCAGTATGGGATTTTACAGAATTATAAATGTTTTTGCATTAATATTGGCATGAAATAAACATTGGTATGCAATAGGTCACTTTAAGTTTGATAGACTTCATAGTAATGTCATTCTTCATAAAATGTTCTGTAACATTTAAAATTTTCTAAGCAAACATTTATTACCAAATTGGTTCAGAAAAAAAATATATTTTTGTTTTATCATTCTAATATTAGAATATTAGAATGATATTAGCATTTATTTAAATAGTTGAAAAACATTTGGAAATGAATTTAACTTTTAATTGTCTGAAGGTAAAATGTTGGGAGAAGGTTAGGTTTTTAACTTGATTGCCGTTCAAGAAGATGTTATATTGCAAATAAAATCGGGAGATATAATTTGATATTATCAACTCTAATCTATAATGAACCAAAATTAAATTAGACCAGCGGCTAGCTGAAAGTATCAAATCATTATTTATTACTGTGAGTTTTAGATTCGGAGAAGCTATTTTATAATAACCGTAATAATTTACATAGTCTCACTAACCAATTTAATTTCAACAAAAGTTCACAAAGAATTTATTTTCACTTGTTACTCTATGGTTATGCCACTACTATTTTTTAGTAACGAATTCTCTTTCTATTTAAAACCCGTTTTCTATCTCTAGAATATTCGGGTCTTTACGTTGTTCTCGATATTTCTATTCGTCCCATTTCTAGTCTTTTCTCGATACTCCCAAGATATCCAACCGTCATCTATAGATGTTTCGTTTGGCGGACGATATAAACAAAGCGCAGGGATGGACTCGCTATAATATGAAGAGAATCGTGTCCATTGCTAGGGGTAGTAGACGTACTACACATGTTTAACCATGAGGTCCAGACATTTTAGCCGATGCAAAATACTGAAATTCTTTTGTCTACCGGATTCTGTGCCCATTGGTTTGATCACTGTGTGATAAATCCAGGGTTCATACCCCACGATTTGCCATACACCCTTCCCATAATCGATAAGGATGCTTTATCTTTGTTGATAGTTTCTTTCAGGTGAACGATCCAGGCAATATGATCTCCAAATATTTTACATTGAAGGAGTTTAAAAAATTGCATATTGTGATATTTTTTAAATACACTTTTAAAGAATATTATTGGTTGTGTCCTTAAGAAGCTTTTCTCACTACTAAATCATTTAATTTTCAACTTATTCATCAATTTAAACAACTGGACACTGGCAATGTAAATGGTAAATGCTCTTATTGTAAGATATTTTGAAGGATAATGTTATCACTATTATATGAATCTCTCTGTGTATGATAAAGCTTTTTTTCAAAATAATTTCTTAATTTGTATAACGTTTAAATACAACTTATTAATATACGCCAGATATCTCAATCTCCACAGATTTAATCCACAAAATTTAAAAAATGAATCTCGTTTGTTTGCCTCCAGTATACCTATAATTTCAAAGGAATGATCCATAACTCAAATGTGGCTGATATCAAATATCAATAAAACGCCAAGTCAAACCACAATAAACTTAATGTTAAAACTATAAAAATGCGACTAGTTTCGGTCTTAGACCATCATCAGGCTAAAAATAAAAATATACAGTAAAGTAAGGATTAAGACAAGAAGTATAACAATAATAAACATAAAGTTGAACAACATAGTAAAATGAGTGAGGCAAAGTTAGAAGGTGAGTTCTTATATTCCTAATCACTATATTTTCTAATACAATTTCTGTGTTCCAAAATGCGATATTCAAGTCTTCTTCCACATTGACAACATATACTGCATTACAATCAGAGCAAGATAATTTGTAAACTCTAGATTTGTTTAGCAAAGGTGTGGGATATTTTGTATTAACTAAGCCGGAAATGGAGTTGTTTGTTTTAAAAGCAAAATTGATATTATATTTCTTAAAAACATTAGATAACTTATATGAAATATCTCCCACATACAACAATGAACCAACAAAATTTTTTGATGCCATTGCAGTATTGTCATGTATAATGTTAAAAGAAAGTCTGAATTTACAATAAAAATAAAATAACACTTATGAATCATCCCCATGGGATAGTGGTTGTTAACTGCCAACTGTTTGATTATATTAATCTCTCTATTAAAAGAATCTTGAGACAAAGGTAGGGAGAAACATTGTTACGTTAAAAAAAGGAAACAAAACAAATGAATATGTGTGTATATTTATATATATATTGTTATAGTTACCTATTTACTTAAATGCCAAATTGTAACGTTAAAAACAAACATTTATTGTTGCTTATTTGTTGAATACTAATTGGGTATGCTACTAAGCCTGCCAACTATTTACTCCAAAATGAATCCTCTCAAAGAGCTGGGGAAAATCAATAGTTTGCCTACCTTGGGAGCTGAGCGAACGTAACAAAGACCCTAGCTATGCCCAGTCAGCTGTGGGAGAATTTATATCGCGCCAGTGATTTGATAACAGCTGGTTCAAAGCACAAAACCCTTCGTTGACCTGAATCCCTGTTAGGTAGAGCTGCACTCCCCCCATTAACTGCTCTGAGAACCTTATATAACCCTAGTATCCTGGTATCCACTCTTACAATGGTGTAGATAGCAATAAAAATAGTACTCACCTTATAAGGTCCAGCTGGTTAACTGGACGAGGGGTAAAGTCAAAAGAAACAAATAAGTTTACTGCTGTAAGAGAATGTTCACTATATTCTTGAAATGATATACAGATCTGATCAATTGGCCAATTATATTCGAATATAAGGGCGTACAACTTGTTACCTAAAACATTAGTTACACATATTAAAGAAAAGCAATATAGTACATTCCCAAATACAAGGTGACCATTACCTCCCCATACATACAGTATAACCCCAGTCACTGAAGGTGAACATAAATCATAAAGATAGATTATGGCAATACAATACAAGTTACAAGCATAGGACACTGAAGGTGAAACTATGCCAAGATAATAAGTATAATCTTGACTATGCAAGTTTTCTATTATACCCACTAGATATTATACATAAGTAAAATGACCCAACCATTTGTCAAAGTTAAAATAACACCAACACTGAAGGTGAATTGGGTTATGTGAACGTCCAACTAAATTAACAATGACTTAATCGGTAAAACGAAACTATTTAGCTACATTAACTTAACTTGGCAATCCCTTACAGCAGCCAGCACTACACTAGCCTATACTAGTCCCATCCACATCTTCAATACTCGCCAAGAACACCTCACAGGTATGGCGGGGGGCCGAATCTTGGTTTTCTGGAAGTTACTCCACCGAAACACGCCAACACCCTCGTCTAGTTCCTTCCGGGCCCCTAGTCCTTGCCTAGCGAACGCTCCGCACGGATAGTTACATTCCACCAACCCTCGGCATGATGATGGACCCAGCAAAACTAGTACTACTAGCAAAACTAGTGGTACGAATATAACCCTTGATAAAACCCTACAAAATATACATATCTCCTTATTTCAGCGGACTAGATAAAATAAATTGTACATACCCTATGATGTTAGGCGGGGTTAAGTAAGTAAGCCGCATGGACGGACGAATAAATCCCCTAATGGGTGGCCTGCTAATAAAATAACTTAATACACCAAACCAACAACACAACAGGCTTAATTTCTGCAGGTTGGGCGCTCCAAATCCCACTTCCAAAAGCGGATGGTTTAAGATCTTCCACAGACTTAACCTTCACAACGGCACTCACAACCAGCACGTCCTTCCCGTAGCAAGTACAAAACGGAAATCGCCAACAGGCGGAAATCACATTTATTCCTAACCTTCACCGCTAGGTGAACGAAATCCATCGATATCGCTTCCCTTCGTCGAACTACAACGTGAATCGATGGTCAACAAACAAGCAGGCGATAGGCAATACCTAATACACCCAAATAATTATTAAGCCTACCGGCTAATGTATTTTCAATACACCAAAATAATTATTATACATATCTACAAATATTTTCTATTTGAACCCGTAACACTCCCCCTCTTCCCCAAGAGGAAGTAAAGTTACGTTAACTTTACTGACATTAAATCCCAAAACATCCACAAAAATCCCACAATCCCACTAAAATAATCAATTTACACTTATTCCAAAAACCTTTACCATTATAAAACCAAGTTCAAGTGCCCATTATCCCATCCCATAATTTCTAAATAAAGCCTAAATATAAAAATTATTATCTTTATTTGTTACACACTCTTTCAAGTCTTGAATATGCCAAACTCCCTTATCAGTGCCACTCTCGTCTACCAATTTATAAGTACAACTGCCTAACTTTTTTGAAACTATGAATGGACCAACAAATTTTGGAGCTAATTTAGCAGAAAAATATTTTGAAGCGTCCGATTGAGTAAAATTCTTCCTCCAAACCTTTTGACCCACCCTAAACTCAGCAGGTCGACGGCGAAGATCATAAACCCTTTTACTATTTTCATGAGATTTAACCAATTTCTTAAATACCTCCTCATAAAGTTTTTTAAACCCTTGCTGCCTTTTACGAATCTCTTCAGAAGCATCTAAATTAGTAACCGCGCTTTGTTCGTTAAAATCCTGGCCATACAACTTATGTTCTCTGCCAAAATTGATGAAATATGGAGTGAACCCTGTGGTCTCGTGACGAGACGTACGAATTGCACATGCAATAGCTGCCAAATATTTATCCCAAGTTCTATGATTATCTTTGCAGTAAGATGAGATCATCGTTTTTACTACCCTATTTACTCTTTCTGTTGGGTCTGCACGAGGAAGATAATTTGCTGTATAAGAAAGTGTAACCTTATATTTATTACAGAGATTTTGAAATTCTTTACTCTTCATAGGAGTACCATTGTCACAAATTAAAAATTGAGGTGAACCATAGACCAAAAATATACCTTCTTCTACACATTTAACTAAAAGACTTGGCTGTCGCATTCCGGAGAGGAAATAGAACTACATATTTACTGAAATAATCCGTTACTACTAAACAATACATATTACCTTGAGTTGATAAAGGCAACTTGCCAATGAAATCCAAACTAATGATCTGAAATGGTTGACTAGCTTTAAAAGAACTCCCCATAAGGCCCGCTGGACGACGTTGCTCTGGTTTTTGTTCCACGCAAATAGTACACTCCTTAACATACCTAACTATGTCTGCTTTCATCTTTGGCCAGTAAAATCTATCTCGAATTTTCCAAAATGTTTTAAAAATGCCTACATGACCTGCAGTAGGATCATCATGATACCGTTTAAGGATCAATTTTCTTTTGTCCTTAGGGACCACTATTTTCCAATAGTCAGATGGCGAAGACAACTCAGGAATTTTACACTTAACATGTTTGAACAGAATCTTATTATCAGCCCTATACGTTGGAAATTTATCAGGATTATTGGAAACTCTACTTAGCATATCTTTGTACCAATGGTCATTGGTATTAGTTATATCTAACTCACCAGAGGGATCAACATCAATAGCATCCAATACAGGAACGGATCTGCTAAGAAAATCAGGAACAATATGCGATTTACCCGGTCGATGAATAATTTCGAAATCGTACGGTTGAAGACGTAGTACCCACCTAGCCAAGCGTCCTTTAGGATCTTTGAGACGTTGAAGCCATAGAAGAGAATGGTGATCTGTAATCACTTTAAAGTGTCTGAATTCTAAATAATGTCGAAGTTTCTCTATGGACCAAATAACAGCCAGTGCTTCCCTTTCCGTAGTACTGTAGTTACGTTCAGGGCGCGTTAGAGATCTAGAAAGATAACTAATGACCTTTTCCCCATCAGGAAAATTCTGCGTCAAACAACAACCTATCCCAAAAGCTGAAGCATCGCATTGCAATATAAAAGTTCTCTCAAAATCCGGACAAGACAAAACTGGTGCTGAAATTAAACATTCTTTGATTTTCTTAAATGAATTTTCACAATCTGTAGACCAATGAAATTTTACTTTCTTCTGAGTCAATCGATTTAGGGGAGCCAAAATATTCGCAAACCCTTTGATAAAACGTTTGTAATATGCTGCGGTACCAATAAACTGACGGACTTCTTTTACATTTTTAGGGGACTGCGTATTAACAATAGCTTCCACTTTCTCTGGATCTGGGTGTAACCCTAGTTCATCAACGACAAACCCTAGATATTTCAACCGTGGCAAACAAAATCTACACTTTTCTTGACTTACAACCAATCCCGCAGCCTGCAACTTATCCAGAACTATACTGAGGGTGTTTAAATGAGATTCAAAATTTTGAGAACAGATAACAACATCATCCAGATATACAAATACAGCCGGTTGCAGCTCTGGACCTAATATGGAATCTATTATTCTTTGCCATGTAGCTGGTGCTCCAGTTAACCCAAAGGGCATTCTATTGAAATGAAAAAGACCTCTCCCTGGTACTGTGAACGCGGTGAACTCCTTTGATTCTGGACTCAGAGGGATTTGAAAGTATGCTGATTTTATATCCAAGGAACTTAAAAACTTCGCATCCCGCAATTGCTCAAGAATAGTTGCAATATATGGTATAGGATAAGCATCCTTTTTTGTGACTGAATTTAACTGCCTGTAATCTATGCAAAATCTATATTTACCATCCTTCTTCTGAACTAAACAGATTGGACTAGACCAACTACTTTTGGAAGGTTCAATTATACCCTCAGCCAACATTGAACTAATTTCTTCATCAATAATTTTTCTGTTTATGAGGATTACAAGGATAATACCGTTGTTTTATAGGTTTAGTACCTGGTAAAACTTCTATGGAGTGAAAACCCACATTACACATTCCTAATTTGTTACCCATAGAGGCTAACTTTTCAGAAATCAAGCTATTTAACTTTTGTTTCTGAATAAAGGATAATGTTGACTCACTTTGAATACCTTGATTGACGCTCACATTTATGTTATCAACATTTATGTTACCAAAGTGCCAAACATCTTTACGCAGATCTGGTATAAGGCTAATTGCCTTCCAGAAATCAATCCCTAAAATTAGTCTTTGTGAAACATCTGGTACTACCAATGAATCTATCAAATACACCTTACTAAGCACAGAAATGGGCACTGTAATATAACCTAAGCTTAAACATTGCTGACCGTTTGCTACAGAACAATTGGTAGTTTGAGGGATCAAACGTAACCCAAGAGTCTTTAAAATTTCAAACATCTCACCATTAATGATAGTTCTAGAACTGCCACTATCCAGTAAACCTAATACGGAATAGCCATGAATGCTAACTTCCAAATATGGTCGTTCATCTGAATTAGCATGGGAAATAATGAAATCTAGCAAAATTTTGGTGGAATCCACATTATGAAAGGAGGAGGCCGAACCACCCTTCAGTTCCTCCGTTCCTCGTTTCCCTGATTACAAGAAGAACAAGTTTTAATGGTCACACCTGGTGTCTTGCAACGAAAGCAAAAGATATTCCTTCGCTCTGGACAATTAATCCGAACATGACCCAATTTCCGACAGTTAAAGCATACAATTGAATTATTCTTACCTACAACAATAGGATCCCTGCTGCTGGAAGCAACAGCCTCCACTGAAGTATTTGAAGGATTATTCAATGTCGAGTGGGAAATTTCACTAACCCTACTTTTAACTTTAGATTTTGTGGTAGTACAAGCAAATTCCAAATCGACAAAGTCAAGACCTTTCTGACTAGGCGCAACATAACTGTCTACTCTAAACTTTTTAGTCTCAAGTTTTAAACACTCTGCTTCCAATTGCTGTAAAGTATTTACCTGTGGTAATTGTGAAGTATAAAATGGTGCCAAACTCTAACCATTATATCTAATTGCATAGAGTCACTAATGTCTCCATGGCGTCTAAACATTGACTTCATGCATGTCATGTAGTCTATGATGCCCTCATCTACATCTTGTGTACGTCTCAAAATGTTTTCAAACAGTCTAGGTCTATAGTCTGGAGAAGAAAAATGTAGAACTAACAATTGTGATAAACTCTGCCAATTATGAAACCTATCTGAATTATTGATAAACCAGTTCCTAGCTTTACCCTCCATGAGTTCATATGCCGATGCAAACAGATCAGATTCAGATACTCTCCTAGCTGCACTCAGATGGGTAATTTTATCCAAAAATTCCTGGACCGACATGTCACCTGGATCCCCTGTGAATTTTAGGTTCCACTTGTGAATGGGTAGAGGTTTGCATAAAGAAGAATTATTACTACCGGACTGCATGCTCTGTACCATACTAACATTATTGATAGTCGCTTGATGCTCCCTAGTTGAAATGTGTTCTGGAGACTCCATAGTAGTACTAGACAATACCCTACTTAATTCTGGATTCTTCGACGACATGGACTCCAATTTATCTAACGCTGACAAAACCTTAGCCAAAAGCTCTGCCCGAGAAATCCTAGTTTCCTCTGAAACAGGCAACCTATCAACCCGATGCAACAAATGGACTAACCTAGTTTGTACTCGTTCAAATTTATTCTTAGAGTTATCACCTGAAATGTTTTCAATTGCATTACTCACATGACTTAATTTTTGTAAAATTATTTGACGTTCCTCCTCAAAGACTAAATTCACCACTGGAGCACTTAATTGAGATCCTACCTTCAACAAAGGTCGCAGACATGCCCTCAATTCATCTACTGTTTGATCATCACTGGCAGGCAGACCCCTAACTAATAATTCATACTGAAGTTCGTCCTTCTTAAGGAAGTTTATCACCAACTTATAATCCATCGTCCAATGAGAGTGAAATTTATTTACACTAATTACCCTATTACCTAAGTTTACCTAAATAAACACTAACCTATACTACAGTATATAACCTAAATTTATACTAATTTATCAGAACTCACTGTTCCCCTTACCACTAACCAGTAACAGAATAAGAAACACCAAACCAGTCAACAGAAACAATAGGAGAATTCTGAAGGAACAAAGTCAAATGAAGTCTTGTGGTTCAATCAAGCTGCAAGGAAGAAAGATTAATCAAGGTTTGTTCCAGGGATGTTGCCATTTAGTATCCACCGTAACCATTGGTCATCGCTCCAGAACCATTTGAAAAACTATTCACCACAGCACTAAACCACTCTGTGTTTGTATCAAGTTGACTATTCCTAGAGATATATGTAGATACTCCTAAAGTTACCAAATTGACGCTTTCCTTTTCTTTATCCTTTACCAAGATACACCCACTTAAACCCTACCAAATATAACTACACTGCAGGTACCAACAAAAAACCAATATTTACTGAAATCCGTTGGGCGCCAGATTGTTACGTTGAAAAAAAGAAAACAAAACAAAACCAATGTTACCTATTTACTTAAATGCCAAATTGTAACGTTAAAAACAAACATTTATTGTTGCTTATTTGTTGAATACTAATTGGGTATGCTACTAAGCCTGCCAACTATTTACTCCAAAATGAATCCTCTCAAAGAGCTGGGGAAAATCAATAGTTTGCCTACCTTGGGAGCTGAGCGAACGTAACAAAGACCCTAGCTATGCCCAGTCAGCTGTGGGAGAATTTATATCGCGCCAGTGATTTGATAACAGCTGGTTCAAAGCACAAAACCCTTCGTTGACCTGAATCCCTGTTAGGTAGAGCTGCACTCCCCCCATTAACTGCTCTGAGAACCTTATATAACCCTAGTATCCTGGTATCCACTCTTACAATGGTGTAGATAGCAATAAAAATAGTACTCACCTTATAAGGTCCAGCTGGTTAACTGGACGAGGGGTAAAGTCAAAAGAAACAAATAAGTTTACTGCTGTAAGAGAATGTTCACTATATTCTTCGAAATGATATACAGATCTGATCAATTGGCCAATTATATTCGAATATAAGGGCGTACAACTTGTTACCTAAAACATTAGTTACACATATTAAAGAAAAGCAATATAGTACATTCCCAAATACAAGGTGACCATTACCTCCCCATACATACAGTATAACCCCAGTCACTGAAGGTGAACATAAATCATAAAGATAGATTATGGCAATACAATACAAGTTACAAGCATAGGACACTGAAGGTGAAACTATGCCAAGATAATAAGTATAATCTTGACTATGCAAGTTTTCTATTATACCCACTAGATATTATACATAAGTAAAATGACCCAACCATTTGTCAAAGTTAAAATAACACCAACACTGAAGGTGAATTGGGTTATGTGAACGTCCAACTAAATTAACAATGACTTAATCGGTAAAACGAAACTATTTAGCTACATTAACTTAACTTGGCAATCCCTTACAGCAGCCAGCACTACACTAGCCTATACTAGTCCCATCCACATCTTCAATACTCGCCAAGAACACCTCACAGGTATGGCGGGGGGCCGAATCTTGGTTTTCTGGAAGTTACTCCACCGAAACACGCCAACACCCTCGTCTAGTTCCTTCCGGGCCCCTAGTCCTTGCCTAGCGAACGCTCCGCACGGATAGTTACATTCCACCAACCCTCGGCATGATGATGGACCCAGCAAAACTAGTACTACTAGCAAAACTAGTGGTACGAATATAACCCTTGATAAAACCCTACAAAATATACATATCTCCTTATTTCAGCGGACTAGATAAAATAAATTGTACATACCCTATGATGTTAGGCGGGGTTAAGTAAGTAAGCCGCATGGACGGACGAATAAATCCCCTAATGGGTGGCCTGCTAATAAAATAACTTAATACACCAAACCAACAACACAACAGGCTTAATTTCTGCAGGTTGGGCGCTCCAAATCCCACTTCCAAAAGCGGATGGTTTAAGATCTTCCACAGACTTAACCTTCACAACGGCACTCACAACCAGCACGTCCTTCCCGTAGCAAGTACAAAACGGAAATCGCCAACAGGCGGAAATCACATTTATTCCTAACCTTCACCGCTAGGTGAACGAAATCCATCGATATCGCTTCCCTTCGTCGAACTACAACGTGAATCGATGGTCAACAAACAAGCAGGCGATAGGCAATACCTAATACACCCAAATAATTATTAAGCCTACCGGCTAATGTATTTTCAATACACCAAAATAATTATTATACATATCTACAAATATTTTCTATTTGAACCCGTAACAACATCTATGAAAGAAGGATCTAAAAGAAGCTAATTTCTGGGAAAGGGGATGGAAGGAGTAGTAGTCAATAAGACAATCTGTGGTAGAAGGTTTTCTATAGACAACAAAACAAAAAGAACCGTTAACTAAGTCCTTAGTTATCAAAATATCCAATATAGAAATCTGGTTATTAGTTTCCATTTCAATAGAAAATTTAATTCTAGGGCAAAGAGAATTTATAAAGGTAAGAAAGTTGTCTATATCAGAAAGAGTGCCTTTAAACAAGACAACACACTCATCAACATATCTTGAGTAGAATAAAATGTTATTCTTAAAACTAGAATTCAAGAATACACCCTCTAAATCAGACATAAAAACTTCAGCCAAGAATGAGAAGAGATTGGAACCCATAGTTAAACCAAAAGATAAAATTAATCATTGAATTTAAAGAAATTTTGTTCTACATAAGCCTAATAAAGAACATAAAACAAGAAGAATATGTGTAGGAACATTATTAAATATTAGCAATTTCCTAACTAGTGAAATACAATCAGAAGGGGGAATACTGAATACATAACGCCAAGAGAAAAAAAAAAGAGAAAAAACAAACTTTTTAATATTGTACAAATGCATTGACTTTAACATGATAGATAAGCTTTTCTTTATTACTTTTGTGCCTCACTCATTTTACTATTTTGTCCAACTTTATGTTTATTATTGTTATACTTCTTGTCTTAATCCTTACCTTACTGTATCTTTTTATTTTAAGCCTGATGATGGTCTAAGACCGAAACTAGTCGCATTTTTATAGTTTTAACATTACATTTATTGTGGTTTGTCTTAGCATTTTATTGATATACACCTATAATTTGTTAATACTGGCATCATATAATTTTAAAAAGTCATTAGGTGTTTTTGTTGCTATAAAATTGGTGATAAAACTATTATTTCTAAATGTTTTTTTGCTGAACTTATTCACCAGTGGTACACTTTTTAAAACATCTAGAAACGAATTTGGAATTAATTTGAACCACTCGGTGTAAATAACGTCTGAAACATTTAATTTAAACGTTTGACAAGTCCACCGGATAGAGAGAGGAAATTATAATGGTACAGAAGCTTGAGTAAAGGAAGACAAAAAAACAATGTGATATGTCTATCTACCTATCCCGCCGTCGCCGCTAATAAATGTCGGTCTTGTACGTACGTGTCTTTGGTTGAGCTTTTTACTTGAATATCAAGCAGTTTGGGCGGCGGTGTTGCCAAACGTGCCTCTCTACTTGTACTCGATGATGAGTCTATTCGGAAATGAGTAATTATAAAATATATAGACTGATTGCTTTTTCTACATTTAATTAGTTTAAAAATAAAAATGAAATTGTAATTCAATTCAATTTTTATAAATACACCTGCTCTTCTTATCTTTGAGTAAAATATTCTTTCGTTATTTCTCTTTCTTCTAGTGATTTCTTGACCATTTCATGTGACGTGTTGGTACGGTTTGGAATCAGTTGTTAAAAATATTGACGATAAATAACCAAAAGCTTTCTTTGGAGAAGGAAAGAAATATATATTCAGTGTGGAAACCACTTATGGAATAAAATTATTTGTGGGGTTAGTTTAGAAGATAATAAAAAACGCTGGGACCCTTCAACTTTGAAATTCAAATGTGAGCTTTTTAAACATAAATTTAAATGTACAAGGTGATACACGCAAGACTGGCATCGTCCATGATCTATATTTTTAATGAAACACCCTGTATGTTTTTATGATTTTAAAAGCTCCTTAACAATACGATCTCAACGAACTATACCATGTAGGGTCTGTTATGAATTGTACAATCGGCTTTAGAATAGCATAATATACATGTTAAATGTGAATTTCGTTTACCTACCGAAGTTGTAAAAACGCCCTGCTTCAACAAAATAGGAGTGGCAATTTTTAAAACGCCTACAATTACTTACTTCACTAAGGAATAAAAAATAATAATAAGAAAAAACACTTGGAAGAGGTGGTGGCGTAACCAGTTCTTTGGTGTTCCGAAATAATTGTTTTTAAAAAAAGAAATAGATATCAGATTTAAACAAAAATTGACAAAAACATTTATAAGATCAATGCTTTTTATTTTTTAATATATTAAACTTATTGGCTTATGTTAAGGGGGTGTTTAAGGGTTTAAAAAAAAATCATTAAAAATAAAGGAATAAACTAATTGTAATAAAATTGTATATTTTACTGAGAAAATTGTACCTAAGTGTAAAAAAATTTACCTGTTAATTATAAAAATATCAAATTGAATGGGGATTAGAGAAATACGTTTTCTGAACATTCTGTGTCGATGTCGAATATTCATGTTGGATTATAAACCTTTTTCTTTCTAGTAGGTAGGTAGTTGGGGTAAAATGCGTCGACTATTCACCCGCCGGTAAAGAGGTTGCAATAAAACCGTACTGTATAATACAAAATCATCCCTCTTTGTTTAACATTAAAGATGTGGGCGTGGACAACTGTTTGACTGATTTCAAATTTATTATTATATAAACCGTGATTGGTTATACACAATAAATAGGCCATTCTTAAAATAAATTCAATGCAAGCAATTTGGGTTTGAAAATATATATGCTATTCTGAAGCCGATAGTACATGGTGAAATTTTGAAATTATTTATAATTTTGTTTAATACAGTAAGTACATAAAATTGTAAAAATAAGTATGTTTCACACTTTAAATAATAGTTTTATTTTTAATTAGCTGAATGCAGACCTCAAATTTTTTCACTAAGTATCAATATTTTGGGTTTTGTTAACATTTTTTGTCACACATAGGTAAAAACTGTATAGATAACTACGCCAATATAATTAAACTAAATCGGTTAATAATGTCTGTCAGTTGTTGATGTGTTGACATTTAAGTATCGTAATTCTTAATCAAAAACTAATATCTTGCTAAGTAATAATGAAATATTTAACTGAGACTCACCGGATTGAAATTTTAATGATGATTGGTTACGGCGATAATTGCAGAAGTCAAGTTGAAGTGACAAACTTATTTAATCAGAGGTGTATCCTAATATTTCACAAGGTACTGTGTATAAAATTCATGCACAATTCAGAGAACTTGGACATGTCAAACCATTAAAGAGAAAACCGCACTTCGATGAAGTTGTTGTGAAAGAGGATATCATGTTAAGTGTCGTGGAGCAACGTCAAGTTCACGTCAAAGTTCTCGTCAAAATAATGTGAGTTACACAACTGTCCTAAGGTGTTTCCATAAAGAAAAACCTCATCCATATACATGACTTTTGTGCAAGAACTAATAGAAGACGATCTATAAGATCGTAGAAAAAATTATGAATAAATTGAACAGAAATGAAATAGCTGTTGGTACAACTCTTTTTTCCGATGAATCAATATTCACATTGAACGGGGAAGTAAACAGACAAAACTGTAGATATTAGTCAGAGGAGAATCCTCATTGGATGCGTGAAACACATACTCAGTATCCTCATAAGTTGAACATTTGGACAGGTATCATAGGTGATCATATTATTGATCCTATTTTTGTTGATGGAAGTTTGACAGCCGAAAAATATGCATGATTAGATACGAAGTTGTTCCTGAATCGGCTAACTTATATTCCAACGCAATAGATCCGAACCTACCGGATGAGAATATCTGGTTCCAGCGGGACGGAGGAACACCCCATTATGATTTAATTATAAGAAATTACCTACTTGAATGGAATTTACCCAATAAATGGATTGGCCGAAGAGGTACTATCGAGTGGCCACTTAGATCGCAGGACCTTACGCCCTTGGATTTTTTTCTGTGGGGTTATCTCAAGAACAAAGTATATGCAACACAGCCAATTAGCATTGCAGACCTCAAAGAAAGGATAACCACAGAAATACAGGCTATTTCACATCAAACTTTAAACAAAGTTCTGGACGACTTTTATAGGAGATTATGTTATTGCCAACAACAAGATGGAGAACATATTTAGCATTTGTTTTGATGTAAAAAATCAATTCCGTCAAGTATTTTATGTATTTACTATCTTGAACAAAATTATAAATAATTTCAAAATTTCACCCTGTACAATTCATAATAAACCTTATTAAGAAGCTTTTAAAATCATAAAAACATACAGGGTGTTTCATTAAAAATAGTTTTTTTATAATCTTATAGACTAACCCACAAATAATTTTTTTCCATAAGTTGTTTCCACACTGTACAAATATAACTTCTAATGTTTCCATATTTATTCAAACTTGGTAAAACAAAATCAAAAATAGTACCGTATGTTTGCTTTAAAGTAAGGGATCATCTGTATTGTTTACAATCTAATCTTCTTCATTGAATTAATTGCTGGTCTTGGTTTATTAACTAAAATAGCTCACTAATCGATTGTAATTAATTTTAATGACCAAATGATTTAAATGTTTAGATTGCATACGTTGACTTGTAGGTACCTTATAATTTTTTTTTGGAAAAAGGGCTGCCTTTTGAACCACATGGGTTTCAATTTCTCGAAGCAATTTCGGATTTAAAATTAGTCCATTGAAAAGTTACATTTGGGGTTGCGTTATAGGGGGGGTCAGTGTAAAGCTAAAACCAAGTTTGTGGGGTCGCCGCACCCTCGACCCACGGCCATATCGTGAAAATAGGAGTTGAAATGGTTTTTACATCTGACGATGCTAGTTTTTTAGCGAAAAACATTTTTTGTAAGTGTGATTGATTTTAAATCTAATTTTTCCAATTAAACTTGGAAGTTGAGTTAAAACGAAGAGTATTTTTATTATTTTTAGTAAGATGGACTTCCAATAAGTAAGGGTTATTACAATAAATTTACACAAAGACTAATTAAAATATAGGAACATATTCAGCACATTTGAAAAACTTATAAATATAGGTACAAATAATATATCCACAATGGACTAGTTTAGTGATTTTTTTTATATTTGCATCTTATAAAATAGGCTTTTAGTGGTTCAACTGTACAAATAAAATTTTTATAAAATTAATCCTCTAGCCATAATCGGCTTATGAAATTTAAATTTAATGGTTACATACGTCATAAGTGGTAAGTGACGTGTTTCAATAAGATTGGTAGAAAATTTGCGATGTTGTCGATATGCTTTAATATTAACCGAGAAACTTATCTCTCTCTTATTTGTTGTCATTAAAAAGAGATAAAAATATCGATATTTTTGTTCTCTGATTGACACTTTATCAAATAAGGAGTAAAACACTAAACAAAATATTCTGTCATTTTCGTTAGTTTAATTTGTTGTTTGGTTGTGTTTGGTTTATGAAAGAAATTACTTCTATAATATTTTTGGTTCGAAAATAAAAATCCCTAACACATCTCTTGGTGTTATAGCGGTTCCTTCAAAAATAACCAATGGAAGTCATTGTTCTCTCGGGGAGCAACCCTTCTATCGGTACAGTGAGAGAACGAATTTCAAGAATACGGTTTTTGCATTTTCAATAAAACCACGCACACTTTCTATTGGCTGTTCTATTATATCGCCGTCAAGAATAGGGGTCTTGTTTGTTTATTACAGATAAACACGATTTTCTCTCCTGTCATATATCTTGTCAACTGGTACAATCAATTAGTCACAGAACACGGTGTTTTGTGCCGCCAGTTCTTTGAGAATACTTGAAACGAACGTAGCTAAACTGTGACAACGTTGACTTTTAAACACACTTCATTATTGGTTATTAGTTGGCGCTACATTTAAAACTTACTAATTATTTATTGCTAAATTTTACGAAATGAGAAAAATTACTTGCAAAATGAATACCAATATAAGTAAGTAGTCCATTGGACTTCATTTATTGTTGATTGTTAATACCAGCATATGTATGGGTTGTTTACCATTTTATAGTTTAATACTTTACATACCAACTTCTTTCAACATGAATCAGCAAATAAAATATTTACTACCACCGTTGATTGATTATTATTCATTCACCAAGTTTTCCTTCTTAATTGGTTCAATGACGAACCTATAGACCCTCTTCATGTAACATTTTAATACGATACAATACTAATACAAGCATAAATAAACATTTTGTTTTTAAATGGTTCTTTCTTAAGTTTCATACTGGCCTATTTATTCAAATTACGAATACGTTTAATTGTTTTAGTCAAATAGTGGAAGAAATCAATAAACTGATCTCATTTCTGTATTTTACAAATCTCTTTATTTATTTACAGACGCTTATTTCATTTTTAAAGAATGAGTAATTGTGGAAAAAACTATTGTTAAAATAATATTTTTGGTAGTAAATATTTGTAGTGGAATTATCTCCGCCGCTGCAAATGACTTGTATTGCGTTTTCAATAGACCTCTTACTAATTTTAAAAATACATAATTCGAAGAATTGGTCTATTCAGAGGCGTATTTGTCCTATTTGATTAAAACTTAATTCGTAATTAATATTTATACATGAAAAATATAGTTTTTTTGAGGTTCAAGTTCAAAAATGTGATATAGTTTCTTGTTGACTAATTTAATAAATCAAATAAAACGTATGATGAAAAAATAGATATTTGAAGGAGCACTGGTGGTATTAGGATATACAGGGTCTCTCAGAATAAATGTTCCTAATTTTCAATAAACTAATGTCTCGGTGTCAAAGAAAATTAGAGATCTTTAAAAACAATCTCAGTTTTACTAAATTAAAAATTTGAATAAGAGCAATCTGTCAAAAACAACTATTTTCGTAGTTGTTTGACGCGTGTCAAACTATTCCTTATGTTTCATTGTTGTTCTTGTCACAAATTAATCCCTAATTCAGTGTCAGCTCTATTTGGATTAAATTAGAAAAATTATCTTAATTCACAGCTTCCAAATAGATGAATCGGTAGAGGGAGCCCGATTTCTTGGCCTGTACGTTCAGCAGATATGACGCCACTTGATTTTTCTATTTTGAGTCATATTAAATCATTGGTTTATGAAACAACTGTTAATACACAAGAAGAGTTAGAGGCTCGTTTTATAACATTTAGTGTTGTATTATTTTTAATTTAATTTTTCCTTTTTAGTAAGTAGCCATTCTTTTATGGTGGATACAGATTTATTTTTAAATATTTTTATTTATCTTGACACCGTGACATTTTCGGACACTAGTTTATAAAAAAAGGTTTATTTCATTGCCCTTTATCATTTCTTAAAATTAAGAATAATTATTCTGGGTCATCCTGTATATTATAATTTGGTATTTTGGTAACTAAATATAGTAAGTTAAAGAGTGTAAATATTCCAAAAATATTTATTTGGTTGTGAAGGCAACATAATTATCTACATATCGTTATAAACTTTTAACATAGCCTCAGTTTTTGGACGGGAATATCGTCAGTTCTTATAATGAAGTTTTATTCAATGTCAAATTAAGGTTCTAAAACTGAAAAACGCCAGATTAAATAAATAATAAAGCAAATGTTAAGTAAGTCCAAATATATTTTAATTTCTTAGCAAACTCATTAACAGTTTTGCTATAAATAGTAACCCACCACTACTGGTCATCCCACTTTTCCATAGGAGGCCCAAAGTACGGAGCTTTGGATAGGATTATGGATCTGGAGGGTGAAAAAAATTGCACGTCTCCCTGAAAGCTCTTCTTGGTGGGTTATAGGCAAGGAAAATATCTGTCTCAAAGAGCTGGTATACATACTGTTGGCGGAGCACCTAGGAAAATAGCTGAGTTCTTAAAACTAGACTAACCAGAAAAGTATACAGGTCATTGCTTCAGCAGGACATCCTCAACGTTGTTGGCCAATACTGGAGCTGACCTTAAAGTTCTAAAACAGCACGGTGGATGGAAGAGTTCTTCAGTTGCAGAAAAGTATATAGAAGAATCGATTGAAGGTAAAAACAAGATTGCAAGAATGATCCAAAGGGGCGAAACTTTTGTAAATCCATCAACAACTCCATTAATGCATATTGCTGGCAATATGTATTAATACAATTAATGTCAATCTTCAAAAACTAGAATAAAAGCTTAGTTTATGTTGATTCACTTATTATTTCAAACAACATTGGCAGAATTGAAGATTACTGTAATACAAGTGTACCGTAAAGTGCCATTTCCCGGACTCGTTTGAGTATGAAAAAAAACCTAATTATGGTATTGCCAGATTCATGTTGTTATTGACGTTAGTATTGCCAGTTCCCGATATTTAATTAGCACCCCACATAGGTACAGTCTAGACATATTTTACAGCGGCCGTCGATTGTGTTTGTTCAAGAAAAGGGGGGCTCATTCTTTGGCACGACAATAATTATAAATCAAAGCAAATCGCTTAAACAATACCATTAGTGACAAGCTAAATGCTAAATGGTAAAAAAATAAAATAAAAAAAGAGTCCATCTGCATATTCCTTGGTCATTCTGTATATTATATCTTTGAGGTTACATTCAATTAGCGTTAGACACTTTTAATAGAAATATGGAGAAGAAACGTCGGTCGGACGTGGCAACGCCGCCCCTTAAACGATACGCACCTTCATCCTCCGTGTATATTATATGCAAGTTCTCGAAGAGGCGAAGGCGAAAACCAGCCGCCCGCCGCGAGCCGGTCAAATACACTCTCGCATTGCAGCGCCGCGCAGGCGCGTCTATCTCGATGGTTCTTTGTTAAGCTCAGTCTGACGCTGAATGCCGCACCTATAGCTACGGAACTATAGCAGTGAGCCGGGAAAGCCGCCGGTTGTGTGTTTTTTATTGTTTTGTTGGTGCATTTATACATTGATAACGACAGTGTTTTGATAAAATCATACAGAAAAATATAAGTATTATTAATTTTGTGACGGAGTGCTTTTAAAGGAATATGCCATTTTAATAGGATATGAAAGAAATGGGACCCGACATGGTAATTATCAGTTTAGACGTTTAGCCTTAGAGGGGGGTGGTTTGTTTGTTTCTATTTCGAAAAGGGGTGTGTTTCTTTTAAAAGACTCGAAATAGTTACGAAAAGTTTGATATCATTTGAAATGAAATATTTGTATTTTTTATGATACATAATAATTAATACACATAATAAAAGTATTTTTTTTCTTTAGTTTATTAGAATATTTGTTGTTGCAACAGGTATTTGTTTTTAATATATAGACGGGTATATAGAGAGCAGTCAAGGTGTTATTTTTGTTGTTGTTTTCTTTTTACGTTGTTGGTTGTCAGCATTGTTGTTTACCTCGGTTCTAGACATACAATATTGCAGCGTCCTGCTAGTTTCAATATGCAGTACAGTGGCGGCCTTACGGGTGGTAAAGAAGTATAACTCATAATTACTTTGACAGGTGGTGGTGTTTTAATTTTACTGACTGTGTCAGTACTTATTGAAATAATAAATTATCGTCTGATATCATTTAATGATGGTTTAAGGAAAAAATACATTTTTTTGGTGCAGTACGCTGTTAACGTTATCTTATTCAATTAGTCGAATTTCCTGTTGTAAAAAATTTCACCAAAATATCCACAGGCTGAGACGTACTCGTTTTGACCTTGTGTTTATAATTATTTATTTGTCGACTCAATTATTCAATGATTATTCTAATTTGAAAAAGGACAATTAAGATTACGTTTCACGTAAATTTGACCAATAAAAAAATTCCATATTCGTTTCGGCATTGATTGATGTAGGTAATTGATCACGCCTACAGACGAAAAAAAAACAAGTACAAATTGGAGTATTATCGAAAGAAAGATACAATTAGAGAATTGGAGTGTTTATTTTACATGAGCACAAATGTAGACACATAATATTGTAAGAGTAGAAACGTATACTGGCAAAAAGAGAAGACCTATTTTAAGTCAGATAAAGATTGAAGAACAGGAATGTGAAAGAAGTAGTAATAAAGAAACATAAGCCATAAATTCCCAAAAGTTCGATTGGTGTAGTTTCAAGAGCTTTGCTACTACATCTGGGTAAAGGAAGTAGATCATTACTTAATCAAGGTAGAAATTACCAAATGAACGGTCAAGTAAATAAGAGAAATATCAATGTACAAGTAAAATAGATTTAAAAAAGGAAGGCTGAGAAACCTCAGATGAGTTATTAGTCATGATTCATTTATGGTGATAATGAATCTATTAATGCAATTAAGGCTTTGAACCACAGAATCATTAAATAAAAATATTAAAAATGTTAAGTTGTAGGAAAAATAAAGTACGTAACTTATTGGAAAGTGTATATCTTGTACCGTGTTAATTTCACACTTATTACGGTTTTAACTAAGAACATTAAAAACTTATTCATTTAAAATATTGCTCGTATCTATGTAATTGGAACATTCATATATTTAGTTATTGTAAAGATCAGCATGATATAGTTGTTTCTTGGTTTTTCTTTATCATTGTACAGTTATACTGATCTTAGAGGGAACTACATCCAGCATAATCCCTTAGGGCTAATAACATCTAGGCTTTAATATTGTTATGTCTTATTACTGCCATATTTGGTCTAGTCTTAGTACCACTTAGGCCCGATGCACACATGCGTGATTTTGACGTGCGGTACCGCAACGGCATCATTGCGGCATAAAAGAGTTTGATACACACATTAGCGGTGACGTAACGGTCAGTTCGCATTTTAACCGTTGTCTATGAGGATGTACAGCTAGGAGTATATCATACAAAACGGGTAATTTTAGCTTACCTTTTATATAAAAAATATATTTTGAAGAAAAGGCGATATTGGTTGCACCCATTTACTGACTCAAGACTTATCAAAGGCAGATTTTTTACATCCTTTGTAGATTTAAGGGAAAATCGAGGTAAGCCATTTTTCTCGTTCCTTATTGCGGCAAATAAACGACCGTGTGCATTCGTCCACATGCAGCAAGGTACTGAGAGACGTATTAACGGGTACGATACCGGTGCGGGCCGGTGTGGACTGCGGCACAAAACAGACGCAAAGCGAACGTGCGTTAACGCAACGGTAACGCAAATGGGTGTGCAATGCTCGTATCAACAACAATGTATTCCAAACCATAGTTCCGATATCGCTGCGGCATCACACGTCAAAATCACGTAAGTGTGCATCGGGCCTAAATCAACATCAGTTACCTAGCTACAAAAAAAATGTAACTTCAATATGTCGATCTGACGGTGCTACTTTTTAGCGAAACAGCAATCATTGAGTTTAAAAAAAGCAATTTTTTAAATAAATAAATAGGTAGTGGAAGTTTTCTTTAAACAGTTCTATTTTTAATATTCTTAGTAAGATGGACTTCCACAAAGTAAAGGTTACTACAATCCATTTTAATATATCGACTGTTTCTTTTTGGTATAAACCTTATAAAACCATTCTGTATTTGTAAAACAAACACAGGGTTGTCGAGTTATTTATATTTTTATATATAAATTGAGGAGGATAACTCATTGTTCTTTTTCCTGAGCCAATCCCTTCGTCGTCCAGCCTGCTGATTTGACACACAGGGTATGATCGAAGGTTTCCTCCTTTTTTTTAACATCCTCTACAAGAAAATTGAATTTTTCTTTGAAATTTAATGTACCGATACTTACTTTGTGTGTAAGAACACAACCTTTATTGAAAGGAAGTTGCCCGTTGACTAACTATGACAAAACATATAATACGTGAAAAAAATTATATTTTTCTACGCCCATGTCTGTAAACGTCAAAAATCGCACTGTCCACAATCCTTGTAAGTGACATTTAACAATAACATGCACGTAATCATGCAATGCAATGAAATTTTTATCTATGTACTTCTACTTTATTTGGTCTATTTACCAACTTTTAGTCAATTGAAAAACCTAAAAGCAAAATCTTTTAGTATTCGTAAAAGAGTATAGTATGTCGGCAACACATTATACAATTTCTCAAAACACAAGTCCCGTTTTATTATTATATTATGGAAATAAACGTCATGTCATTTACTCTGTGAATTTTTGTGAAATACCGAACGAACATTTTCTCAACTTATGAATCTGTCTGTTAGTTATGGCGCGTTTACATTGGTATAGTAAATGGGTTAGTTACTTGTACCAGTAACTTGCAAGACAGCTACTTACCCAATGTAAACTTCGTGGGCAAGTACTCGCACCAGCACTTGTACCAGCAGGCTGGCCAGGATAGTAAATAGCTTCCTAGGCTATTTACTTACCTACTAACCTTCCCCCACTTTATTAAAATTTTACTGTCCGCGTTACTAGTCTCTGAACTTGCCAGTGAGTAGTGAGCACGTGTTGATTACAAATTTGCAGATGTTCATTTCTATTCAAAATGAGGTGGTCCGAAGGGGATACAGTTAAATTTGTTGAGTTTTATAGGGAGCATGAGTGTCTTTGGAATGTAACCAAGCCCGTATATAGAAACAACACGAAAAAACTGCTGAAAAGTTCTGTAACTATTTCCTCTTGCTAGAAAATTAAGCGTTGTTTCTAGCTTTATTCGAGATGGTATTGCATTTCTTAATTGAGTATCAGAACGCTGAATTGCAGGTGATACCAAATTTAACAGAGTTCCAAATTGTTCAGGAGTTAAATGAAGACACAGTCTATATTGCTTTTAAAAGCAAGGCAGATGCACCTCTGGCTTTCCTTCTACTAATCAATTTTCTACACCACAACCTTTTTGTAGTAAATTGCTCTTCCTCCAATAGATTTTTGATTTCTTCCATTAAATACAGGGGGGAAACATTTATTGTACCGTTTTTAAGAGCAACCAGTTTCGATTGCGAAATACGACCACAACAAGTCATCTCCTCCACTGCAGCACTGCTATTAGTGAATACTAGTACAGAAAAACAGTTTTATGTTCCGGCCAACTAGGGCCGGATCGACCGTATTTAGTGGTACCGCCGGAATTCCGGTGCATCCCTATACTATTATATGAAATATTAAATACTATTAACAAACAAATATATTTAAGTATGACAATAAATTATTAGAATCAGATAAGTATTGAACAGCGCAAAGTCTAATTACTCTATTAGATATAGTAATAAATACTTCGTTGTTCTCTTTTTATTTTATATTCCAATAATCTCAGCTATCTGATGTTGAATAAGTAGTGTTTAGCAAGACCAAAAATAAAAGAAGTAGTCAATCATAATATTAAAACTTTGATATTGTTCGCCCTAAGGGATTATCCTGGATATACTTCTCTCTGTGTTCAGTATAACAGTGCAATGATAATATAGATAGAGCATATAGTTTGCAACAACTGAATAGGTGAAATTATTTCAAATACCTAATTCAACACAAGGTTTGAAAGTTTTGTTGCAAAGTTATTTGTTGGGTAGTCAGGTTGATCATTGCTGCCTTCGTTAAACCTATTAACCAAACACCATTATTCGAGTAACCTCTGTGGTCAGAAAGTTAGCGTGCGTTTTAATTCAACCAAAATGTTTAAATTATTTTTATAATAAAAGGTAATCTAATAGAAAATAGCACCTACTGAAAATTCCTTATCATTTTAATAAATTCACTACACTGATTGATCAGTTTTATTATGAAAATTCATTAAAATGTGTACGGATTTACTAGTATCGTAAATAAGAATCTATTTCATCAATATCAAATAATATTTTCCAAATTTCTTAATGTTATAAATAGGATTTTACTACTAAAATATTATTTTTCCTTCGTACTCTCATTTATTTTCTTTGATCTCTTATCCAATGAATCCTTATCTTGTACAAATATTTATTAATTTATCGCCAACAGAAATATGTATTCTGTACTGTCGCCCAAATCTTTGTATTTAATTGTATTAGTAAACAAACGTATCTTTCGAGGAGTGTGCTGTAAGTTCGTTAGATATTCACATTAAATTTTTAGATTATTATTTTAACTACATCACTGGCCTTCCTCCAATATTCCCTCTTTGTCTCTCATACATCTACAACAAATGGAACATTGGCTGGTCGCGGCTGTCGTTCGGCGACGTTGCCGTTACCGCTGGAAGCCGATATATGATGTTGCCCCTGTAGTTTTGTTTTTGTTATTTTATCTTTGCCGTTCTTGTTGGGAGAATCTGTGATGTGTGTTGATGGAATGAGACGGAGAGACTCCGAGAAATTCGGTGCTTGTTTTGTATTCTGCTTCGTAGTAAAGACTAAGAGGACTATTTACTATTTATTGTATCCAGAGCACGTATCCTTCACGAGGAGGATAAATGCTGTATGTGAACAATTTTAAGAGGTAAAAGTTGAACGAAGTTTTATAGACTCTAAAGTGGTTTAATTTAATTATTGGAAGCTCGGTAGCTTACTATTCTTCTTGGATTTATTCTAATTTTTTTGGCGACTGTTTTAAATTTGATATGGTTATTATAGCAATATATACATTTTTTAAATATTTATCCAACATTATGGTTACGACCATCATTTTTAATGTCATTCTAGACAAGTATATAAACTATCAAATAACGCACGAGTATGTTATAACTCACGTTTATATTTAAAGTATTATTCTGCATCGCTGCTTCTTCCTCAGGAACATGAAATTTTCATTGGTTTACTCCATTTTATATACGTTTTTTCTACAAAAAAGCTTCTCTGTTCTGCAGAAATTTATGTATTTTAATATTTTCTAACAAAAATCAAAATTAACCAAACTTGACCAAAATGTAAAAAAGTCACTGTGAAGTCATCTTCGATCCTGAAATTTATATGGTACTAAGTCGCAAGTATGTTTGATTTGATAACAAAACATTGATTTTCTTATAGAAAAAAAACAGTAAAAAGAGTCTTTTTTGGTGTCAAAGGTTATTTACGAGTGACCTTGACACATAGCAAGTGTCTAGCTATCATAGTTATTAAGATTTTGTAACTCAAACAACCTGAGTATCGTTAGAATACTAAACGTATCAAAAAAAGAAAGCGATAAGAATAGATGAGTTGCATCGATAGAACCTACCCTAACCTAAACCCAGGATACAGTTCTACAATTTAATAGGTTAGGTTTTTGCGCATGCGCAGTGCTTAAAACGCTTTAGAACGTTTCCCACAATATTCTGTATATTTCCGCTAGGGGGTGTTTCTATAAGTATATGAAGTTTCAGCAAAAAAGTCAACCGGCTGGGTACGGAAGTTGCTAAAATTATTTGTGAACAAAACAAGTTTCATCTGAGACTTCTGCAACCAACCTTTTATTAAATCTGTGGTTCGTATTTTTCTTCTGATAAACATGAACTGACAAAATGTTTTGGGAAATAGGTAAATAAAGAAATATGCATTTACGACATAGTTTTATAACATTGAACATTTTTAAATATTCTCTGCCTTTTTCCAAAAAAGTTTTTGGGTTTTTTGTTGTTTATTCTATCAGGGTTGGAAAAAGCCCTGGTTTTGTATATAAAACCCACCCCACTGGGTTCTTTTAGCTTTTATAAGTGGGTTTTTATGTTTTTATTTTTAATTCTATACATTTTAGTAAAACAAACATTAAAAAAAGATGTTTTATAAGAAAAATTCAAGTATTTATACCACCTTCTTCTTTAATATTACGACTTATTTTCACGTTCATTTCGTTTATCAACTATAAAACCCGAATCGAATCCCGAACAAATTTTTAGCTTTTTCATACTTATGTATGTATTTTGTACATACAAAATACAACAATATAAACAATATAAGACATTTTATTAAAAAAAACCATTCCAAAAACCCACTTTTAAAAAACTCTTCGTTTATTTTAAGCGGGTTTAAGCCAACTGGGTTTTTTGGGTCACCCACTGGGCAGCCAACCCGGGGGGCTTTTTACTCCAAAAAAAATGTACACCTAATGCCTCGCCTAATACCTTTTTATCATATTAGTACTAAAATGATTACTCTATTACCTATAATATTACCTAATTACCTAGATTATTACTTCATTATCTAAATTATTATCTTAATACCTAAATGAATACCTTAATACCTAAATAATTAAACGAAGTAAATCATCCATCTCTCAAAAGTGACTTGGTAGTTGAAGAAAGGAAAAAACCAATGTCAATGTCACCAATCAATTTATTAATAAAATATAGTACTGCTGTTACAAAGCTACACTTCTTAACTTAGCTCTTGAACAAAATTTCTTTCAGTTTAATAATAAATTTTACAGACAAACCAAAGGCCTAGCAATGGGTTCTAATTTGAGCCCTTTATTAGCAGAAATTTTTATGCATAATCTTGAATCAGAATTTTTAAATCACCCTTCCTTTAAGGAACATCTTATTTTCTATTACCGTTATGTTGATGATTGCATTGTCCTCTTTGAAGGTAGTCAATCAGAAGTTTTCTTATTTTTGGATTATATCAATACTCTTCACTCTAGAATAAAGTTTACTATTGAGATGGAGGTAGATGGCAGTATTCCATTCTTAGACATTCTTATAACTAGGAACACTGATACACACCTTCTTGAATTTTCTATCTATAGGAAACGTACTACCACTGATGTGGCCATTAACTATAATTCTAATCATCCTTTTTCACATAAGATAGCTGTCTTTAACAGTTTGTTCCATAGAGCTTTCACTATCCCTTTGTCTCCTCTCTCTTTCAACCAAGAAATCAATATAATTAAACAAATTGCAATAAACAATAATTTTCCTTTATCATTAATCAACAGAATATACAATAAATTTTGTAAGTTATCCATATCTCAGTTTGAGTTTTGAGTTTCCTTTGAACCTACAATAAATTTTATTAAAGATATAAACTAAGTTTTTATTTGACAGAATCCAAAGTTGACAATTCTTCTCATAATAAATTCTTTGCTGGTTCCTTACATTATTTTGGTCCTATATCTTATATGTTTGGACATATTTTGAGAAAGTATGATATTAACTTTGGCTTTAAAACCAATAATAATATGAGTTCTTTCTTAGTTAATACTAAAGATCCTGTTCCTTCTTTACGGTCACCTGGTGTTTATAGAATTCATTGCGATTATTGTAATGCTGTGTACGTTGGACAATCAGGACGCCTTATAGACACTAGAATTAAAGAACATGTCAGCCTAGTTAATAAATTTAAACATACTAACCCACCTACTTCTCCGTCAGCTTTTGCCAATCATATTATTAGCGAAAATCACAAATTCTCTACCTCCAACGTTTCTAGATTACAGAAGTGTTTTAAGGGACCTAGATTGAATTTGCTTGAGATGTTCCAGATTAATGAAGCTGTGAATAATGATGAATTCATGTGCCTTAATGAACAGTTAAAGCCGAATGATCCTTATATTTTCCTTAATCTTCCTTTTAAATCCTAATTATATTTCACTTTCTGTTTTCACCTTTTCTGATCCTCCACAAAGTTCTTTCTTACATTAATTTTGTTTATCTTTTATTCTCAAACAAAACAATACTTTAGTTATTTTAATTGATATCAATTGTCAATAGAGTCTTCTTCTTTTATGCTGTATGTATCTTTAGATTATTGAATTTTGTAAACATTTACATTCATCAAGTTATTGTTATATTTTTGATCATTTTAATCTCTCTAATTTAGATATTGTGAATTCATAACTTATATTGTACTGGATTGTTTGTGGTTACAATTTATTATTTTAATGTCTGTTCTGGGTAATTTTGTTGCCTTTGCTGCTAAGATTGTCATAGTGTTCCGTGGTTTACACTAACACTTCTGACTTATGTCAACTATGACATATGTCTAAACTTTTGTTGTTTCATGTTTCATGCTTTCTTATATTGTACGTTTTATCATCAGTATCTCCATTTATACTGTGCACTTCACGTGTTCCTGAAATCTTTTGATGTGGTTAATTCCGTTTATCTTGATTTATTATCTTGGGTCATGGATCCTCCCATACCCACTTATAAGGTTTTCTGACCTTACGCTGGTATTTTATACTTATTTGCTTATAATCTGCACAATTTTTGTGCAGGTAGGTAATTGGTGTAAAACCTACCTTCTTTCTCCTCATGTCTACAAAATAGACTACGAGGTTCTATTTTATAACCCTTCAACTATAAACCCCACAGTTTCCCGTTATAAGGGTGCTCGTGAACTTTTTAATTCTTCTAACCCTCCTCCACGTCTTTTACACTTTGGAGGTAACTGTCCTCTATTATTGGACCTTTCCCTCAATTCCATCTAATTGATATGGAATTGATTAATTAATTTTCTACCTTTTTCATATTAATAACCATTTCATCAATTTTTTATTTTTTCCATGTCACCTTGTTGAATATAACTATTATGCGTATAATTTAATTCAATGTCATTAACTACTTCAATTTTACAGTAAAATTTGTAACCACAATACATTCCAATTGATTAAAATCTGTGTACTACATACAGGTAAGATTGCTCAATTTATGTAATGTTCTTTCTGATGTTTCCCATTGTATTCTTTTTAGCCTGATGATGGTCTTTTAATTCAGTCCGAAACTAGTAGCTTTGTAACAGCAGTACTATATTTTATTAATAAATTGATTGGTGACATTGACATTGGTTTTTTCCTTTCTTCTTCACCTAAATAATTACCTTATTACCTAAATTATTACTTATGTATTTTTGAATACCTTATTTAACACCCTTTAAGCTTAAATATCTATCTTTTTTTATTTCTTAAATATTACCTTTTAATACCTAATAAAATTGCTCAGATAATACCTAATATCACCAACTAATACCCAATAATACCTAATATTACCCAAAAAGTGTACACCTAATACACCCTTTCAAAAATGTTATCTATTTATTAGTTTTTTTGTTGCCTAAAATGTTTGAATAATACGAATTAAAAGTTTTTTACTCTTCTGTAAGTATGTATCTAAATTGATGATGGTATTTTTTTTGGGTGATTGGGTGATTGAACATTTATCTAGTTACTCTCGGTTACTACCCAATTTGTAAATATCTTTTTTACTAAATTAAACAATGAAAGTAACGGTAAAAATAAATTTCCAAAACTAACTAGTAAATTTATTAGCTCAAACAAATTGACAACCGATTTAATGATTAAAATGTTGGTTTTGTTATTTATTTATTATTCGTTTTAAGATAAACGATCTTAATTGACGAGGCGAAAGTGGTAAAATTTTACAAAATGATTCGATAAATTTTGTGGAAAGGAATGAATAATGAAATATTTTTAGAAAGGTTGTATTATGTTTAATTTCTCACCGTATTCTTATGGTGCTTCTATTGTTTGAGCGGTTATGAAATTCGTTACGACTAAAATTAATGTTAGGGAAAAGAATTTCAAGCTCACCCTTCTAAAACTGATATTAATTTGACATTCTAAAATAAACTAATTTATAGCCAGCCCAATTAAAAATGGCAAATGAACCATTCTATATACTTTGTACATTTTCTTTTATAAGATAACTATTTGATGTTGAATTATTAATACTTTGACAAGATCAAGTATTGAATGAATAGTATATAACAATATTAAAATAATCTAGATAGTTTTATCTATGCAACTATTAGTTGATTTTTTTTATATCACAAACGTATAAACTTCAGTTTTTTCTAAGGAATTATTTAAGATTTACATAATTAATTACTTGATCTTTTAACAGTTGATGTCAATTTAATGACATGGAATTTATTTAAGTATTGGCAACATAAAAGTATAAATACAGATGGACATTGATTGCATCTTCATCATAGATATGACCACCAAAATAATGTATTGAGATCGGTTGTACAATTTTATTAATCAAAATATCTACGTTTTTAATTTAATTCGTTTGTTATATACTTGAAAAAAATACCATAAGTACACCTATGAATGACCGTTTTTAAAATGTTATACTATATTTGTTTGTAGTTGGCAGCACAGTAAATTCATTATAAATGCAAATCCTACAAAAGCCCAAGTAAGGGTGGTTCATGAAAAATAACTAAAAGTAGTATGCATTTCTATTGAAACATAGTCGTAGTTGTTATTTTTCAAAGAGTCCACCCTATAATTAGGGATTAACTAACCCAAACACAATAAAAACCCTAGATAATATTGTCACAACAGGTAGCTGAATAAATCCCATGACTGTAGAACCGAAGTTTTTTTAAAGCATAGTTCCAATTAAAATAAAAATTAAAAGTAAAATAAAAATATGCTACATATTAAAATTTAAGAATTAAATATAAATTAATGCAAAAAGAACTTATTCCTATAATTGTCGGCTTCCATTTCGTCGTATTCATCCGAAGATGAGTCAGATTTGTTGCTTGGTCCGATAGGAATTAGGGTTCGAACAGTTCTTCAATATTGATATCAACACTCCACAATCGTTCTTTTTCCTTCTTCACATGGTTTATGGCATTGGTCCAATTTTCCCGTGTTACGTTTCCAAAATAATTTATCAAAAGTTGTCTAACGTCATTCAATTTAAAAGTTGTACCTATTGTTTCTTGCCACCTCACGTTTTACCTGTGCCCATATTAATTGACAGTGATAAGGTGGCATTTCGTCAATTACATATCTTTTATAATGTAATTTATGGCGCTTTGCAATTTGCAGTAATTCCGTTTTCAGCATGGTGTCGTCAAAAGAAATATTCTTGCTCTGGAGCCACTCTTTAATATCTCCTTTTTTCCATGATGTCGTTGGTAACTTTTCTACCAGTTTTGAATAATAACTGGCGTTATCTAAGACAACCACTGCAGCACTGTTGAATATCCCTTCAAAAATGCTGGAAAAAATAATCTTCAAAAACATCAGAGGTTATTTCCTCGTGGTAATCTTTGGTTGACTTGGATAAAAAGTCTAATAACCCATTTTCTACAAAACCATGTTCACTGCCAATGTGTGCGATTATTAATCTGAGATCTTTTCCTCGAAGAGCATTTAATCCTGTTGAATATCCCTCCAAAAATGCCTGACGGAAATTTGAAATATTGGTGTCCATCCATGCTTTAGAAACAGTGTGTCCTTCATTCAACCATGTTTCATCTAAATAACAAATAGTTCTTCTTCGCTCCGAAACTTTTTAATACTTCTTAAGTATTTTGTTCTTCAGCAAATAATTTCTTCTGTCTCAAGCAAAATTTAAACTTTTTTTAGAATGTGACTGCACCTCGTATTGCACTGACCTATTCCAATAAATTTGGTTTCACAACTTTGTGTAAATAAATAAGTCCATCTGTTTTTAATATTTTTAAAATTTGAATTTTTATTTAGTAGCCAATTACTGTCTTAGTTATTAAATTTATCAACAACAAGTACAAGTTAGACATACCTAAGCAAGAAAAAACGGTAAAAACTAATATAATTATTGTTGGAATTCCTTAAATAATTTTTAATCAAATGGTCATTAAAGAAAGTAATGTAAACACTTAAAGAAAAAATTAATTGATCCAATAAAAAAGGGAGTTACTAAAATTCCCGATCTTTTCTGTCTGAGGACACACCTTCATTATAGATGGAAGACCCAAATATTAAATAATATTTCTATTTCTATATTTATTTTTTAAATATACAAAAATGAAGAATGCCCTCTCACACTGATGTGTGAGTGAAAACCATGTCAGATCCCAAGCAACATTTATAGTATCAAAAACTATCGTTTTAGTATTCTTTACTTAGGTTAAGTGAATTTTACGTTTTAGTACCTTAAAATATTACATTGTTAGTAAAAAAAAGTTTAAAGTAAGAAATTAAGTATGTGATACTACATTTTTACCCGCCTAAATAACATAAAAGTAAGAAAACCGATTGGTAAAATAATGAAGTTAAAATATCATAATTTTTACCAAAGAATATAACTTATTCTTATAAAATACTCAAAAGTTATTTTAACGGTAAACTTTACGTTAAAAATGGAACTTAAAAGTAATTTTTCCTAGAAGGTAATATTACGAAGTTGTCAAAACGGTTTTATTACCGTAAAATTGTCTAATTTACCTGGTAACTTTTAAAGGAATATATTAGTAAAATAAACTATATAAACGACTCTTAAGTTTTATTTACCAAAATTAAAAATTAAAAATTACTTTAAAGTACTAATTACGTATTAATATTACTGATAAGTTATATTTACCATTTATAAAATTAATGTTATAACACAACACCCGTTAACGCGTTAACCAGATGAATACCCAGAAAAACATTTTTGTTTATGCTATACTTTATACCTAACAAATCGTGCATTCTGCAAGTTAAAACGTTCGAAAACTAGTGCTAGTGCAATGGAAAATTCTTCTGTTTCCTTACAAAAGAAGCGGAAGTCTTACTTTTACTCAACAACTTTTTATAGAAAATTAAAATTAAAAAAGAGTGATATTGAAAATACAGCGGCCATTATTCAGCAACCTACTCAAAATCAGAATAGAAATGTAGATGTATGTTCTGATAGTGCTTTAGAAATTCAAGAACCTATACTCGAGCCTATAATTCAGGAGGAATTAGGTGAAGACAATGATAGTTTTGACAAGGAATATTTTAAGGGGGAAGAAGACAATCATGATGTGAAAACATTTTACAAAGAAAGTTTATTAAAGACTGAATTACGCCAGTGGGCTCTAATACATAGAGCAACACAATCATCCGTAAACCATCTCCTTAAAATTTTACGAGAAAATGCTGGTATATCTTTTCTACCAGTTGATAGTCGTACATTACTTGAAACACCCAAACAGATAGATATTAAAAAAATGGGGAATGGAAATTTTTGGTACAATGGCCTCACTAGAATGTTGTTGAGTTTATTTTTCAGAAACGAGAGAAAACATGATTGTTCCTCTAATATTTAATGTAGATGGTCTTCCTGCATTTAATAGTTCATCTGTGGAATTCTGGCCCATTTTGTGTAAGATTGAAAATATGAAACACTTGCAACCGATGGTTATTGCTCTGTACTGTGGTGATACAAAACCCCTTTGTCGGATTTCTTCTCAGAGTTTGTTATTGAGATGCTACAGCTTTTGAATAATGGCGTAATGACCTGCAATGGATACAAAATTGAAATCCAGATAAAATATTTTGTATGTGATACGCCAGCGAGAAGCTTTATAAAAGGTAATTTTCAATTTTGCTTTAATGAATGCACTAAATTTCTAAACACATATTTATCTTTTTAGGAACTTCCAATTTTAATTCTTATAGTGGATGCTTAAAATGTACCTGTACTGGAGAATATGATAAAAAAGGGAGGCACATGAGTTTTCCAGCAATAAATAGCCCCTTAAGAACAGATTACTCTTTTCGTAATAAATTAGACGAAGACCACCATAAAAATGATTCTCCCTTATTAAAACTTCCAGTTGATATGGTGGAAGATTTTATAATTGCGGATTCTCTACATTTATTTGATTTGGGCAAGTAAACTGACAAGATACCTACCTATTTAGAAAAATATAATGATTATTAATTTTCCAGGTTGTACACGAAAATGTTTAAATGGGTGGGTTCATGGAAGTTACAATTTTAAAAAATGTAAGTTGTCATTTCGACCAATTGAATTATTATCAAATGCCCTTGAAGAATGCAATAGCAGAAGACCACGTGAAATTCACAGAAAAATTAGACCTCTAAAGTGTTTAAAATATTGGAAAGGCTCAGAGTATCATATTTTTTTATGTTATTTAGGTATAGTTATTTTAAAGGATGTTTTACCCGAAAATTATTATAATCATTTTCTAATTTTAAGTTCGGCTGTTAGAATTCTTTCTTGCAAAACATATCTAAATTTAATTCATGTTGCCGATCAGTTACTAAAGGATTATATTCAGCTGTATATTTCTCTTTATGGAAGGGATTCTATCAGTAGCAATATACATAATTTATGTCACGTGATCAATGATGTTAAGAGATTTGGAAATTTGTCAATAATAAATGCATATCCCTTTGAAAATTATCTTGGAAAACTAAAATTATTATTAAAAACAGGTAATCTACCACTTCAGCAAATAGCTCATCGAGTTAGAGAATTAGAAGCATTGAACAATGTTAGTGATGTTAACATAAATCCTATTCCTGTACTTAAAAATGAAATCGCTTCCGAAAAACATAATTTAGAACACTGCAAAAAAGTTTTTACAGCAATTGAATTTGGATCAGAATTTATATTAAGCAACAATTTAAAAGACAAATGGTTCTTAACCAAAGAAAGCAAGATAATCTCAATGATTAATGGTACTTATTTCAATGATAAAATACACATTTATGGTTCAGAAATAAAAACTAAACATGATTTTTTTGATTTACCAATTAAGTCCTCTAATTTAGATATATTTATATCTGATGGAAATGTTATGGATCCAAAATTATATTGTTTAAGCCAAATAAAATGTAAATTATTTTCAATAAAATACAAATCAAATATTGTCTTCATACCTCTATTACATACTTTAGATATAAATATAGATTAAAAATTTGGTGATTTTAATTTCTTATTAGATTTAAGTATTTACCTATGTCAGTTTTTGAATTTGAAATAAATACACAAAAATAAATGTTTTATTAGTTTTATTTAAAAACATTTTTTAATCAAATGTTACAAAAGTTGCAATATTTCAAGCGGCTAGTAGATGTATTAGGTACTAGCCCCTCCAACCGTTGCAACTTGCATAATAAGGAACGAAGACACAACAGGAAAAGGTCAAATACCTTCACAGACTCCATAAAATTAAAACTGCATAAGGAACACTAAGTAATAATATTAAAAAATAAATCACAAATATTCTTAAAGTAAAAAAAATATTCTTACAGGTTATCTAAAAAATGTTGAATAAAAACATTTCTTAAATGAATACAGACTGGACTAGAACAAAAATAAATTTTTGGATTTAAAAGTGCACATAAATAATATTTTTAAGGATTTTCCTCTTCAGTTTCCGCATTTTTTTCGGCAGTTTCCTCTGTTGCCTCATCCTCTGCTCCTACCCTCACTTCAACCTGCTTATTCAACTTTTTCCGACAACTTCTCTTTTTAGCATGTTTTAAAATATTGTCTCTAATGCAACTTACTAACTTATCCTTGTGAAAGCGATTGTCTGCTAATACAATTACATCTAATAATAGGTCCATAATACCTGTATATTTCTGGAACGCTATCTTGTCCACGGTTTTGTTTCTGGAAATCCCAGTCCATGTATACTTGATTAAGATTTCAGCAGAAAAAATTGTGTCGATTAATTTATATGTTACTTTTAAACCATCTAACACCCCATTTGTACCACCTACTTTTGACAAGAATTTTTTTAATTCAAGTTTAAAAGTTACATTATTTGTTATTTCTCCATTCAGATTTTCAATTTCTTCAACAGTTTGAAGAGGAAAATTAAATTTTTCAATTAAACTTTCTCCTGGTAAATCACTTTCCTTTAGGGGCTGTGCTGTTTGAAAGTTATCAAATTTCTGATTTATTGCTTCGTAAATTTTATCCAAAAATAGATTTGTTTTTAAATGGTTGTCCTTTACATCTTTTTTTAAAGAACTTATTTCATTTTTTAATAAAGTTAATTCCTGTTCCAATTTATCCATATCAAAAATATGAACAACTGAATTTTCTTGCTCTTGCACTTCTAGACTCTGCTCACAGTACACAGTCTGTGTATCGTGACTCTGCTGATCAAATTTATCCAATTCTGGGTCTATTAAAAAGGGTTTAACCTGCTTAATCATATTATTTCGGTCTTGGAGTTTTACTTCTTTCACTCTATTTTGTAGTATTCTGTAAAAGAAAATAACAGTCATAAATTCAGCACATAGTATATTATAGTCTGCATTATTAAAGAATTTATTTCTCAGCAGGTACTTACTCTTCCTCTTCCTCTGTGTCATTACATTTAATAAACATTTTTTCCAGTTTAAGGGCTTCGTCGAAACTGCTTATATTTGAGCATTTTATAGTGCAAGGAAATGATGGCCAAGTACTTTTGTCAGGCACAGAATGCTGGGTGCCCCTAAGAAGTTCTCTTTCCGAGTTTGGTATATTTGGCCAATATAAAATATTGTTACAGACCCAATCTTCTGGAACAGCCGTGTAGTACATGCCATTCCTTTCTTTTGTTGCAACAATTACGAATGACATATTTATTTACTTAAAAAACAATTTAAAACCAAAATCCCAACCAACGAGAGTTTATGGTTACGACATCTAACCATATTTATTCTTCTCTTTTATATTATTTCGTCTAACAAAGTAGTTGAATTTGTCAGTTTATCTTTCTTCTCCTTTAGTATCATTTGGCCTCCACCATCAAGGGTATTAAGCCAGCTCACTACCAATTTATGTCACACTTTATAGTTACACAGCGAACTATAGGGTGCCTATATTTACTTTTAGGTAAAAATATTAACTTTTAAGTTTAAATTTAAGGTTTTATTACCAAATTAATACTGTGCAGTTACATTATTAAAGTAAATAAATTTACAGATAAGTTAAAAGGTGTTAATAGTATTTTATTATTGGTGTTTGTTACTAATACATAGGGAAAATTAACTTTTAAGGGGAATGAACAACTTTTAAGGATTTTTTTACAATCCTCCATATTTATTTTGCTACAGATGAAGCATCCAAAAAATTTAACAATACAAATATAAGAAAATTAATAAATATAGAAAATATTATGACACAAGTATACTCTGTCTTGAATACTTTGTACTTCTAAGAAGTTTTTTAATAAATATATATATATTTACTGGGTTTTTTGATAATTTTCAAATAATTTTTTTTTAATTACTTTTTAGTGATCTAGCGAATTTAGGAGGCGCATCATTTTTAAATAAGTACAATAACTACTTTATTCAGAAAAATTTGCGGCGCAAGTGTTTTTGTTAGTTGCAATACCAATAATTCATCATTTAAAGTCGAATTGTGAAATTACTTAAAAGTAGAAATTGTATCAATTGAAGTAACACCCGACATTTTGGTTTATTAAATATTATATGAAATAATATATGTGTGTAAAAAAGAAATGTGTAGGTAAAATGAGAGATAAAAGATTCGAAGTAATATTAACGTAACCGTAACTTATTTATTATGTTTTTATACCGTAATAATGACGTAAAAATGTAGTAGCTTACCAAAGTTATTTTGTAGTAATAAAAACGTAATAAACTATTCCCCAAATTAGTAATATATTGGTGTTTACGTGGTTAATTTTATGTTATTGTTACCAGTAAAAATTACTTTAAAGTCAACTGTAAAGTAATAGTTTAGTTATTTTACCCATAAATGTTGCTTGGGATCTTTTAAGGCTAGGTATGTTCGAAAGAACAACCTTCATCCCCTAGCCTTCATCCAAAATGGGATTCTAAATAAATAGATTCTAAGTAAAATACATTATCGTATATTTCATCAATGTTCCTACATTTTTAATTGGTTGTAAACATGTAACGTCACATGTTATAATGTTAACATTGAAGAAAAAAAAACAAAAAAATCATACTGACCATGAGCGTGGACCTAGAACAGCTGTTTGCCATTAACTAAAAAAGTTAATTTTTTTTTAAATATAGTAGTGATAAAAATGATAGATACATATAAAATAAATTTTCTGTATTCTTAATAAAATGTTCATGATTGGGGAGGCCAGTATTAAAAAAACAATATTTAGTAAAACCATAGACTGCACTCATATCTGGAGTGCAAATAATTTCCGATTCATAAATAAACTAATCTTCTAATCGATATATCAGATTATTTGATTCGTTAAAATTAAATTGAAAAACCGATATTTCTATCCGCATAGATAATAGTATATCTGTGTACGTACGATTGTAATTTGTGACGGCGAACGATAAAATACTTCCCTAATAAACTAGTATCCAGTAGTAATTAGGATATTTTAATTTAACGTTACCGTTACGTCATTTTCTCGAAATCTACCCCAGTGGCGTGCCTTAGGATTTCTTGATAAATACATTTTTAAAGACTTGAGTTTTATTAATTAAAAAAAAACTTTGAACTTAATTTGTCCAATTTATATTTCTGGCACTAGAAACCGGAAGTTCTTAAAAGTTTTATAGTTACTGATATAAGACTAAACGACTTGGAAAACTTTGTTGGATAACTTATTGAAATTGAAAGTATACTTCTAATTTATAGTCCACTCGAAAGAGATAAATAAATAAATATACAAAATCAATATAACACGGCTTTACAATCCTTGGAGTTTTTGTCCCAGTTTTGTATAACTGCAAGACAATAAGGGTAGACATTGAATAGTTATATTTCCCTCTAATGCAAGTTGGAAGAGGCAGAAAAAAAGGTACTTTCAAGATTGTTATACACAGAACATAAAAATTATCTAGCATTGACATGTTGCATATTAAAAGGACTACTGATAGATGTATTGTTGTTATAATTTCCTTATTTCAGTTATCTATAATAATAATTATAAGCCTGTAATTTAACAGAATCATTGATTTGCAAATCATCCGAAAAATGCATGTAACACATTCTGTGTTACATTTTTAGTACATTAAATCTTTACACAAAAAATCTTCTGGATGAATTACCGTTAACCGTTCTAAACATTTAAAAGTTGATTATAAACATGTCAACAATATAAGATAATGTTTAATCTGCTGTGGTCAACTCTGAAACTGAAAACTGTAGTTTCTGCGAAAGCGTTACAGAAACGTAGCGTAGCAATTTTTTGCAAACCGCTTAAGCTTCGAGAGTTAGTTTTTCTGACTCCTCATCTAATTGGGAATTGGTTCTCTAGAACGCGATTAGCTTGTCAAAGTGCAGAGAAGTGTTACGAGATTGTACAATCCATATCAATAATGGTTTACATTGTGTATATTAATAGCTCAAAACTTTTGTTTGTGATACATTTTCATTCAAAATAATACATTATTTTCAATCCTTACATGATAACCATTGTAAGCTTACTGGAGAAGCCTGAAATATACAAAAATTCGTGGTGACTCAATCTAACGAATCCTACTATGGACAATTAATTCGAACATTTTTTGCTCTAGTTGAAATCCAATGAAATCAATTAATTTGTGGTCATCTGATTGAATATAACCAATAAAACCAACATTATACTGAAAACAGATCCCATGGGCTGTTTTCAGTAGTAATAACCCAAGGACATTGATAATTGTTCGAAAAAATTTTATAACAGATTTCGAAAGCTTGTTGCTTGGAAACAGACCGACGCCGTAGGCGGAGGTCTGTTGCCTGTAAGCAAAAAGGTTGAAAAAGTTGTTATAAAATTTTTTGAGCATTTATTAATGTTCGAGGGTTATTCGGATAGAAAATTTTTGGCTGGTTATGGAAAAAAATACACTCAATCATGTAGCTATGGATACCTAGGTACATTTCGTTTCATTTCGATTTTGACATTTCAAATATTCAATATTTCAAAATTTCACGATTTGGCATAACAATCCCAACTCAATAAAACCGTACTTGAACATTGACGAAGAACATCATAATAAAATTATTAACAGCATGCGTAGTGGAAATACATCTTCATCAGTTATAGAAACTAATATATCTGGATCTTCATTAAATTTTTCTAATTGTTTCTGCTCTGTATTTTTTTTCCATAACCAGCCAAAAATTTTCTATCCGAATAACCCTCGAACATTAATAAATGCTCAAAAAATTTTATAACAACTTTCTCAACCTTTTTGCTTACAGGCAACAAGCTTTCGAAATTTGTTATAAAAATTTTTCGAACAATTATCAATGTCCTTGGGTTATTACTACTGAAAAGAACCCCGGTGTCTGTTTTCACTCTTTTATGAATACATTTTGACTTTGACGTTTCAAATATTTAATATTTCGAAATGTCATAATTTGTTCTGTATGTGTTTCTATAATTAGCAAAAACATTTCTGTTAGAATATCCCTCGAACATTAATAAATGCTCAAAAATGTTATAACAACTTTCTCAAGCTTGTTGCTTGTGGTTAAAGCCCGGTTCTGACGGTGCAATTCATCAACGCAATTTAGTTTTAGCAACTTTTTGCCGCAACACTTCTCCTTTCAAAGTTGCACATCAAGTTCCTACTGTTGCAGCACTTTCTTAGGAAAATACCATATTGTTGCTAACATTGAAAATAGTTACCATATTTGTAACATTAGATGAACTCAACTTAAACTTTAGAAATAATAAATGAAAATTTTCAAAACATCGATTTATTGCAATTTGTAATAAACATAATTACAGATCTAGAACAGATAACGAGATAACCTCGTAACTGCCATTTCAGTTTGCCACACCATTAGATATTTTAGGTTTACGTAGAAAAAGTTACCAAGTGGCTGCAACTTGTGACATAGGTACAATTAGAACCACTACTATTTTGGTGCAACTCGATTGCATTAATCAGTTGCATCAGTTATGAAATTTTCTATCAACTATCAGTTAATTTTGAAGTACTTTAACTATTTTTTTATTAAAATAAAATATTGCCAAATTGCTCTGTTAGGGAAGATAGATATTAAAATATTGCAAATAACATACACGATTCGGTATGGGACGGGGAAATGGAGAGTAATTATTTCATCAGAAGAATGTACGATGTAAAAGTAGTAAAAAATAAATAAGCGACTGACCGCAAAAGTTCTGGACACCTGCAAAATAGTATATTAAACAACGCATTTCATATGGAATTCTGTTATGACACGAGTTCAAGTTTAAAAAACGAATCGCGAAGCGATGAGTTTTTTAAAGAACGAGTGTCACAACAGCCATATGAAATAAGTTGTTTATAATATTTTTTATATTTTGCCCTTTTTACCATTTTTTAAATTAATTTTTTATTTTTATATAATTACGAAAATTTTTATTTTAAAAAGTATGTCGGCAGCACTGTGTAATTTATAAAATTTGACAGTTGTGACATTTAAATTATCAAATGTTAATGTTTTAAAATATTTTAAAAAGAATAATATACCAATAATAATATATTATATAAGTAAAATATTATATTCATATTCACAGATACTTTCTTAAAGAACAATATAAAAAATGAATAAATTGCTATTAGCCACAAATGTCAATGTCAATAGTCTTGCCTTTAGATACTTCACTCATGTCGCCAACCATTTAAAACGAAAATTTGCGTGCATAAAAGTTACATTACGATACGCAAATGCGTTTTATAATGAAGATTTTTATAAGTGCGAAATATAAAAAATTAATTTAGCTAAAAACATCAAGACATTGGAGAATTCTGTTGTGTATTGAGTATATAACTTTGGACGTTTCTCTTGTATTTACTTGTTTCTGCCATTAGTCCATAAACTGTCTCTTGCAGTTTAGTAGTTCTGAGTTAAAATTTACCTTCTTTCATTTTATGAATTACCTTTTTGTTTTATACAAACAAAACAGCACCTTCAACCATTATCGTCATATCTTTTATTCCAAGTAATTCGTTTAATGAACAAGCAATTTAGATTTTCCGCGTGTGCGTTCGATACGAGTTGCATTCGTTTTTATAAATTCAAATGTACAAGGTCGTCGATCAATTTAACTAACTCTGAGGTCTGAATGTTAAACAACCCGTGGTTTATAATGCATTTTGATGACGAATTGAACAATAATTAACGAGATTCAGCAGTGATTTTAAATAAATAAATCCTTTATAACGAGAAGTTAATATCCGGAATACTTTAATTTTTTTTGTTTAATCGGTAATTTATTTTTAATCGTGACTTAATTTAATTAAGAACTGTAATGAAATTAGATTTTTATTAATAAATACTCTATTGTTTTCCCAATGGACAGGGTGTGCCCAGATAAACGGTTAATTAGAAATCCTGAATGTGCCAATTTAAATGATCAATATAGGTAGGTATTGAAAAGTATTATTAAAAACTATAGAGCGCTTTCCTTTACAATGAAGTTGAAGATGTAAATAACTTCCGGTTTGACTGGAAGCAGTAAATACATGGCAATGTTTTTAAAGTTAAAGGAGGAATACTGTAACATTTCGTAAGTCTTGTAGAGCTCCACTTTATCTATAGTCGCCTATAAGGGTTTCCAGTATATCTAGAAGACAACAGCTTAAAAAATTAGAAGCCTTACTTGACTTATAAGGAAAAATCTCTATAATGGAGTCAATCTCAACAATCTGCGCTATTCTTAAAGGATGGCAACAACTCATAGACAAGATAAGTGAAGCAAGTTAAATATAATGTCTGAACATAAACACAAAAAATTGAAAGGTAGGGAAATAGAATAGAGCGTGTTTCGCAATATCCATACCTGGGTACAATTAATAATGAGTTATACAATAATTCGCAAGAGATCAGGATCGATAAGGCCAGAAGTGTTATTAATTCGGCTCAGTATTCAAGAGTCGTTTTTTTTGGCTGAGATGCAAAAACTCATGTTCCAACGGGCCCTTCTCAGGACCCGAACAATGTTGGACTCATCAATGCTAGGATGATGCCTACCAACCAAAGCTACCTCAAAACTCGCCGTTGTCTCCGTCTGGTAATTACTACCCTAGCATACTTCAAGACGGGCGGGCGGCGGTCCCTCATACATCCTCCATTTACTCTGCCACTCAGAAACATTCTCTTCTACTAACCATACTCTCCACTGCCTTACTCACCTCCATCCATTCCTAATGGCTTAATCCTTGCATGTACTCCCGCTCTTTCACCTCACACTTCCGCCCCGTACAGCATACTCTGCTCAATCGTTCTACCAATAACTCTTCTCTTTCAATCTCCCGGTCCTTTCACATTATACATCAATCTGCCCAGCCATGCCGCCCGAATTTTCGCCATATGCGCTGCCTTCGACATATGGTTTTTGAACGCTAGCTGGCTATCCAATCACAAACCTAGGTATTTTACCGATTCTTCCATGTGAATTTTCTTTTCTTTCGCTATCACCTCCAACTCCCCTCGCCTTGCGCCTAGAGCGTCGGTCCCAATACCGACCCCTGAGGCAATCTCCACTCCAAACCCAGCCAAGGCCCAGCACTGCCATTTTGCTGACCCCATTGAACGCATTCCCGACGTCGAAGAATACAAGTAGGGCCAGTTTTTTACTTCTCCAACTGCCGTCCCTAGCATTTCCACCAAGCTCATCACACAAACCCATGTTCGTTTCCCCTATTTCTTTCCACTTCCTCCTCTATTCTTGTTTCTATTATCCCCTCCAAAACTTTACTTATCCCACACACCAGACTGATGGGCCTGTTTTCCCCTGTCTGCTTCCCCTCTCTACCCGCCTTCGTCACTGTGCCTATTTTCCACGCTTCCGGAAACTCTTCCTCCCTCAGCACCTTGCTGAAAAGTTCTAAGAAATACTCCCCATTATTGTCCAACAGTTTTTTTGTTAACTTCCCTGTCAGGCCATCTACTCCTGGGGCCTTGATACCACCCCCTTCCTTCTTTATTTCCTCCATCTTACCCTTACATTTACCTTTTATCCTTAACATCCTTCGTTCTTTCTTGCACTCCCACAACTTTTCGATTTTCTCATTCCACCAATAATTAGCCCTCCTCCGGTTTTCGTCCAACAATGCCTTCTACCTTCTGCAACCTCTATTTCCAGCTTCCTTATGTCTGTCTCCACGTACCTATGCAAGCTCAAACTTTCCTCATCATCCACGACCCTACAGCTATTCACTCTTTTTTCCAGCCATTCATGGTTCGTGATCTTATCTTACACACAACAGCTGATTTTCAGGTGCTATGTCTTCTGTGGGAACCGATGTAACTGCCGCCAAATTTGAAGCCTTTGAAGCTCTGGCTATACAGAAGAATGTTAAGAGAAAAGTATCATATATTGAGGTGTTTTAGACATATTAAGCTAGCTTAGCAAAGTTATCCGAATCAAAATTTTTATAGATGGTATTTTTTTGCTGCAGTTTTTTTTGAGAAAAAAAAACAACTAGGGCTCAACTAGGACACTTTTCGATAGCAAGAATTATTTGCTGATTATGTGACATAATTGCTGATGAAAATTGCCTTTAAAATAAAATAAAAAACCCATCTTGATAACAACATGAGAAGAGTGATCTGGTTGAATAAAATCATTTTGCTACAGTAAGATGGTAGCAAATAATTATCTGAATTATTTGCTGTAGAAATACATCGGATGATAATTAATTGCTATTGAAAATTGCCTTAAAAATTAAAAAGACCTCTCTCGGCACCAAAATGACAAGGGTGATGTCGAATAAAATAATTTTGATTTAGTTTAATGGTAGCAAATAATTATAATTCGGTATATTTCTACAGCAAAAAATTCAGATAATTAATTGTTGTGGTAGTTTAAATTTAAGCTAGTTGAGCTCACTGTTTTACAAAATGTGCTGCGGCAAAAATATTTTTCTGATAAAAAAAAGGGAAAAATTACAAGATACCACAATAGGTACGAACTACTTCAACGAATCCTGCAAGGCAAACTAGAAGACAAGTGGTGGCCAGGAAAAAGAAGACTATCCTGGCTTGCAAAGTTAATAAATTGGTTTGATAAAGTTCTACGCAACTCTAGCAGATGCCTTTTGGGATATTAATTTTTCTGTCTACTGATGTTCTCTATTACGTATTTTTTCTAATACTCAATCGGATTCAACACATAACAAAGAAATATAAAGTTTGTAACAACTGATATGGAAGGTGAATTTGATAACACGTCACTAAAGAAAGAGTAGTAGACAGTAGACATAATGGTAAAAAACTGGATATCATGTCTACTATATACAAGTAAGGTGTAATTGAACACAGGTCAAAACACTGTCACCATTTCTTAAAACAGAGGGTGCCCTCGAGGGGTATTATCAACCTTTTTATGCAGCCTTACTGTAGATGAACTGTTGATCGGTCTGACTAACCGCATATTACGCCAAGATGTGCAAAAAAAACAAAGTTAAATAAGAAAAGTCAATGGGGCCACACATTCATGTAGAAGATAGACAAAAATCGTGTATTATAGTAAACTGATGGGTCAACAACAGAAAGAGGTAGGTCAAAGTTGTGTGAACCTCGAGAGCCTAGGTTCACATCCTACAATGTTCCAAGTATAAATATATGCCAATATTCTGACAGCCAATCAGCAATCAAATCGCTCAAACATAAGTTGGACAAGCATAACACAGTACCTAGTTCTTCTTTGGCTCCCTGGACAGTCGGGAATAAAAGGGGATGAAATAGCAGATATACTAACCAGATGGGCCCTAAAAGGTCCAAACAATGTCTCGGACTAATTAAATCTAATCTAAGAATACTTAGAGGAATCCTAACTGGACACTGTAAATTAAGAGAACATATACATAGATTATGAATAGAGGGAAAGGCGGAATGCAGGTAGTGTAAGAGTGAAGATGCTAACTCAATATTTTCGCAAATTGTACTGCCTTTGAATATGAAGACGATCGACATCATCTAAGCAAGTAAGGGGACACAATATCAATAACATCTTATAGGTCGCAATGATACAACCGAGTTTGTACTACATTCATGCATCTGGGCCGGTATTCTCAACTCACTCCTCTCACAGCGAGCGATCACAAAAGGGAGTGATTTGATGGGCAGCGATATGGCTTTTCTAGATTCTCATGTATCCCTCCGCTCGCAAATTTATGACACGAGCAACTGGTACACATGAAAGCGAGTGAAATAAAGCACTCCTCTTTGACATGAGCGATCCATGCGAGGAGAGGGCATGAGAATCGATTTGGCAGTGAATTTCACTCCCCTCGCATTCAACGACATCGATATCGCTCCAAGCGAGGACCTGAGAATACCGGCCCTGGACTTCTGTGATACGAATACTACGTCTAATTATTGCTATTCTGTAATAAGTAATAACAGAACAATAACAGAAGAACTTTATAGCGGTTTTTATTAACCGGTGTGAAGTTAGCGGCCAAATTTCCAGCGGCCGAATTTCCGAAAGTACCCGAATGCCAGTGGCGGCCGTTTCATATCATCAAATGCCGTGCCTTTAAAAGCGGCTACAGTAAATCTAAACTACTGTTGTCAATTCGCGATTTATACGCAAAAATGCCATTGCATACTTGATATACTTAAGCACTAGCTACTGTTATTACCTTGCAGACAGTTTACCAACAAAAAAACCTCTAACAAGGTGAATCCACCCATATTCTAGTTTCGAAAAATAACCAAAAATGCTACTTACAAATCGAAAGCCAAAATGAAATTCGGTATATAGGAAGCTTTTAACATACCCCTGCTACTGTTAAAACGCCAGTTCCTTGCAGGCCGTCTAACAGGGTGAAACCACCCGTAATCAGAAATAAATATAAAAAAATTCAAAAATGCTACTTACAAATCGAAAGCCAAAATGAAATTCGGTATATGGGAAGCTATTAACATACCCCTGCTACTGTTAAAACGCCAGTTCCTTGCAGGCCGTCTAACAGGGTGAAACCACCCTTAATCAGAAATAAATATAAAAAAATTCAAAAATGCTACTTACAAATCGAAAGCCAAAATGAAATTCGATATATAGGAAGCTATTAACATACCCCTGCTACTGTTAAAACGCCAGTTCCTTGCAGGCCGTCTAACAGGGTGAAACCACCCTTAATCAAATAAATACAAAAAAATTCAAAAATGCTACTTACAAATCGAAAGCCAAAATGAAATTCAGTATACAGGAAGCTATTAACATACCCATGCTACTGTTAAAACGCCAGTTTCTTGCAGGCCGTCTAACAGGGTGAAACCACCCTTAATCAAATACATACAAAAAAATTCAAAAGTGCTACTTACAAATCGAAAGCCAAAATGAAATTCGGTATATAGGAAGCTATTAACATACCCCTGCTACTGTTAAAACGCCAGTTCCTTGCAGGCCGTCTAACAGGGTGAAACCACCCTTAATCAAATAAATAAAATAAAACTTCAAAAATGCTACTTACAAATCGAAAGCCAAAATGAAATTTGGTATATAGGAAGCTATTAACATATCCTTGCTACTGTTATAACGCCAGTTCCTTGCAGGCCGTCTAACAGGGTGAAACCACCCTTATTTAGGAGTAATTATAAAAAAATTCAAAAATGCTACTTACAAATCGAAAGCCAAAATGAAATTTGGTATATAGGAAGCTATTAACATATCCTTGCTACTGTTATTACGTCAGTTCCTTGCAGGCCGTCTAACAGGGTGAAACCACTCTTAATCAGAAATGAATATAAAAAAAATCAAAAATACTACTTATAAATCGAAAGCCAAAATGAAATTCGGTATATAGGAAGCTATTAACATACCCCTGCTACTGTTAAAACGACAGTTCCTTGCAGGCCGTCTAACAGGGTGAATTTTGAATTTTTTCATATTTATTTCTGATTACGGGTGGTTTCAACCTGTTAGACGGCCTGCAAGGAACTGGCGTTTTAACAGTAGCAAGGATATGTTAATAGCTTCCTATATATCGAATTTCATTTTGGCTTTCGATTTGTAAGTAGCATTTTTGAATTTTTTTATATTTATTTCTGATTACGGGTGGTTTCACCCTGTTAGACGGCCTGCAAGAAACTGACGTTTTAACAGTAGCAAGGGTATGTTAATAGCTTCCTATATACCGAATTTCATTTTGGCTTTCGATTTGTAAGTAGCATTTTTGAATTTTTTCATATTTATTTTTGATTACGGGTGGTTTCAACCTGTTAGACGGCCTGCAAGGAACTGGCGTTTTAACAGTAGCAGGGGTATGTTAATAGCTTCCTATATACTGAATTTCATTTTGGCTTTCGATTTGTAAGTAGCATTTATGAATTTTTTTATATTTATTTCTGATTACGGGTGGTTTCACCCTGTTAGACGGCCTGCAAGGAACTGGCGTTTTAACAGTAGCAAGGATATGTTAATAGCTTCCTATATATCGAATTTCATTTTGGCTTTCGATTTGTAAGTAGCATTTTTGAATTTTTTTATATTTATTTCTGATTACGGGTGGTTTCACCCTGTTAGACGGCCTGCAAGGAACTGGCGTTTTAACAGTAGCAGGGGTATGTTAATAGCTTCCTATATACCGAATTTCATTTTGGCTTTCGATTTGTAAGTAGCATTTTTGAATTTTTTTATATTTATTTCTGATTACGGGTGGTTTCACCCTGTTAGACGGCCTGCAAGGAACTGGCGTTTTAACAGTAGCAGGGGTATGTTAATAGCTTCCTATATACCGAATTTCATTTTGGCTTTCGATTTGTAAGTAGCATTTTTGAATTTTTTTATATTTATTTCTGATTACGGGTGGTTTCACCCTGTTAGACGGCCTGCAAGGAACTGGCGTTTTAACAGTAGCAAGGATATGTTAATAGCTTCCTATATACTGAATTTCATTTTGGCTTTCGATTTGTAAGTAGCATTTTTGAATTTTTTTATATTTATTTCTGATTACGGGTGGTTTCACCCTGTTAGACGGCCTGCAAGGAACTGGCGTTTTAACAGTAGCAAGGATATGTTAATAGCTTCCTATATACTGAATTTCATTTTGGCTTTCGATTTGTAAGTAGCATTTTTGGTTATTTTTCGAAACTAGAATCTGGGTGGACTCACCTTGTTAGAGATTTTTTTGTTGGTAAACTGTCTGCAAGGTAATAACGTCTCAACAGTAGCTAGTGCTTAAGTATTTCAAGTATACAAGGGCGTTTTTGCGTATAAATCGCGGATTGACAACGGTAGTCTAGATTTACGGCAGCCGATTTTAAAGGCACGGCATTTGATGGTATTAAACGGCCGCCACTGGCATTCGGGTACTTTCGGAAATTCGGCCGCTGGAAATTTGGCCGCTAACTTCACACCGGTTTTTTATTATATGATTTAACTCATTTTATTTTAAACGTACATAGCTGAAACTGAAAAGCTAAAGTTGATAAAAAATGTTGCTTATGAATTTGAAACTCAACAACACGACAAGTTTCCAATTGTTTCTATAGTTCCCATTTAGCTGCGATTTGTTACCCGTCGATTGTGGTGTTACTTACGAGTGTGACTAACCTTGAATACAACGGACATCAAAAGTGATATTATTAAGCGTCAAAAAGCTTCGACGACGAACCAAACATAAGAGAGAGTTCACTAAACTAAATTCATGGTCAACCAGTTGGCGAGAACCGAGCGAGTGAAATAGTGGTAATTATTATATCGAGTTTCTATGTTATACCTGTCTATAGATATATTATGGTGGCGCTCATCCGTCATAAATAAAGTTCAACGCCAATTACAGTATATAGTGTGGAAAAGCCAAATTGATTATTTCGATTACTGTACATATTTATATAAAACCCCGACACACGCCAAATTTAAATTATAAATTGACATTCTTTAAAGTGAAAATGTGATCCCTACCTTCACCCCCTTTGAGTGACAGTTACAACCCACAATTTTTTAAATGGAAAGAATAGGCTTGTGATATATGGTTTAAAAGGTCTTTGTTCTCTATCCAAAAATGTTGGATTTTTGGATAAAGAATGTAGAAACATTTCAAACGTAGTATCACAAGCCCATAATACCCATTAAAAAAATTGGGGGTTGCAACTGTCACTCAAAGGTGGTTGAAGGTAGGGATCAAATTTTCACTTTAAATAGTGTCAATTTATAATTTAAATTTGGCATGTTTCGGGATTTTCTATAAATGTGTACATTAAACGAAATAATTAATACTGTATTTATATCAGTTATTTCTATTGGGAATACAAAATAATCAATTTCAATTAGACAAATTTATATGTTCGTATTTCTTATTTTTAAGCACAAAAAATATTCACCTTGTAAATTTGTTATTATAGTTCCTCCTTTAGTAGGTACTTAACTGTTTGAATGTCATAAAACGGTATATTATTTAATTGTTAAAACTATGTTAGTCTTCACCCTGTATAGTTAAAGATAAATAACTCATTTTTCCATTTTTTATAATGGATTTAAAGGTAGTAGATAGTATAAGAGTTATCCGCTCATATCATATAGATCAGAAGAATGATTTATGGTATCCAGCAAATTTTAAACTCCTCGCATGACTATTTGACCTGGATACAAAATTTAGAATACATTTGTACTTTGCAAAATAAAAATCGATTCAATGTGTATCTAACAAATGGGAAATACAAATAAAACCAACAGCATTGTTAGGTTATTGGCAGATCTTTGCCCCCTGTCTTGGATCAATTTCTGTACTATAGTTCGTCTCGGATTTCAGGAAAAAAATTATGCTTCTATTTGGATTCTGGATTTGGTTGGGTGGTCAACCTCAACACAACGCTGTCACAACCCTGTTCTGCATCAGTTTGGTCAATCAATTTAGGATTTTTAAAACGTTGCAGTTTTAACTGTAGGCAACAGTTTGTCGTTTTCTAAACGTTGCTGAATTGACCTAAAAACATCTACCTACATGCATCTGCGCCCTCTTGTGTGGAAGTTGATAAAATAGTAATTTTGTTAACCAGTAATTACTTATGGTAAAAATTGACACTTAAGAAAGCTCTGACAACTGTACTGTTATTATCAAATTGTTAAATCTTAAGCTCATGACATATCCTATAATATTGATGAAAATCAGCGATTTCCTATCAAGAATTAGCGACGCATTTCATTTTACTGTCGAAAATACTATTACTTTATATCAAAAATCACGCGCGCCTTCAATCTGTTGCGAATTTCTCAAAATTCAAAAATTAAAAAGAAATATAAAAAAAAAATTTGTTAAAAATATTTGAGATCAATGTTGATTCAAACGAAAAATGAATGTGATATTTATGAATTGTTACTAGAGAACTAAAATATGGCTTTAAAATCCTTTGTTTATGTTTGTTTATATCCGAAATTTTAATGGCCGACCATGTTTTCAAAGATAATTACAGTTTAAACATGGCGTAGGGGTAAAATAAGCGTCAAAGCAACTCTGGTTATCAGACAACTAAAAAGTATACTAACTTTCAACCTTAGTCTGCTAGACAACTAGCTTTATAACCGAGTCGCGAATGTAGTTGCTTTTCTGACTTATCACTAAACTAAGTTTAACTTTTGTTAGAATCACACTATCCGCTTCACATTTTGCGCCTCTCTGTGTCATATAGCTATCAGTAGTGTCTATTGTCATATTGTACCGTATTTACTATCGTTATACATATTTTTTTTAAATAATCTGCAAAAATAGTTCCTAGTAATAGTTATACAAAAAGCACCCAAGAGGTAGAACCAGTACCCCACCAATGGGAAGAAAATGGGACTGCATACTGCCCCCCCCCCACAAAGAGTCAAGTCAGCCAACAGCAGTGAAATGCTGGTAGTAAACCAAATAAAAAATCATGGAAGAAGTACGATTGTTTGATGAAAGCTAGCAATATGTTATATATGCTTCTGGTCAGGCAGACCAAAGGTACAAATGCACTAAAAAAATGAATTGCCCTCATATGATTTTAGCTTTAATAAGCAGAGGATAGTAAAAAATTCGATGTGCACACCAAGATCCTGAAATGCCTTGTGAAATGCTAACTGCTATATCTAGATCAACAGTCTCTGATGCTGGAATCAGTGAAGGTGATGATGAAAAGACAATTGGTAACGACTATGATTTAGTACTGGAGAAGCTGTCCATACTGGAATCTAAATTTGATTAAATATTCTTATTTTAGATAAAGAAAAAATGGTAGAAAAGTCTGCTGATATTTCTGTGCGTCTTGACAATCTTGATGCTATATTGAAGAAAATAGAGTCTTCCTTCACAATTACTGAGAATGAAATCCAAATATTTCCAATTGACATGGTACCTGCCTTAGAAAAGTTAGAGAAAGATTTACAGAACAAGGCCTTAAGAAAAAAGTTTTTACTCATCTGGCCAGATCAGCAATGCCATATAAAACTGCATGCTACAAATTGGCAAGCATTATGTTTACAAAAGAGCTACTCACTAAATACTCATGGAGAGGTAGAGGTATGAGTAGAAGTTTGAAGAAGAAAGCTTTCAACAAGTTAACTGGGATTTTAGACTTATTTTATAATGTGGTGTACAAATCCGATAATTAATGTTTCCCGACAGAGCACCGTCTCACTCTCATTCCCAAAATTTTTAGCACTTGTATTCAGCTGGGTAAACGTTATGTTAACGTCTTAGTTTAACTAAAGTCATGCTCAACATTGAGACGACGTTGTCCGGTGATTTAAGGAGCGTCTATTCATGAACCACTAATTTCTACACCAGGTACAAGTTTGGTATATTATGTGGTTATCATTGCCAAAATGCTACTTGGGTATATTATGTTACTTTTGACATCTGTTAGTTAGGTACTTTTAGGACTGCACCCGAGAGCGAGATGTGTCTCTCGTTCCCGTCTCGCTTTTACGAGACGAAAAACTTTTGAAAACATTTTATACGAGACCACAAATGGTGCACCCTGAGTCTGGTAAAAATTTTTGTTAAAAAAATAAGAAAGTCTTCATTAATAAACACTTCTATATGAAATGTTTTATTAATATTTAGAGAGTCGAGACTAAACAACTGATAACGAGACGAAACTAAGACAACAATACTTATTTTTCCTTTTTCAGAACGAGACGGAGACGAGATTTTTAAGTCTCGCCCTATCTCGTCTTGTGAAACTAAAACATAACCCAAATACTTTTTGAATGACCAAATATTCTTATTTGCAAATTTATGCATAGGGTACTTCTTGGATTCTATGGATTTGGTCTAGGAGCATGGTCTCGCATTAGAAGTATACTCTGTTGTTTTTTCAGCTCAAAATTAAGTATTTTTATCCAATGTGGAAGTAATTCAATGCGAAATTTTCTTTGATCGACGTACAACTGTTATTGACTGAAGTTTGTACCAAATTTCGTGGTAAATTTTTGGGCTTTAGCTTACGTTAAATTAGATTAGGTTATTTATGTATTACAAGCACTTTGTCTCAGATAATGCAACAGATCAATCTATATAAAAATGCTAGAAAAACTGAACATTTTTTCCATTTTGTAAATGTTTGCGTTTATAATTATGGAAATAGTAGAACCTCTCCAACGGGACTGACTAAAGATTAAAAAAATTTTAAATAAAAAATTGTAATATTTTAAATAATTGGTTTTCTTACAATTTCCAGTACAATATTTTCAGTGAAATGTCTTCTACTTACCGGCACGACCGAACGAGTTTTACAACAGCAAAAATTTGCCAACCAATGCCAATATTTCAATTATATAAGTTGTGTAACTGCAATAAACCTTGCCCTCTTGTCAGAATGAGGACGATCTGAAGCAACTGTTGCTTCAATTGCCCGCAAATTACTTACGCACGACCTTTGTCTGAACATTCAATTATTAATGTAATAATATACGAGGTACACCTTAAATATTTTCCTAAATTAATTTCCAGTACAAATCTTAAACTAATAAAATGTCTCCAAAAGTTATTACCATATTAATTTTTCTATGGTTGAATCTTTTTTAAAGTAATTGATGAATTTATTTCATGTTCTTAAAATCTTAATCTTTGCGTTTCGGGCTTAGCTTATGTAGTACAAAGAAATAAACAGCTCCTCGAATATTCTAGTCTGAAGTGTTTGATATAATCTCGGCTTAATCTTCAAGTCCTTCTGTCTGACTTAAAAATCCAAATTCGTTAGAGCTTTAGCTAGATATACAGAAAACAATTCTAATATTTTCGTTTGTTTTTTTAATCGTTACAATACCCACAGTACGACCTTCGACTGATCTTTAGAGTTTAAACGTGTTCTTCTTGAGTCATCAAAGTGTTTTTTTTTATCCTTAATATGCAAACTAAAACAATTTTTACGTGATTGTTACGCTATCTGGATAAATGTAACCTTTCAAATTATTATTATATCTGTTTGACAATACCGGGTCTTTGTCTAGCGTTTACATATATGAAATACATTCCAGATAGCCCAGCATTTCCTTCGTTAACTATACGAAACGATGACGTAAACTAATTGAAGTTTAAAAAATACAGTATCATTCAATAAAACGACGTCACGCTTTTTGTTAGTTCTACGGTAATAGTGAAGTTGTTATTATTATTATTATGTGTACATGCAATTATTATGTAACTATGCAACTAAAACGGTCTTAGCCAGTAGCGCATCGTTACAAATTTTAGAATAAACATTAATTTGAAGCTCAGATAATGCTATTTTAATTTTATTTAATTAAAAGAAACTATTGGTAACAAGGTAAAGTGTAAATGGTAGGATTCCCGTGGCTTACTGGAATCATTCTTAAATATAAATGTCCTTAAATTAAACGGTCCACATACATCAGTGTGAATTATTAACTCACCAGGTTGTAAGTTGTAAGATTTAATGTGTCTTTTATTTTGATGACCAAGTCTCTCGTGATTTAGTTGAAGATCTTCATTACTTACTACGTTCAGAAAGCCTTCCAAAACGAGATCTCTTGCCTGTGAGTAATACTTTATCGCTATTGCGATCATGAATAGGTGGAGAGGCATGTGAATCTTGCCCAATTTGTTGGGTATTTGTGGACTCTGGCAGTAATGATCCGACTTCTTGAGATTCATCTTTACTTTCTTCGATATTATTTGGGATAAGTCGATTGGATACCTTCGACGTGCTTCTGCTAGGTCGCCTTAACAAAGAATAATGCCAGTTGCTTTCTAGTAGTTCAGCTTCTTCAACCAGACGATCTGTTTTTGAATGCCGAACGTTTCGTTTCACTAGTACTGGTCTAGGTGTCGATAGCCAGGACGGCAACTAGTGTCCATTTGGAGACCGTGCATAAGTAAAAAGTTTCTCGTAAAGGCTAGTATTAATCGCAGTATACAGGAGAGAACGGATTAATAGAAGGCATCTTTTAGGACTTTTTCCCAGTTTTCAGTGGATACACCGTTTTAACGCAAGCTTAGTTGGATCGTTCGCCAGAGTGTTCCATTTAGGCGTTAAATCTGGCTGTTGTCCTGCGGGTTGTATGAAATTGTTCTTGATGAAGCGATATTTGATTCTCTTAAAAAGATTCTAAATTCCTCTGACATGAACGAAGTGCCTTTGTCACTATGTATGTACAGTGGCTGACCGAATGTAAGCTTAAGAAGCTTACAGCATTAAGAAGTTGGCCTTTTACTTTCAAAAATGTTGGCTTTATTTCTGTGTATATTTGGCAGAGTAAGGTAGATTTTTTGAACGTACCCAATAGAACATGAAACCACGACAGGATGGCAAAGCGCATCGTGAAGCTCTTTCAGTTTGTTAGTGCTCGCGATAGAGCGTCCTCTGCTGTGTTGTGGGAGCCTGGTCTATATATAATATCATAATTGAAACAAGATAGTTCAAGTCTCCAGTACATAATCTTTTCATTTATAATCTTGCTGTTATGTTCTTGATTAAACATGTAAGATACCGATTTTTGATCCGTAATCAAGAGGAAATGTTTTCCCATTAAATAGTGTATCCACTTTTTGATACGCTAAGGCAACATTCTGGACCTGACAGTGTTCCAGAAAAAAAGACTTTTGGACGACCCCTTTGCGTGCAATGACGTCGGTCTCAACAGTAAAAGTTTCTTTTTCGTCAATTGCTAGAAGAGTAGCTTTTTTACGTCAGATTTGATACTCTTTTGTTCATTTAGTGTCAAGCTATACATACATTTATTAATTTTAATAACTTTAACAACTATCACAAAATGTAGCAAGTATATATACATAATTTGACACCACCGTATGTGACACATATGTCAAACAACTACTAATACAGAGTAATAAGATTGTCTATTGTTCTACCTTCAAATTTGTTTTGAACGAAAAAAAAGCTTTCTGGTTATGTAGCTAAAATTTTACTTATAAGCAAAACATCGGAAAAATGACTTTTGCAAGAACGATTAGTTACAGTTTTTTTTCTTACAATCCCAGTTTGTATCTCGTCCCAGAGATTGTTTAACTTCGATACATGAGTGATAGTGTCATCTTCAGCTTGTTTTTTGTAACTAAAGCATTGGATACATTTATCATACATTTTATCATCTGTCGATGCATCGAAAAGTCTGTGTAACTCCTACCGTACTTCACTTGGTAATTGAAATCGTATAACCTTTTGAAGTGTCTCTTCCATCATATTTGTATCTAAACCAGGTAGAGCATTATTATCTTCTTTAAGCTTTAACATAAACTTCTAAACAGGATTCATATTTGGCTGTTTTTTCTGCTTCAGTAGTTGGCGACAATGCTGTAGGGGGTAACAGTTTTCCTTCAATGACGTCTACAGCTCGAGAAATTCCTTTCAACAAAATGTACATCTTATACTACTGTTTATACTAGACCGTGTTCTGGGCCTCGTATTCTGTTGAGAGTAAACGCAGTAGTGGTGAATTTAAAATATATTACTTAAAAGGATTTCTAATATATTACTTAACTTTTCATTTATCAAAAATAACAGACATGTAAATTAACAAAAAAAACTAATTACGATGTAAACAAAGCTCATTGAATGCTTTTGTTTTCTGCTAGATCCAAAATTTTTTGGAATGTTCTTGTAGAAGAGCGATAGGCGGAATACTATTGGAGTAGTAAATCTTTATATTATGTATATTTTGGTAGATTAAACATATTTGCATCAAACCGTATGGAGTTGGAGATTTAAATATGTCAGAAGTTATGTGTTAGCAACTGTACAAAGAAAGAAACACATATTTAGCATTTGCTGAAAATGTTTTAAAATATTATTTATTTTGCAGGAAGTAAAAAAGGGTACTCTTATTTTCTAGGAGGGATTTGTTTCTTTATCGCAAGTTGTGTTATTGACTGGTTTTCTCGCAGCTGTGCAACCAAAACAATTAATCAGTAATTCAACAGAAACGTAACAGTAAAACTCCAATAAATTCGTGAAGTTTCGTTTATTACCAATTCTTATCACACCTTAATATTTGATATACATTTTTTATCAATCAACGATAAGAACCACATTTAACCTTTAATGTCAAATTAGATAAGAGCGCACTACGCATAAAAATTTAAAGTATTGCAGTTTGTTTTGGCGAAAGAGTGTCCCAGAGAGACATAGTCGTACACGAGGAGTTTCTAAGAGGTTTAGAAATAAAATTTCTTTAGCAGATCTTTTGTAGTCCATTGTTTTTTAATAATTTTTAATTGTTAAAAATGTTGGTATTTGTTTTGCTCTATATTCATAATAATATTCATGTTCAAAGCTACAAAGAACACGGTTGAATAATGAGATGAGACAGAGAGAGAAATATGCTTTATTGTGAATAAAAAAATATGAACATTTTAGAGACTAAGCTAAGTAAACTCTTAAGAAAAATAAATATATCAAACTGTTTTTAGTTATTGATAGATTTAGGAACTTAGCAAACATATTCCAAAATGAATAGTGCTGGAATTAAGTTCACAATATGATCTGTTATGTAGGCCAAAAACAAAACGTATTACCCTTTTCTGTAGTTTAAAATCGGAATAGAAAAGATCTACAGTACAAAACTCACAGAAAGGTATTCATTATTCACATCTTATGCCATATTTACACTCAGCCCTGATAGACAAGGAAATGGGCAGCGCGAGTATGTAAATACGTCACTCAATAGGCATGAACAGGGGCGCTGCCCTTGCTCATGCCACTGCCCTTTCTCATGCCACTGCCCTTACGCGGCGTAAAGTCGTCAATCTTTAAATCAGTCATATCATTAATAATTAACCACTGCATATGCAATAAAAGTGTGTGTAACAAAATCTTGTAGTTAACACAGTCAAATGCCTTAGCAAAGTAAAAAATAATTTGTATTTTCAATTGAAGCAAATCATCCATATCTCAAATGTGACTCTTCTTAAATAAAGAAAGGAAACGCCAATGTCAAAAAAATTGTGACATTGACATTGGTTTTTCCTTTATTTAATTCGTATTTTATATACATCCCCAAGAACAGAAAACATAGCACCACTGGTACAGATGCCCGGAATGTATCCTGCTTTGTTAGAATATTATTTTTTATAATAAAAATTATTAAACAGTTTTTTATTAGCCTTCCAATCATATTGATCTGTAGTTAGACGTGTTTTTATCGCCGTGTCTATAAAGTAAAACAATTACCGCTCTTTTCAGAAATTCGGGAAAACACCCTTGTCGAAGAAATAGAAATCAATTATTAAAGTTTACGTTTTTATAACCATCTCAGGTTGTCGCATGGTTAAAAAATTTTATTAGGGACGTTAAACACCTTTTTGAAGGTCAAATCCACAAAAGTGTACAAAAACCTTTTCTATCTGGAAGAATCTCAACATTTTATGAATGAAAAAACGAAAAGATTGTTTTTAAAAAAATCTCATTTTGGATACTTTACAGTTGTTTTTCTAATAATCATCACTCTCCTTTAGTTTTGTAAATCTTCTTTATAAATCTCATTCAAATTGATTATTTCAATGTCTGTTATTTACGTGCCATAAACACATTTACAAGAAAAACATATAATTCTGGATAATCCTTTTTAATTTCAATGTCAAACTTCTATTTCTGTATACCACCGAAAAAACAAAAAGTTGTACGTAAGTCTTTGGCCGTGGTCCAGTAAGTAGATGTTTTAAACGCTTTTTGACGGTCATGCCAGGGTGGTAGTACAGCATTTGGTTTAAACTGTCTTAAACTTTTTTAGATATAAATATGCCAACAAAAAAAACAATTTTTCCATATATATAAAACGTCACGTAAGAACTCCATAGTAACATTATTTTGTCTTTAAATAATGTACTCTCTCCATGACAATCTACTATACCTAAGGTAATCGCTTTCCAGTACCTCTGTTTCTTTACTACTTCCTTACTTCCTGGTCTAATGTCTAATAAGAAGTTCACTTACACGCTTCTTTGGTACGCATTGGCGAGAGGATAATTCCAAATTGGCTTGTTATTCAGCAACCCACCAAGATATTTGCATTTTAACTGACTTGTCTATGATGTACCATTTTGCAACTTTGGGTTAGTTGTGTAGTTAACGGCAATAACTATAACAATATCATAAGTATCCTTCACTCCTAAAAAAATTTACACCTAATACGTTTTTATCATATAAGTACTAAAATTATTACTCTATTACCTATAACATTACCCAATTACCTAGATTATTACTTCATTACGTAAATTATTACCTAAAGTATTACTTATGTATTTTTGAATACCTTATTTAATACCCTTTACGCGTAAACATCTATCTCTTTTTATTTCTTAAATATTACCTTTTAATACCTAAGTATTACTTAATATTACCCAAATAATACCTAATATTGCCTAATATTAACTAATATTACCCAGATAATACCTAATATCACCCAGATAATACCTAATATCACCAACTAATACCCAATAATACCTAATATTAACTTTAATACCCAAAAAGTGTATACCTAATACCTAGAGTGAAAAGCCCCCCGCTTAAAACATTATAACAATTTAGTTGAAGATTAGTCAGAAATAAACCACAATTTCTTACAAAAAAAATTCTGCATATCTCCTGAAGTCTTTTTTAGTTCAGGAAGTGATTTGGCTGGATGTGTCAGCAACCCATTTTTCATTGCATGTAACAATGTTTCGATGAGAAATAATTCGGGACGACTACAAACTCATTCCAAAAGTAGTATGTTGTAATGTTCTAACCAATTTATTGCTTTTCGTGTTCGAACACAAAATCTTGTCCCGTTGTCAAATATTCCTCCATGACGGGCAAGAAGGATTCTTCTAAAATGTGCAGATATTTAATTATACTTACAGTCCCTTAAATAAAATGGAGCTTTTATATTCCCTTCGGCTAACATGCTCTCTACGCCATGACAGACGCAGGTATGATTTTTTTTTACTGTGCTGCACGCCATTGTTAAACTCTCGCAAGATCTGTGTTCTCATTATAACGCAAAATAGGTACTTTGTGCACGCGCTTGAGAGCGCAAAATTTAATTTTGCTCACTAGTGCGGATGACGTTATTTTGCGCACTAGTGCTGAAAAGGTTTAATTTTGATTAACAAAGTACCTACCATTAACAATATTTATACACCAGTAAAATCGTTTCTATGACAATGACATTTGCCGTCAGTGTCAAACAAATTAATTTGTTAATCTTTCCATTATTTTAACTACAACTAATAACCTCGCTAATAAGTAAGTCCAAGCCCAGATTTTTTAAAAAACATTGAAGCAGAAGACAATGAGGAAATACCGGTTCATATTTTAGACAAAGCCGCGGGTACCTGCAATAGTCTAATACCCCAAAGGTGGATATAGAAGATAAACAAAATTTACTTCTAGTTAAAATTAGAGACTCAAAGAATCATACTGCTAGATATTTTATGAATACATCTGAAGCCAATAATGGAATATACCTGCAATTATATTGTAAATATTTAAATATTCGGCCTCATATTACTACACTACACATCGGCGTTTCCTTGTGTATTATATAAAAACGGCAAGGGTACATGTCAGTGTGTCGTAATAAACACATTCGGCAAAATGCCATCTGAAATAGCGGCTTTTCTGGGCTTACTCAACCCAGCTGATAATGGAGAACAAATTACTAATACCAAACGTCTCGGTGGTTGGAAATGCAAATGTTCTCGCTCGTAGAAAAAATACTGTTCCTAACTCTCGCGTAAAGTGTCTTGTTCGCACTCGACTGCTGCCCGAACTCCGCTTCGCGTCGTTTGGTTAACTGCAGCCAGCGTGCGAACAAGACTTACTTTGTGCACTAGTTACGAAATACACTATTTCTTTTGCTATTACTTTTCTTTAGTCTGAAAAATAATTGTCAATTATAAACAATTTTGAAAAAAAAATATTTATCTAAAAATATATACGTCCACAAAGTAAGCACAATAAATTTAAAGAAAGTTTTTTTAGTAAATACTATAAGAAATATATTCTCTTTTTACATTATAACCTAAAATAACATGTATTATTTATTATTATCATCTCATGAAGCTTATTAAATTAAGACTTTAATGGTTGACGCAACTGCAATAAGGAGTACCGAAAACCGTTTACACTACCACTACACCAACACACACTTTTATATGCCTGACGCGCGTTTCGTAAACTGTTTACCCTCGGTCTGTGAAGAAGATAACTTGGTTATCGAAACGCGCGTCAGGCATATAAAAGTGTGTGTTGGTGTAGTGGTAGTGTAAACGGTTTTCGGTATCAGTTTCGCCAACGGTTCCAGATTCATCATTTTAGTTGCAATAAGGAGTGTCCAGTCTACAGCCAATTTTTCAGACAATATTTGGATATTTGTTTAGGTTTTTCTTTCTTATTGCTTGTACGTTCCTGAACTTAAAATTAACAAAATATTGTGTTTAGTAAATTCCCTAAAAACTGTTTAAAGTAGGAGTTTAATAATGTATAGTTTACTTTTGACAGCACTGTTCATAAGCATTTTATCAATTTTCGTTTTTCAATTTTTTACTAGCTCTTGATAAACCTTTTCGTCTCAATCAAAAAAACAAATTTATCCCACATAATTAATTATAAATATAAATCCCAAACAAAAGCCGGTCTTACTTCACTTCCAGATATACGACGTCATCCATATCTCTTGCTGCCGCCGACTGTCATCTACTAACGAACAATTTTAAAATATCGCAACTTTCATACGCTCGAATGGTTTCATAATTTTTTTTGTCAACTTGATTCGTTTAGTTTTTCCGAGCTGAAAGAAATCGGTGAAACAATTAGGAAAATATAAAGCTAACGAATGAGATTCTTAATTTTCTTGTTCGTCGTTGTTGGGCTGCCCAATTATCCGAACAATTTTCTTTATGAATTCAATTTCTCCATCGCAAACTTTCCTTCTTCGATATTTTACCGTCGTATATACATCAGAACAGGGATCGAATGGGCGGAAAACTTTTTTGACTGAATGGTGTCGAGTATATACCAAAATCCCGAAAAATTAATTAAATTTTCTGGGAATAATCGCTCTGTTTGTTGTGTTTTAAAGCTTGGTATTGATTTCGGATCTCTGTGTGTCTTAGACACATTGTAAATACTTACAAGCAAAATTCCTGGGGAACATGTCTAGAGATTGGTATAAATAAGGGCATAAATCAAGTTATTTGATTAAAGTTATGGTTGATAATTATTTTTAACTGCAAACAACTGTCGTTGAATGTATGAATGTATGAATGAGTTAGGGGTGATGATTACACTGCGACCCATAGGATCTATTGTGTCCCCCCTTACTTGCCATGTTCTGATGTTTTCTCAGATTTATAGCAGCTCTTCGAGTCCTATTTTCCTGAGGAAGTTTAGGACATCGTCGGGCTTCAAATGAGGTAGATCCCCTTCCTCTATTTCATGTGCTCCTAGGTATCTAGCCCTAGAATTTTGCAAGGCAAGACATTCTGAGAGTATATGTATTGAGGTTTCATCCTCTTCCTCACAGAATCTGCACTTTGCTTCATCTGCTAACCCTAGTTTCTTCATGTGGCTTCTTAACCGGCAATGCCCGGTTAATATTCCCGTTAAAATACGGAGCCTTTTTTTACTGAGGTTGAGGCAGCTAAGAGATCTCTTCTGGTCATAGTTCCCCAGTAGTATCTTAGATTGCCTCAGTCCTTCCAGCTGATTCCAGTACTCGGATTTTTCTTTCTCCATTTCCTCCCTTAGTTTTCCTAAGATTACTCTACTGCTGATCCCACAAGATGGTTCTGGTCCCAAATGTGGGGTTTCAGCTCCTTTTTTTGCCAGCTTATCTGCTGTTTCATTCCCCTCTAACAACTGTCGTTACATAAACAGTATATTTTAAAGCAATTATAATGAAATAAATTAATAAACTATTAGTTACTGTGTAATCTAAATGTTTTTCAGAGTGCTTCCTCAGAGTAAGGATATTCTCATTATTATTATTAACTATAAAGAATACTTTGAATCCGCCTATAAAATTTTGTAATAAGGTAGTTTCAGTAGACAGTACGTCTTAAATATTTTTAAAGGTTTCCCAAATAAGAACTAAATCCCATCATAAGATAGAAACAACTATAACCTAATTTTGGTATGTTTTTGAGACATACTTTTATCTGGTATTATTTTGGTGTTGCTCATCCAAGACTTGATATTTACATATCAGTTGTTCTAGTGTTTTCTTTTCCTCTCTTTGAAAATTTTCTATTTTAAAATGTTCTCTCCTACTGAACAAGTTCACGTGATGGAGATATGTGTAGTCTTTTCGATTTATCTTTCTCTGAACCGTAAGATTCGTGTTATGAAAAAATTAACCTGATCTTGCTATTGCTTTTTCTGTTTTTCCAATATTATATTTTTAATTATTTATATATTTGTTCTCAGAGACAGTAATGGTTGGTTTTCTATTCTGACATCCTCTTCTCTACCTCCTTTTTTTAATTGGTTTTGTTTACATTTTTCTTTCACATTTCTGTGACCTGGAACCTTGCACAGGTTAAATTATTTCTTTTATGCACCTTCTTTGATTTCATCTTTTTACATTTCTTAATTCAGTTTTAATCTGGAAAACTGAAGTCAACAAATATGCGACATACTAAAAGAAGAGCAACATTAACAGAAGAAAGACTTAAGCTGGGGACAGTGTACACAATGTTTATAGTAATTAATTTTGAAAATGACAAATAACAATGTTACTAGCATTATAATGGAGAATGTTTGACATATTAAATAGAACAACAACAAAAATACACTATTGTGCTGACTGTAAATATATTCCATTTTCATGACACATTCTGATCAACCCAAACTGAAGTAGGTTAGTTGCCCGACATAGTCGGAAGGTACTGAGGTCCTATACAGGAGGCTATCCAGCTACAGTTGTAGGGGCGGAGAGAATGTACTTCTTTTCTTTTATTTCTTCTTTTAAACATAATTATGGTGGCAGATTTCTCTCCTACATCAAGGCCCTTTTAAACTTATGAAAATGAAATAAATCACTCACATCATCACTCAGCGTTCCTCTGCGGTTTTCTTTAACCATTCTGTCAAATCGTTGAACCAGGTCATCTAAAACGACAGATTTGCGTCCATCTTTAAACTTTTGACACCATTCTGCACAACACATTCATTCATGACCTTTTACAATCAACTCATTCTTCGATTGATTTCTGCAGCACCCTCTTATTCAGCCTGTAGAAAACGAATATCACACCGCAATTCACAGTCGGCGGGAGCAACAATAATGGAGGCCACGTTTGCTGTACTGTAACACAATGCCGACTGAATGTCAGAGCTGCTCAGTCGCCTACAGCGCATGTCCGCTTTCTGCTGCCTGCGTAGCGCCTCCACGGAGCAATCGGAATACCCCCTAGTAGTAAAGAATATATTGTAACGTCCATTTTTTGTTGACTCCTAAAGAAGTTGCAAAAGTGAAATTGGTAATTTTTTTTTAATCAAAGATTTATTTAAGTGGTAGGGTTAAAGGATCTATTAGTGTATTCATCCATGTAAAAACAGCAAAAGAGAAAGTACTATTTTGACAGTTTCACAGAGATCAAGTAAGACAATCGGATAAGAGTCCTCGTCCCTACCTAAACAGTAGATTAACCTTTGTCTAGCATTAAAAAGGTACAACTTATGAACAATTCCACACCTACTGGTGTTGGTTAATTGAGCGTGGTGACCTCCGTTCTACCTTCTATTGGATCAATAGTTTATTTACATATCTATATTAATAAAAAATATTAATGAATCATATAAAAGAAAAAATACTTCTAAGAATACATTCGTCTACAAAAGTCAAGCTTTTTTATTTACAAACACCCACGTAGAAAATGCGGTGTCGTATAATTTTTAAATAAAATTTAAACTAATTCAGCATTAAACAAATTATAAATGGATGTAGTGTGAAGCCATTGACCCCGTGTCAAGGTTTCAAGGTCGTTGGAAGGGAGTCCGTTTATAACTAATGACATTTTTATGATGCTACAAATTCATTATCGGGTTTATAAAATATTCATATTGTTAAGCATTTAGGTAAAATAATGATAATCCCCGAAAACAAATTTTTAAATTAAATTGTTGGTATTTAAAGCTTCATTTTTAGAAGTCGTACAGAATCATTTTCTGTAGCTGTTTGCAGTAGATTGTTATTCATCTCTATTAGTCTTTTTGATTTTTCTTCTTCTACGTTGGGCCATAGCAATTATATCGATATTTCTTGTTTCTTCTGCATTTCCAAACATTAGAGAAGCTTTAATTATTTCTATCTTTAAACTTAAAGACGTTAGTGTTTTGGTTTAAGGTCCAGGTTAAGGTTAAGGTTCCATTTTTAGCCAGTGTATCTGCTGTTATGTTTTAATCACATTTCTGTAATCTGGGACACAGGAGTCTGGATGTTTAAGTAGGTGTTTTACAAAGTTTGACTTATTTGCTAGTTGTAATCTATATGCTCTAAGTGTTCACTCAATCTTACTTCAAAATTTCTTTGTGTTTGACCTATATGTACACCATTTTGTGTTTTAAATGATTAATGCTGACGTTGCCGAAGATATTATTTTTGAAATTGTATTGGAAATATTTCCACAATATGTAATATTTTTATAATTTCTTTATATAGTTTCAGTGACATTTTCTGTTCTTTCCCGTTAATTAATTGATAGCCATTAGATGTAGCTATTTGTTTTATGATCTCAATTTCTTTATCAAAATTATTTTTGTCCATTGGATTTGAAAATGCTATATGTATCGTAGTAAGCTGCTAATGTATGTGGAAATTTTGTTTAAATTTTTTATTTTTTAATGTTCTTAATAAGATGGACTTCCACCTAGCACCTAAGGGTTGATACAATAAATTTCATAGCAGTAATTAGCCTTAGGATGAAAATAATAATTTTTAGCAAATAACACAGGTTCTTCAGTGAAGACTGAACTTGAGGCAATGCAGGATATGTTTCTTAGGTTGTTATTTCGTGATATTATTTTTTGGTGTATCTGTTATTTTGATTTACCGAAAACGTGTGATTTTAAAAAATCTTTCCAGTATAAATTTTCTATAAGCCTGTTAGAAAAATAGTCAATTCTTCCTTTAAAGCAATCCTTTTTTAACTCACTAATAACGCAAAGCCACATCTCGTTCCTTGAAGAAATTGTCACAATATTTATATCATACATTGGACATTGGACCCAATGGCCTGCAATAAAAAGTTGTCAGGTATGTCTTGAATATGAGGTGCATATTAAAACCCTTAACAAATAAACCCCTATCATGTTGAAATGCTCAAAACCTTTTCCATCAGACAAAACCCTTGGTGGAGGTGTACGAAATACCAAATTACTTTCAATTTTTACCCAACATCTGTCGTCGAATGCATCCAATATCAGATCTGTAACACACAGTCCCGTATATTTCCACGACCCCATAAAATTTTACAAAATCATTTTCATCGCATTCGTCTTCGATGTAGAAACTTCGTCGATTTATGTTCGGTCACGTACTCGATTCGCGACGACATACACCACCACCACACCAGACGTTTCGGGTTTCCTTCCGACGTCGCCGGCCGAGTAAAGGAAAATCTATAACTACTACGTGATCCAAAGCCATAAATTCATATATGTATCTCTATAAATGTACGTTTGTATATGTGTGTGTGTGTGTAACCGAAGAGGATTAGGTAAAGAATTAATCATGTCTGTTGGTATTTGTTCCAAAGATTATATTTTGCTGTGCATTTTTTTAAAAGGAGAGAAACATTTCATCTTAAAAGTGGTACCAAAATTTTAGTGATTCCCAAAGTGGTACAGATAGATCAACAAAATAAATTAGGGTTGTTCTAAAAATATGTATATATAGTTTCAAGAGCAAAAGTAAATATGTTGGTTTGACACAGTCAAAGTAAAGTAAATTAAAAAAAAATGAGAACATAGAACAATTCGCTGTAGCAAAAAGCATCAAAGCCAGTTAGACCTATATATTACTCGAAAGCCTGTTGAAACAGGACCCATGAGAAGGAAAGAATAATACCTTCTATGTAAATGTCCAATATTGGAATGGCAAAGCCAAAATAAAGGATATACGTATCTAGAAGTTTTAGATCAATTCGCGTGATTTAAAAGGAAGACATAAGAGAAATAGTACATTCTGTCCTAGTATGGACCCGCTAACCTAACCTAACGTATCAAATATTTTGTGCAATATATTATAGTCCCAGTATTCTTTAAGTTATGGTTACACTCAGCTTCAAAGTTGTTTTTGTATTAATATTATTATTGTATTGCTTAGTATTTGTTGTTGTTAAATTATTATTTACAAAAGTTCTATGAAGGCACAGGTATTTTGAAGGGAGTTGAACTTCGCGAATGATTTTAATAATTTTTAATTTTTCAGTATATTTTGTACTCATTTAATAATTATCATTAACCAATTTATGGCTAAAACATGGCTAAAAGTAATTACTTTAGTTTTAGATTCGTCAAAGTTCAAAGAAAGTTCACATTTATGAGGACGAACATGAACACTTTGAGTAAAATTGAAGTTTAACTTGGTTGGGCCGCCATCGACCCGTTGGGCAGATATGTGATATATTTTCCTCATATTTAGGAAAACAGCACTAATGATAGCCGAGCTGTTGGATGAAATAGAACGACTTGACGAAGACTATCCTAATCTTTTTGATGCTATACATATTACTCCACCGGATGACAACGATTTTGAATATGGTGAGGATTCTGGTGACGAGGACTGCAATGATCCGAACAGACTAAATCCTATGCAGCATCAATCTAGAAGAAGACAACAGCGACAATGAGAAAGAAACTCAGATAGAAGATAAAAGTGGCCCATCTAGGAAAAATTTTTAATAAAGCGTAACTGCTCGAAAGGCGATTTGGATAAGACAATCATCTACTGAAAAATTGACATATATACTAAATGACACGGAGGCCTGTACGATTTCGTCAACTTAGTGAGTTTGATAGGGGTCGTATAGTGGGACTTCGGGAAGCTGGATTTTCTTTTCGGGAAATTGCAGTTAGAGTGCAAAGAAGTGTAGACACCGTGGTTAGGTGTTGTCAGGCGTGGCTTTGAGAAGGCCGTACGCAAAGAGCTTTGAGCTCTGGACGTCCCCGTAGAACAACAGACCGTGAAGATCGCCGCCTAAAATTATTGGCCTTAGGGGACCGTTTCTCCACTACCAGGTCCAGTGCAAATGAATGGTTTACAGAACACGGAAGACCTATTAGCATGCGAAGTTTTTACCGACGAATAAGACGTTTTGGCCTGTTTTCATACCGACCACACTGGGTCCTCCCTTTAACTCCAGAACACCGACGTAATCGCCTTGAGTGGTGCAGGGAACGGTCACTCTGGGATCAGGAATGGCACATTATTGTCTTTAGTGACGAGTCTCGATTTTATTTAGGCATGCACGATGGTCGAGCGAGAGTTAGAAGACGACGTGGTGAAAGGAGAAATCCACGGTTTTTTGTTGAAAGGCGCTTATGGTTCGAGATCACCTTTGATCTTCATCAGAGGTAACATGAATGCGCAGCGTTATGTCCAAGAAGTTTTAGAACCCCATCTTTTACCCTATCTTGTCACCCTGGCAAATCTAACTTTCCAACAAGATAATGCCCGACCACATCTCGCAAGAGTCACAATAGACTTCTTTCAACATAATGATGTCACATTGTTACCTTGGCCACCACGATCTCCCGATTTATTTCCAATTGAGCACGTGTGAGATATGATGTCTACGATAGTGCAGTTGGCAAAGATAAAACCATTGTTTGTGTAAGATGGATGTTGTTACTTCGTTGTCAAATGAATATGGTTTATGCCCAGTCCAAAAATCATCAATTGCTAATTATCGGATAGGTCTACGAAGAAAAAAATCGTATACTCCTATTTTATTTTGGATGTTCGACTTATGTATGTGTAATTTGGTTTGAAGTTGGACAATTTGGAATTTCGTAGAAGAGCTGTAATCATTATATTACAAAAATATGGAAAACCTCCTTTGGCCACAGGTCCAACATTCCATTCGGTAACACCAGCAGCGCGTCGACAGTGTCAGCATCCGGTTGTGATCAGCCAAACACGGCGAAGATGTGCTTTTTGTAAAAAAAAGCAGTCAAGGCCTGCGATCAATGTGAAGTTGCCCTTCATGATCAATGTTTTCTAGATTATCATTAATAAAAAAAGTTTCAATTTTCAGTTAGTTCTTATTTTCATATATTATTCCATCCAAGAAATTCATTCTAAATTTAAAATATCAGACAACAAAAGGTACAATAATTTGTCCAAGTGGATCGAAAAACATTGTTTTAACTAATTTTAATACCAATTGTCTCTAATGCAGAAATGAGCATGATTACATCAGGTAAAAACTTTATTATACTTAATATTTATTAAAAAACTTGATTTTTTACTTGACCCGATTTTACATTTTGTAATATAACGATGAACACAAAAAAACATTTATTAACGTAACATACAAACGTAATTTCTCCAAACTTTTGTTGGCAAACCACTCGAACACTTCCGCTGAACATGGCTTATTTAATCAACCTCTACCATCGAACCCGTCGATGATAATAGTGAGTCAATTCTTTATACAAATATAATTAGATTATCCATTTAAGAGCATCGTGGGTTAAATTACGCGGTATAATTGTACGATTAACTTAAAAATTTGTATAAACTTTTACTCTTACCTCACAGTCGTTAAACGAGGTTAAGTTTGGGACATGGTTAATCAGTAGGAATAAATTGTAACGAATTTTTTTTGTATTAACTTTTAATTGTTTATTGTTTAGTTTAATTCATTCTGAATTGTTTAATCATCGATTTATTTTCATAGCAAGAGTTAATTTTTTTAAGAAAATTTTACACTTCTACTTTTTAACCAACAAAATGCCTTAATTTTTTCTAGTTACGGTGGTAACTAAAAAATAATTCGAAATTTTTTCGTGACTGCTCGATATTTAAGTGGAAATTGTTTGACAGCTGAAACCATAAAGAATGCTGAAAGAAACATCAACGTACAGATCACAGACGAATGAAAATAAACTATATTCCTATATGGTACAGACGTTTAAATTATTCTTCATTTAAAAACTAGAAGGAGTAATTTCAAAAGTCTGGTTCACTTCACTAAAAGTTATCAGAATAGTTACTAAGGAGAGTGTTCCGAAAAAGTTGTGTTCAAAATCTTTAAAATATGCCTTGATTGACTTGACGCGGAAACTAGTCAATCACAGATAAACCCTTATGTACTTACTGAAAATGATTCTTTAATTCTTCTTTAAACGTCAAGTTTAGATGAGATGTATACAAACAGCTATAAAAAATATATGTCAGTATCAGAACTCTCAATTATTATGAGATGTCAAGCTAAAACGTGCTGTTTGAACCTGGCTGCTATCTGACCAATCAGAGATCTACAGAATTGCTAAGTGAAATTCAAATTACTCCGAATTTTTAAATAGAATTTAGTAATTATTATGTTTTTTGACAATTGTCAGATTGGAATAATGTTTTTTTTCCAAATTATGGTGTGAAATTTTCTTACCGAATAGCACGCAAGCTTAAATTATTCCTGGAAATTTTTTTTCGGGTACGAATATTTTTAGAAAATATTCAAATTTTCAAAATAATTGTGTCCCCAAAAAAACTTCCGGAAATAATTTAAGGGATGGTGATATTATAAATGAATATTTTATGAATCAATCTAATTCTATTATGTTATTGTCAGTTGCTGTCCCATAAAAATTTCAATAATTATATGTTTTCATGTTACTTAAAAAAAATAATAAACGCTTATAAATACGTCCGCATTTATTTTGAAGTACTAAAAATTTTGCACCAGTGCAAAATATGAGTTTTGACCTTATTCTTGGAAAATTGTAAATATAATGATGGCTAGTGGCATAGTTTGTTGTTACAACGTGTTTTGTAGGTATTCATACTTTTCTTCTACATTTCAGTAATATGTATACGATATACATTTTTGTATAAACATATTTTACGCCTATTAAATGTATCAATGCATATTTCTAAATGGTTCCAATTAAAGTCTAAATGTTTTTTTTTTCTTCCTTCCAGGTGAGTCAAGGTTTCGACCAATTACAGTGCGGATTTGTCAGTGATGGTGTATTAAGTCTCGTCCGAGGACGACAACAGGTATTTATAATTTTAATATTAAAAAAACAGCTTATTTTTGTACATAATCATTTTGCATTGCAAAAATGCTGATTAAATTCGGTTGTCAATATTGCTGCTGCTGCTGCTTAACATGACCGAATCAATATGAGGGTTTGTGATTCTCCAGCATCGATTCTGTCATACTTTGGAGTACAATGTTTAGACGGGGATAATCGTAAATTACCCACCCTTTTAACATCGTTGTTATAGAAAAAAAGGTTGTACGCTTTCGACGGACTTTTATTTACTCTTGGTAATTCGACAACAATTTTGTAGGGTAGTATATAATATAGAATTTGTCGGATTATAGGGTACCGTCGAATAATCTGACAAATTAACAAATTACATATCCGATGTTAAGATTCTATATATGAGGCATGTTTTTTAAGTAAGTACCGTTTTGGAATTAAAAAACGACGTGTAAAGATATCGCAATAATTTTATTTTTACATGAAAGCCAGTATCTTAATCTACTTTTCAACATAATTTCCGTAAACATTGACGCACTTATCATAACGTGGCACCAGTTTTTTGATACCTTCCTCATAAAATTCTGTCGCCTGACTTGTTAACCACTGTGTCACAAATGTTTTGACTTCATTATCGTCTTGCAGACGCTGACCGTCCAGGTGTTTCTTCAAGTGCAGGAACAAATGGTAGTCGCTGGGTGCCAGATCAGGGCTGTATGGAGGATGATCTAGAGTTTCCCATTTAAAAGATTTGAGGAGATCTTTGGTCCGATTAGCCACATGTGGACGGGCATTGTCATGCAGCAAAACGATACCCTTACTCAACTTGTCACGTCTTTTGTTTTGGATTGCACGACGCAGATTGTTCAAAGTCTCACAATAAGACGCTGCGTTAATTGTCTCATTACGAGGCAGAAACTCCACTAGCAATACTAAGAAATCGTATAACAGCCCGTACTTCACAATCGGCGGTACTAACGATTGTCGGAGGCATCTTAAACACTCAGTAAACAACGTATACAATGAAGAATCAGGCTGTATGGGCGTCAGTGCGTAGACAAGTGATGTAGGTAACCAGCGCGCATGCGCGGAACGCTGACCGTAGCGCTACGGCGGCGGAATCGCAAAACGGTACTTTCTTAAAAAACATGCCTCGTATGTTATATACAGGCTGCTCCATATCGACCATCACCTAGAAGTTTATGGGGAAATAATGATACTAGATGAATAAAATTTGGTATACAGTGGTTTTTGATACTGAATTCAACTAAAATATTTACAAATTTATAGCATTTCTGGTTATACCGGAAATTGACACTAACTTCACTATTTTAAAGGGATTACTGTATTTTTTTCTCCTTTTTTTGGTAAGACGATTAAATTTAAGTTTAAAAAAAATGCCAAAAAGACACTTATTAAAATTTTAATTATTTCAACTCATAATTAATTAAATATAAAAACCAAATGTGTTGCCAAAAATCAATTTATTAAAATGCATTATTTAACAAAAAATAAAATGAAAAAAAATAACTATTCCGTGGAACCGCCATTGATTGACTCGCCTTGGCATTGAGCGAATAAGATTATCGATCTCTTCTTGGGGAATATTGTTCCACTCTTCCAGTGCAGCCACAATCAACTCTTGAAGGGTTATGGGTCGGTTTGGTATCCTTAATTTGGCTATTAAAAGCATATCCCATATGTGCTCAATCGGATTCATGTCTTGGGATTGTGCTGGCCAGTTCTTTCGCTGGACATTCAATAACACATTTTGGATCCTTCTAGTGCGATTTGGACGGGCTTTATCATCCATAAAAATGAAATTTGATCGATATTTTTCTCTATCAGGCAGAACAATTGGCCTTATAATATTTTTCAGGTAGAAGTGTGCTGTAAGCGTCTCTGGTTTGTGAGTCAGTGAAGTGCGATAACCATGCATAATTCCTACCCCCCAAACATAACTGACCCCCCTTGGTACGGAACCACTTCTTGCGGAAAGGCTAAACGTACTGCACGTCCTGGCTCTCTCCATACCCTTGCACGACTGCTGTCACTTGTCAATCCAAATCGGGACTCATCTGGAAAAAGGACATTATCCATTGAGTTAAAAGCCAGTTCCTGTGAATATGGCCCTATACTAAGCGGCCAGCTCTATGTGCTCTAGTAAGTCTCGACACTCTTAGTCTTCTTGATCGCAAATTGGCACCAGCCAGCCTTTGTCGAATTGTAGAACTAGAAATGAATCTTCCATACGTTCTTCTATAATGGTATTCTTACTGTGACTGTTACGTTGAAACGAAGAGTTTTTTATTATTCTTAATGATGACAATCAAGCTAGCACCCCCACACTGACTAAATTAAAAAAAAAGTAGCCCATAATTAAGAGCTAATTAAAGGCTAATTTGTACCACAAAAATTAAAATTAGTACCACCGCGATAATCGAGAAAAATCGCCTTGAAAATGGGGGGTGCTAGGTTGAGATCAAGGCAGTACCCCCACTTTGATCGAATTCCAATTTAATGACATCAAAATAAAGGGCATATTAAAGGCTAATTTGTACCACAAAAAGTTAATCCATATTATTATTTATAATGTCAAAAAATAAAATCGAACGCTGTAAATATCGCTGCTCTATAATTTTAGCACCCCCACTTTCGTCTATTCAAAAAGTGAACACACAATATTATAAAACTAATTAAAGCAAATTTGTACCACACAAGAAATTTTTATACTTTTCAATATAAAGCCGCCAATTGAATTTAACTCTTGTGCAATACTTGTGCGTTTGATTGCCCTATTTCATTTATTATTTATGGCAGAAAAATCTTGCCCTTTTCTTTCAACCAACAGAAGTGAATTTCTAGAATTAATAATAAATACAAGCAAAACTGGAATTACTGCCGCAACATATAAAAATAGGGCATTAATTCTAAAATCTGAAAAATTGAGCAAAGTCAACAATATAACGGACGATTCTGTAAATATTATGTGTACTATCGGCTTCAGAATTGCATATACATTTTCAAACTCAAATCGCTTACATTTTTATTTTGTGTAACCAATCACGGTTTACTTCGAACCATTCCGTCCATGACAATACAGAGTACTTGTTCCAGCGGATGTCCTGAAATTAATAGTGATTTGGTTGCTCTAACTGTTCCTGGCAACATTCTAAAGAAAAAATTTCAGGCGGAATTGGAAAATATAATTCTCCATTACATTGATCCCAAACAATGCCAAACGACCACATGCAACGGCATACTTACGAATACAATAAAATTTTTCGGTGGGTACTATATAGTATCTAGTAATATACATATAACATATTAAATGGATTTTACTTTATTTTAGGCCCATTAATTATAATCGATGTCTGTACAAATTCTTTAGATCAAACCGTCGTGCAACAACGACGAAGAATTTCTACCAAATATAAAAATGATGTTGAATTATGAATTAATCGGCGTTATCGAGTATGTAATACCCCGATATGGTAAATCATTGTCAGAAGACGACGTTGGTCATTACCGAGCATACAGTAGAATGCCAAGCAATATTTGGTACCAGTTGGATGACAATGGAAAGAAAATACGACGTGCTGGTCTTAAAACGTTACTTTTACCGCATATTGTGTTATATAAAACTGGAAAAGTAACATTTTAAAAGAATTTAAAATTTTAATTTATGTTTAATGTTTTAATGTTTTTATGCATGTTTCTTTATTTATAATATTAGAGTTTTTCATTTTGGTTTACCTAATCATATAAATATTTATAAAAATTTCTAATAATATAATATAATAAATAATATTTATAAATTTATACATAATTTTATTTAAGCTGCCAACAAATCAAAGTGCCACATGTTTTAGAATTATGACAAAATAAAAGATTTCAGCGCATCCGCCACCATTTAATACGACCAAAATGAGTTATATTCAATTGGCGGTTTTATATTGAAAAGTATAAAAATTTCTTGTGTGGTACAAATTTGCCTTTAATTAGTTTTATAATATTGTGTGTTCACTTTTTAAATAGACGAAAGTGGGGGTGCTAAAATTATAGAGCAGCGATATTTACAGCGTTCGATTTTATTTTTTGACATTATAAATAATAATATGGATTAACTTTTTGTGGTACAAATTAGCCTTTAATATGCCCTTTATTTTGATGTAATTAAATTGGAATTCTATCAAAGTGGGGGTGCTGCCTTGATCTCAACCTAGCACCCCCCATTTTCAAGGCGATTTTTCTCGATTATCGCGGTGGTACAAATTTTAATTTTTGTGGTACAAATTAGCCTTTAATTAGCACTTAATTATGGGCTACTTTTTTTTTAATTTAGTCAGTGTGGGGGTGCTAGCTTGATTGTCATTTCTTAATGTTATATTCCGATTGCGTCGAACAACATTGGCTAAATATCGATTCTCTCTTTCGTCTGTAACACGATGATGCCCACTACCAGGTCTCTGCTCCTCCTTCACACCTACAGTTTCTTGAAACAGTTGCACTACTCTGATAATAGACGTCCTAGGAATGCCAAGACTTGCAGAAATCCTACGCTTTAACTAGTTTTGTTGATGTAGAGCGAATATTCTAGCTCTATCAAAACCTGAAATTTGATGGCTAGTTATTTTTAAACAATTGGAAACAAAGTATTCTTTTTGAGATTTACACAATTTTCAACAAATGCTGTAGGTATTTAAAGAAAGTGATAAAGTTTTGTGGCGTTTTTTATTCATGATAAAACACATCAACGAAATTATTTATAAATAAACAAATAAAGGTTTTAGATTTGGTGTTATACAAGGGATCCAAGTTTTTTGACGCTGTGTGTATTTACTTTCCTATATCAATTTTTATGTGTTTTTAAGATAAGGTGAAAATTTGTATTTTTTTTGAATACCAAAATTCTAATTTGGATTTTCTTCCTTTATTATTATTGATTTTAGTTTTAAATAAATTTTGTTTATTACATATTACTTTCTTTGTAATGTGTAATACATTTGTTACATAAACTAAATACTAAATACAAATAACTTTTTTTCATAAGGTAGAAAAATACAGGGACTACTTGATTCGAATTAAATCTCAATTCATTTGACTGGATGTGAGATTAACTCATGCAAAAAATAGTTTCCCTTATTAATTTGCCTTTATTCAAAAATGAAAAACAATTGACTTATCGGTTTTTTACCATACTTACTATAAAATCAAAACAAAAATTATTGGATATGTTGCTTATTGCCTTGTCACTGTCATATTATAATGTGAAGCGGGGGTGACTGATGACCCGTCCAAAACTTTTACTCGTTTTTAAAACTAATATTCCAAAAAATAGAATGCTAGTAGTGAATAAAATGTTATATGAGCCACGGTAGAAAAGTATATTATTGTCTCGGATCCATTAAAGACTTCTACAATATTAACTCACTTTTCTACCTTAGCTCATAAATTACTAATATTATTTTCTATAACGAATAGAGTGTTTTGGACCTTTCTCTTTATGATTTAAAGTCTCTATAGTTTTTATTAAAAGTGTTTATCGAATTGTCAAATAAGATTAATTAATTAAAATTAGAACTTAGATAATGAATATTATCCGAGTATTTTATTAATACACGTCTAGAACGTATAACTTATAATTTAGGCCCTAAGGTGCAAAACTATCTAATCATTATCAATGATATTATCAATATTATATTATTAATTGAAATAATTTAACATTTTAAAAATCAAATTTATTGTACTAACCCATACTTTTTGGAAGTCCATCTTACTAAGAATAATAACTCTAACGCTCTAACTCAACTTCCAAGTTTAATTGTGATTTAAAACCGAATTTTTCAATTGAACTTGGAAGTTGAGTTAAAGCGAAGAGTTTTTTATTATTCTTAGTATTTTAATAATCGTCTTTTTGGCATTTTTTTTAAACTTAAATTTCTCTAAAACTGTAAATTTTAAGTATCTAGTACCTCAGATAAAGTGGCCCTTAAATTTAATCGTTTAACCATAAAAAGAAGAGAAAATTGTCGTATAACCGAAAGTGCTACAAATTTAAAAATATTTTAGTTCTATTCAGAAGTATCAAAAACCACTGTATACCAAATTTCATTCATCTAGTAATCTAGTATTATCCGTTCCCCATACTAGGTGAAGGTCGATATGGGGCAGCCTGTATTCGAGTTGTGTTCATAAAATAACTAGTATTTTGTTTTGTATTTTAATTCTTTTTTTTATTTTTCCATCTCAATTAATGTTGTAGCCTTCAAAATAGTCCTTACTATATCTTATTTACTTGTGTTACCGCTTCTCAAATTCAGATATTTTTGGGGAACCGCCTATGCTACCTTTCATCAGAAATAATTCCTAGATATTTTACTTTTTGGGCATACGGAATTTAGTGGTCTTAGCCAATCTTTCCATTGTAAATTTGACAATAGTGGTTTACTGTGAGATCCACTTTTTTACACACTTGTTCACAATATTACTACCGGTTTGGGACTTCTCATGATACCTAACTCTGTAAATTACCTATTACTAAATCATCAGCCTGACCTAGGCAGTATGCGTACAAATAAATTAACACTAAAGACTTTGTACACACTTTCAAAAATTGTATATTAATATAGAAACTTTTTAAATCTTAGCGGTTTTTTTTAATATTTCCGTTTTTCAACGTACAATAGACAGTATAATATGTCTTTGGCTTGTAAATCCCAGAGAAGTGTAGCTAACAGGGATGGTTAATATATGATCCGCCAGAGGGAAAAACAGTTGTTAAAATCGGTTTAACCCCATTAACTATGATTATACAGTTATACGTCAAAATGAACAGTCGATATTTGTGTGATAATTAATATTTGATTGAGCTTTTGCTGAAAACACCCACGACACTTTGGTTATTCTGGTAATTTTTATACTTTTAATAATAAAAAAGCCTTCGTGTGTCCCTTGACAGCATAGAGGACCAAAAATAATTTATTAGGATATTATATGTTGCGTGACTGAAATTATTTACACATTGTCTTGCTATAGTATCAGTCACATTCTAACGTACCCATTTCCTGCTATATTTACCTGCAAATTAAATTAGAAATGGATCTTTTGTCGACGGTCAAGATATCTATTTATTGAAGATATATTCATAACTGGGTATGTTTAGACCTAATATCCAATAAAAGTAAAATTGGTAACGCATCTAGTTGAATAGCTTGTGTAAATATTAGTTTAATACAATGCGTTAGTTGTAGCCTTACTTATATTTAAAATCGAAGAACTGGCGTCAAGGTTAAAGACCCCAAATGTTGTGATCGTTAACAGAAGGCTGAAAACACATGGACAAAAATAGTCTTTTAGTGTTTAATGGAAATGCGTTGTATGGAATATTTATAATTCTTTTTAAGTCTGGATTAAATTATTAGATCTTGAAATATTTATTATTTACGTTTACGTTTAAATAATATCGGCGCTCTGTTTAAGATGTGAATTTATTCAACAAAAAATAATTTAACAAAGAAAACTGTGGTGTTTAATGTGATGGGAGATTAATGAATGATTTGCTAGTTTAAATGTCAAAGCTCCTCTGCTTAATGTCAACATAAGAAGCATTTCGAAAAAAACCACTAGATAGATTTAAAAAATTCGAAATCGAATATTTGTTATAAAAGTACGTCGTAAAATGGACGAGGTTTAGTTTTAATTTAATACGCGATGCGTATCACACGATCGAACCAGAGCTGGAAGAGGGCTCACTGGTGTGGTACATAGATGGGTCCAAGATAGATAATAGGGTTAAATAAGAGTAATGGAACCGAATTTTTGGTTGTTTAAATCCCTTGGTAACGCCCCTGCTAACTTTCAGGTGGAGATATATGCTATAGATGTTAGTGCCAAAAATATAACTTTTTACTGACAGTCAGGCAGCTTTAAAAGTTTTGAGTTCTTTTACTTATAAGTCAAAGCTAGTCTGGGAATGCAAACAATCTCTTAAGAAACTGGTAAGAAACAACAAAATCACCTTGATGTGAGGGACAGTAGGTAATGAGGAAGCAGATAGACTTACAAAAGAAGGGGCTAATACCTCATTCCTTGGACCGGAGCCCTTCTGTGGTCTTTGACCTCCGTTCCTGGAAAGAGGATCGACTACGATCTCACTTGAGGGATACGCCAGGACTGAGGCAAGATAAAAGGTTTGTAGATATATCACCTTATAAAGCAAAATACCTTCTCGAAATGAGCGAAAAAGATATAAAATTGACCGTAGGTCTTCTCACTGGACACTACCCTTTGAGGTATCACCCCAAAATAATGGGCGAATCGGAAAGTGAAAACTGTCGTTTCTGCTTAAATTCCTAGGAGTTGCTGTGGATCCTATGAAATTGGGAATTTGTCCTCTAGAAAGCTAGATAACTTCGCTGGAAGCATTCTAGAGTACAAGCAGATTAAGGTGGGCACAAAAGATCTTCATGGGTCGAAGTGCAGAGAAGTAATTTCTTATCATTGGTTTTATTGGATATTTAGTGCGGTGCTTTGGTTCCTTATTTTTTTGATGGAAGTGAACCATGTTCTTGTTGGCATACTTATACCTCTCTGCTCCTTTTTGGATATTTATTATTGAACTTATATTTTCCTCTTATTGCGTCAGTTTTTTGTATACTGTAGAAACCATACTACGGCTCCACATTAAACAGTGTCTCTTTAAAGAATTCCGTTTTAATTTCCCTATAATGTATATTCTTCTAATAATGGATTTCTTCCATGTAGGTTTTCTAATTGACTTTGACTTTGGTATATATTTAATTAATTATTTTCACCAGTTTTCTATATTTTTTGGATTTCCTCTTTCGAGATAAACATGTTTTATAAAAAACAAACCCATTTTCTTTTATTTCATCTTTCTTTCACCAGTTAAATCATGCTCTTACCACTTTATTTATTAGCTTAAATTTTAAAACTTTTATATTTACTTATAGTTTTTAATTTGTTGGATGTTATTTTGTTAACATTGCAAACATGTTTTTATATTAATATAGTATTTTTAGTATTTCTATACTATTAATATGAATTTTTGATTATTTGCTTATCTCTTGATTTAAAATATTTAATCGAGTATTTAATACTATTTTATTAACATAGTTGATTTCCTTTTAATTTTCATTTGTTTAAAACATTGTTTTTAATATTTAAGTTGTTTTTATTTAATTTGTAACTTGTAATTCATGTTAAATATTATTAATTTCTTTAAAAAAACTTTTTTAACTTTTATTTTTTAACTGCATTGTATTTTTACGACTTGATGATGTTCGTATAATACAGAAACTAGTGGGATTTGTGGGATCATCTTTGTTTCCTTTGAACCTTTTTTAATAAATCGATTTAAAGAATTTTTGAGCTGTCAACAGAATTGATGCAGTCGTGTTGTGAAAGACATTTTGATAAATTTTTCTTGTTTTTGGTATTCCTTTTTTATAAAGATGATACTATCTAGTATAATTAATTATTTCGAACAAAAAGTGAAAAAGTATTTGTCTGTAAATTCATCATGCAGGGTGTGGCATTAGTAACAATATGTAAAATATCAACGAAAATATAAAACAAACTATACGTACATTGAAATGACTGATTTTTTTAGTGCGAACGCATTGAGTGTTAAAAACGTAGCACTATCACAATTTATGCCACGTCTATTTCTTATACGAAAACCAAGAGTTAATTCAGGATTTAAAAAAAGACGTCAATTTTTCTTTATCTGGAGGGATACGAATTTTCACTTATAATATCACAACATCACAAGAGTTTATATTATTTCCGGAAAATTTTTTTCAGGGCACATATATTTTGTGCCTTTGTGTCATCTGTCACAAAGCTTAATAATTACTAGTTTAAACTTATGTACTATAAAAAAAGATAGTATATTTTTATTTTTCTATGGTCTGTAAGTTGACCTTTCAGCGGTCTCTATATGATTTCAGCTGTCAAAAAAATTTCCGAAATATTTTTAGGTTAACATAGTAACTAGATAAAATTAATACATTTTAATGGTTAAAAAGTAGAGGTGTGAAATTTTCAAATAAAATTCATAGGTACCTACATTATTTAACCATATTAAATAGTTAATGTAGTCAAGTGACGCATAATTTGAATGCTAATTTAATTATCAACACATATTCTTTTATATATATATATTGTAAAGCATAAAAGTTTCCTTAATTAACCAATTAGATGTTAGATTACCTCCATTGACCTCTATACATTGATACAATCTGTTAGAATATCTCCGGTGTCAGTAATCGGCATTCTGTCACAATTCTTTGTCGGAACTCTGCAAGATCTTCAAGAGGAGTAGATTATACACTTGATTTTAGAAATCTAAAGAAGAAAAATTTGTTGCCAATCCATCGCTCTAGAAAATGTTGGTTAAAAAACTGTGAAAGTGCTACGCCCTATTGAAATGTTAGTTTATCCTTTAACCTATAGTGCTGATGAGATTTCAGTCAATGAATATTATTCTTTAAATTAAAATATCAACCCATGCTTTCAATTTCACAGGTATTTGTTCATGCATAAATGTGAATTACCGACACTTCAAGAACGGTAATAATGTCCATTAACTTTACTATTTAACATAAATGTACACTCGTCGGAAAAGCGAACTGTTTTTTATAATTTCTTTCAATTCTTCACAACATTGTAACCGACCATCAAGGTCCTCTTCATAAAATTGATTAAGTTATCCTATTATATTACATTGGTCAATAAGCACGCTTCAGTTTTGACATTAATCCCATTGGATCGAAATTTTTTTCGAGTGAGTTCTACGAAGAGTCAGTAGTCACTGGGGCCAGATCCGAAGAATTATGGTGGATGCGGCAGCAATTCGAAACCTGATTCGTGAAGTTTTAGTCATTCTTCGATTTATAAATTTGATGATACATAAGTTATTTTTAAACGTGGCCTGTCATTGGTGATTTCCAAAAAACTAAAGTGGTCTCTATTGATTGTTTTTCCATATTCCAAATAGTCAATGAATATAATGCGTGCGCATCCCAAAATATATACAGAGCTCATTACTTTCTGGCCGATGTTTGAGTCGTTATACGATTTGTCCACGCAGCGGACGGCCAATTTGACTCAAGAGTAAAATGGTAGATGCATATTTCATCCATTGTCCAAACAAAGCTTTGAATATTATTTATTTTTGCTTTGGTTGGACCACTTATTTGGAAAATTGCTTTTCATATCCAAATTCTTATAGAGGCTTATAAAATCGGAGATTAAACTGTTGGTCTTGAGATATAACATATGAATATTTAATTGGTTCAAACATTATCTCTAAAGTAATTACATAAACTAAAAAAAAATAAGGGATATGTAGATAAATAAAACGATGTGACAGTCGATCACACTTGCTATTAAAAAAATTGTTGTTTGATGCGGGGCAGCAGAGGGTATAAATTTTATATAAAATTTCGTCTTCATTTAAATAAACTCTTGATTTTCGAGGTCCTGGTTGGAAAAGTTTTCGTTGAAACACTGCGTATAAGAACTATTATTAGCAGCCAATAATAATTCTAAAACTGTCGTATTTTAAATAAAGAGTAATATTTTTCCGTCAATAAAGTTAGATCCTTTTAATAATGACACAAAAGTTTATCCCGAGCTACCAAGTTCGAAAAATGCTCCACTACCTTTGCTGTTTATCGTATATTGCGCAAAATACACACACATTAACCTTGAAACATGAACTTCCACGGAAGTTTTCCCGGCATCTCTATTTGATTTTCTCTGCTCGACATCACGTCAAAGTTTGTTGAAGAACAATTTCTGAATTATGTAAGGTTTGTGAGATCGTACTCAGAATTAGTCGTTACGTACACTCACAATTATCTCTAAAACGGAATTACACTTTACATTAAACCTACAAATTTCTCATGCAAGTTCTGCAGTCGGATGAATGACAAATAATATATCGATAACTGCTTAATTTTACACGAAGATAGTCTTCACGATCTAAATTGGACGAGTTGTAATAGCAAACCGAGATATCTGGTTATAATGGATTCGTAGCGGCTTCTCAACTCAAGTGTAATTAGTCATAAAGTTTTGTTAAAATAACGTATGTACCTACTAATTTCCATGTTTTTATGATGCTCTTGGATACATAATAGTGGTAGTTTGGAAGAAGTCAGTGAATTTTACTAATATTATACGAGGTCTGGCTGTTAAATAACGAGACTGCGCGCGCAGAAGGCGTCCTAGAGAGGTAGGGTGGGAAACGAATGCAGCGTTAGATAGCTGGAAGTGTCTACTATTCCTGTACGAAAACACGTTTTTGTCGCTGTAGTAGTATTTTTTCTGTAGAGGTTAGAAACGAACGTGTTTTTTTCTCGTGTCGATAATAATGTGTGACGAAAAATACGAGCAACGGATCAACGTGAAATTCTCCGACTGAGTGCTATAAGTTCTTGAAAGAGGCCTATAGTGAGAATTCTCTATCTCGTGCGCGTGTTTTCGAATCGTATAATAGTATATACAACGCATTTCATATGGGCTTCTGTTATGAAACGAGTTCAAGTTCAAAAAACGAATCGCGAAGCGATGAGTTTTTTAAAGAACGAGTGTCACAACAGCCATATGAAATAAGTTGTTTACAATATTTTTTATATTTTGTCATTTTATCATTTTTTAAATTAGTTTATTATTTTTATGTAAATTACGAAAATTTTGATTTTAAAAAGTATGTCGGTAGCACTGTGAAATTTGACAGTTTTGACATTTAAATTATGAAATGTTAATGTTTTAAAATATTTTAAAATGACTAATACACCAATAATATTATATTATATAAGTAAAAGATGATATTCATATTCACAAATACTCTCTTAAAGTAATAAATTGCCATTAGCCACAAATGTCATTGTCAATAGTCTTGTCATTAGATACTTCGCTCATGTCGTCAACCTTTTAAAACAAAAATTTAATTTTTAAAATAAAACTCTTCTTCATAAGCAGTCTCGTTATTTAATAGCCAGACCTCGTATATTAATCAAAAGAACTAGGATGCAAGGTTCACATATTATTATTTTTTATTTGATTTCCTTATCTCTTGCCAAGCACCTCCCCTACCTTAATTCTGATGAATTCACGCAATCATTTTTCTTTGATCAAAGAATGAAAACTTTAAACTTCCCATTCCCATTTTTTGATGAATTTTTTTCTTGATATCTTGGTATTCACCGTTGAGCTCCTGGAAACTCTGATTGTGAACCTCATTTGCTCTGGTGGTAATATTTTTGGTTTTTTATCTGTTAGAAAAGTTGTCGCTTCATGAAGTTTCCAAATATCATATCATGTAGGTTCGTAAAAACCTATAGTTTATATATAGGCTGGTGCCAAAACAAATTTTTAACTCTAAAAAATAGCCGGCAAGGACCAGGTGCAAAATGTTGTTGAGATTCCAACTTTAAGGGAAAAAATATTTAATCGCGGAAACAATCAAAATGATGAAATAGAGATGCAATTAAGGGACGGCTTTTCAACCCCTAAATTGCAGCGCCATTTTGAATGGTGATGGTTTAACCATCAGATTACAGATTAGAAATTGCGACGGCCTGGCAGCTTGATGCACTGCAACTTTGTAGATCAATTGTACAGCCCTTGTATTTTAAAGCACCTCATCTATCTCAGCACTTTTGATGAAGTTCAATAGCCTTGATAGTTGATAGTGGCCATTTCATATAGCCTACTGCTTCCGGTTTTTTCTTTCTAACTTCTAGAAACCGCAGACTTGTCAGGCATTCACAGTGGCATAAGACATGAACATGACAACGTCGGTTTTCAAGCCGTTTGAGTACCAAAGCGAATTTGCTGTACCTATCGACGATCGGGTTTCCCAGTCCTCTTCTTTCCACTATCACTATCTGAAAACTTTTTTAAAGATATATTTAGGGACCATTCGTTCTACGGGCAACCCTATTTTTGGAAGTAGTTCTATATCTGTACGTTGAGGAATAATTCATTGCTTGAGCTTCTTAATTCCCTCTAATTCTCATTGCTAGGATTCGTTCATGACTTCATAGTTAATTCTTTATATATAGTTTTGTTTTTACCTTTAGACTAATATAATGAGGTAACCTATTTTGATGTAACGGACAAATTTTTAATTACTGTGGTCTTTGAAAAGCGTATATTTTCAAATATAAAAGAAAATTCTTGTTTACGGAAGTTTTAAGTGTTTTTATTCTGGATGGGTATATATTAATTTCCGACAAAGTTTTATTGACTTTTGAAAGATTAAGGTTAATGCTGGGTATTAATTTTTATTTCCAATAAATATATAATTTTATTATTTGATCATGAAATAGCAATTCCTGTTACAAATGTCAATAAAAACAAACCTTGGTTGGGATATAAAAACAATTTTATATATTTGATTGCTTTTGCCCTTGACTAGAACATGTGTCTGACAGCATTGTCCTTGAATTATTACAAAACCTATCACAACACGAATTGGCCGAATGAAAACTGCTACAATATAATCTTTATTTATTAGTAAATTAGACGTATATTAAGTTGGGGCGGTCAAATTTAGAGCCAACTTTAATTTGTTGCTTATTTTATAAAAGATTCTTCACCAATATGTATGCCTGACCCTGTAAGGATTCGTTAAAATTCGGAATAGAATGAAAATCCTTCAGCATATTTTTTGATTTTTATATAATTTTTTATAATAAATAAATATAATATTAATTATAACACAATTAGTTTGGATAAATATATTTAAATAATATATAAATATGTTGTAACCACACACCACACTGACTAAATTAAAAAAAAAGTAGCCCATAATTAAGTGCTAATTAAAGGCTAATTTGTACCACAAAAATTAAAATTTGTACCACCGCGATAATCGAGAAAAATCGCTTTGAAAATGGGGGGTGCTAGGTTGAGATCAAGGCAGCACCCCCACTTTGATAGAATTCCAATTTAATTACATCAAAATAAAGGGCATATTAAAGGCTAATTTGTACCACAAAAAGTTAATCCATATTATTATTTATAATGTCAAAAAATAAAATCGAACGCTGTAAATATCGCTGCTCTATAATTTTAGCACCCCCACTTTCGTCTATTCAAAAAGTGCACACACAATTTTATAAAACTAATTAAGGTTTATATGGACCTCCGGAAAAAGTATCTACAAGTTCAAAAAATTTGAAAAAATTTGAGAAGACGTATTTAGCCTTAGGTATTATTTTACCAAAATTTCATTTAGGTTGTATGTTTGGTTTTCAAGAAAAATCGGAAAATCTATTTTTTTGCAAGTATAAAGCAAAGAAACTAGAACATAAAAAGTCGCAATTTTTTTATAAAATAAACTAGTTTAGGTTCAGAAACATATGTGAATTTTTTAAAAATTTTTGAACTTGCAGAAGTCTTGCAATTGCAATATATATATTTTTTATTCCAAAAAAGTATACTTATATCATAAATTTGAATATAATTTTATGGGATATACATTTAGTAGTTATAATTAAATACATTCACTACAAAAAATAATAATTTTTTAATAGATAAGCTGAAAAAATTAATTAAACAGTTATTGCAATTTGAATTAATTTGGTTTCTGTGAGCTGCTGCCATCTAAGTCTATACTTTTTAGAGTATTACACAGATAGCGCTGTACTTAATACTTAAACTGAAATTTTAATAGATTTAGGGTCAACAAGAATACAGTGTTGCCAGATTATTCTTTAGTTTAGCAGAAATTATTAAAATTAAAAGCATATTTTCTGAACTCGTAATGAAATTACGTTTAATTCGTTATCTTAAATTGATCCTTGTCGGCTTTAAATGTAGGTTTCCTATTGTAAAAAAACATCTTTAATATTATAATTATTTTTTGTGATTCTGTCGACATCCTAGTAGGTATAAACTTAAAAGAAACATTTTACCTATAATTGATTAAGTAACACGTGTATTTTAGTTACTTACGGTTTAAAAATTTAATACCTAGAAGTTTAAAAAATTCCTAAAAACAGACGAATAGAAATTAATAACTAAAACTTGACAGACATTTTATCACTTTATTGCCGAGGGCTGTCTGTGTATGTGTTTTAAAATCACTATATTTTTAATGTCATTTTTTAATAGAACTATAATAAAATTTAAATAAGACTATGAAAATTATATAAAAATTAAAGTAATGAAAACATCTGTAAAAATTAAGCTCTCAATGTCTATGAGTCAGGTTAAAGGAATTTTTTAATTATATAGTTTTTCGAAAGCGACATGATGTTTCTGTTATACAGGGTGATTGCTTAGTGTGAGGAAGCTCAGTAGTCCTGTTATAGTAAAAATTACAAAAAAAAGTTATTGACAAAAATTATAAGCAGCTTTAAACTCCACATTTTACAATTAGTTACAATCTTACAGGGTGTTCCATAAGATGGTGGCACACCAAACTTATGTTTGTTTATATGGAACACGTATTTTATTTTAAATTTGAAATCTGCTTCACTTCCACATCACAACAATGCAAAGTTTTATTATGTTATACCGCGTATTTAAAAAGTTATAACCAATATTACCTGAAAATCGTATCAAGTTTAACTCCCTATATAATTAAAAAAGAGTATGGGAACATTGATCTATTGCAACCATAGTTTATCAATTATTGTTAAAAACTATAAAACATATTCGTTTTCATAACATTCGTTAAATCAAATACAGGGTAAATCAAAATGCATGTACTTTATTTTCTTGGTAATTTTAAATAGAACACCCTGTATTTTATATAATTATCGAAAAGTACTAATATCATTCATCAAATTTTATGAAGTACTTCATATACCGAAAGTTATTAGTTTTCTAGATATTTTTATTTTTCCATTTTGGTATTAATTTGCTAGATATTTTAACGTTTACCAATAATTATTGTGAGTTGGCCATGGTTGGTTTGTCAGAAACTGACACATTGACATTATTGTTTATTAATTCAAAAACAAAATAGCATCACAAAAAAGAAAATTTATTTCAAATAAAATGTATAAAAAATAACCGACGGAAATTAAAAAATAAAAAAACAACAGTAATTTTAACTTATCTTACTTAAGTAAGGTGTTCAAAATGACCTCCCAAATGATAGTACCTAATAAATTTTTATTGCATTCCCCTAAAATCCTGGTCATATGTACAATTCATCAGTAGAAAAATTCATTATCGCTAATTTAAATTGAACTAATTACTGAATTACTAAATAATAATTGTTGCTAATTTACGGTGTACCACAATATTGAATTAATAAACAATTATGTCAAACTGTCAGTTTCTGACAAACCAATCATGGCCAACTCATAATAATTATTTGTAAACGTTAAAATATCTACCAAATAAATACTTTAATAAAAAAATAAAAATATCTAGAAAACCGATAACCTTAGGTATAGGGAGTACCTCATAAAATTTGAAGTATGATATTAGTACTTTTCGATAATTATATAAAATACAGGGTTCTATTTAAAATTACCAAGAAATTAATGTACTTGCATTATGACTTACCCTGTATTTGATTTAACGAATATTATGAAACGAATATGTTTTATAATTTTTAACAATTATTAAAAAACTATGGTTGCAATAGATCAATGCTCCTATACTCCTTTTTAATTATACTTGGAGTTAAACTTGATACGATTTTCAGGTAATATTGGTTATAACTTTTTAAATACCCGGTATAATATAATAAAACTTTATATTGTTGTGATGTGGAAGTGATGCAGATTTCGAATTTAAAATAAAATAAAGGGTGTTCCATTTAAATAAACATAAGTTTGGTGTGCCACCATCTTATGGAACACCCTGTAAGAATGTAACTAATTTTAAAATGTGGAGTTTAAAGCTGCCTACAATTTTTGTTAATAACTTTTTTAGGAATTCTTACTATAACAGATCTACTGAGCTTCCTCACACTAATCAATCACCCTGTATATTGACAGTTTTTTGTTTTCAAAGTATTGCATATTTCACTTGTAATTTAATAATAATAATACGACTAAAGAATAATTTATACAAATTTTTTACAGAATTCTGGAAAAACATTACTTTTTGATCTTATTGAAATTCTAGAATTATGATAGTTAATAATCGATAAAAAATGGCCACTTTTATAAGGTTGACATCTACTAAGTTTAAAATTTTTATTGAAGTTACTTTGGCCGAAATACAAAATTTATTAGTCAGTTTTTTGCTATAACTAAGAAATAAATAAAACAAATTAAGGCAATAATAAAATAATTTATTAAACACACCAAATAATGGAAAATCAAACATTATCATTTTAAATCCCGGGGGTGACCGAATATTTTTATTAAGTTTATATTGGCCACCAGGTCGACTAAGTCGGTGAAAATGAGTATTTTGAGTAATAAATAATAAGCGTGCTAGCCACATTACCTCCTAGTAAATCATAAGGCACGAATAGAAAGAGGCTCTACCCGCTATAAACCCCAAACAACGACAGCAGTACATAAGAGAAACTATTATAATTGTAATTATTATTATTATTTTTAAAAGACGTTTGCTTTCACTCAGCATTTGCTGGTAATACTCACCTATCCCCAGCGAGAACGCAAATGGGATTAGGCTCAATGATCACATATTTAGAAATTTACGGACAGTGTGACATGTGTTCAAAATTACTGCGTTCTGCATATCAATGTACGTATTCTTATGAAGAAGGCCCAGTTTGTTTAGGCTGTCCACCAAAAGCTTTTTTATCCACCACCACGATATCAGGCCGGTTATTTGTCACCTGTCTATCGGTCATAATAGGCCTGTCATAGTAAAGTCTAAAATCGGCATTCTCCAGAACCGCTTGCGGATGGTACTTATAATAAGGCGTGTAGGTCTTAAGCATCCTCTTTTCATCTTTTTAGTAAACGCAATATTGTTTATAAAATAAAATAATAATCACTAAAGCACAATCAATAAACTAACGTATCACACAACTACTGCAAGTATGTACTACTGCTACTTTGAAATAATAATTACACAGCTTTTACCTGTTTACTAACCATTTAGTATTTTTGTTCAGTTTTATTATCTAAATCCCTATTGTTACCTATTTATAGTTATTTAAAACCTTTTTGTAAATATGAAACATCTATTTCATATTGTTATTGGTCTAATTTACGGTTGAATAAAATATTTTAATAAAGTTTAAATTTTGGTAAGTAAACAATTACAACTGTCCACATTTTGCGTATCTATTGAATCTATTTTAAAAAGACTTTTTTTAACCTAGGAGGATAACATTTCACTGCCAAAATAAACATGAAGTATTACTTTTTATAGGATTTATTTTTTACAGATTCAATTATTAATTGATTATTTGTCATAAATATTTTCATTTCTTGGAATAATAATTTAACAATTCTTTTAACATAAATTCTCGAATAATTCTTGAACAGAAACGTTAAATATTTCTTAATATATTTTACATAACTTATATGTAGGTACTTTTAATTTTGTATTTCGTGATTTAATGGCATATTCCACAGAATTAATATTATATCAAACGTCATTAAAAAAATCATTTTACGCAGATAATATAAAAAAATCTACTATTACATATTGAGTACGCATTTTCAAGTACGATCCATGCATAAAACAGACCGAATAAACTTTAAAAATTGTTTTTTGCATAACACCTAAATAAGAAGAGCTCCACGAAGCTAAACATTTTTTGACCACTTACTTATTTTAAATCCTAAAACAACAATTCATTCCAGCTACTTTTCATTTCTCTAGATACCCTTGTTCATAAAGATATATCAAATAACATTCCATTACCAACGATTTATATATATATCAATTTAATTTCGAAATATGGCAACACCTTCAAGTACCTGTCCCTTTAAATCTCCTATCGACACTAGTAACCTCTTTTAGAAAAGATATAAACTATTATTATTACCCAAAATTATGCTGGTTGATAAGGTAGATCTCTAAAATTTAACAAAATTTAGTTGGGTGGACAGAGCCATCTCTAGGACCAGAAACGAGTGATGTGATAGGTCCATATAAACCTTAAAGGCAAATTTGTACCACACAAGAAATTTTTATACTTATCAATATAAAACCGCCAATTGAATATAACTCATTACGGTCGTATTAAATGGTGGCGGATGCGCTTATATTTGTCAATATTCTAAAGTTAAAAATAGTGTTTCCCGTCACGGTCCCTTTTTAAAAATACCTACGTCCACATTTTCTCTTTATTATAAATATCGATTGTTTATAATATCGGAGAAGTTGGAGTGGCAGTGCGTACATCTATATGGTTTCTATTATATGACTAAATTAAAAAAAAGTAGCCCATTATTAAGAGCTAATTAAAGGCTAATTTGTACCACAAAAATTAAAATTTGTACCACCGCGACAATCGAGAAAAATCGCCTTGAAAATGGGGGGTGCTAGGTTGAGGTCAAGGCAGCCCGCCACATTGATCGAATTCCAATTTAATTACATCAAAATAAAGGGCATATTAAAGGCTAATTTGTACCACAAAAATTAAAATTTGTACCACCGCGATAATCGAGAAAAATCGCCTTGAAAATGGGGGGTGCTGGGTTGAGGTCAAGGCAGGCCCGCCACATTGATCGAATTCCAATTTAATTACATCAAAATAAAGGGCATATTAAAGGCTAATTTGTACCACAAAAATTAAAATTTGTACCACCGCGATAATCGAGAAAAATCGCCTTGAAAATGGGGGATGCTGGGTTGAGGTTAAGGCAGCCCACCACTTTGATCGAATTCCAATTTAATTACATCAAAATAAAGGTCATATTAAAGGCTAATTTGTACCACAAAAAGTTAATCCATATTATTATTTATAATGTCAAAAAATAAAATCGAACGCTGTAAATATCGCTATAAACTAATTAAAGGCAAATTTGTACCACATAGGAATTTTTATACTTTTCAATATAAAACCGCCAATTGAATTTAACTCTTGTGCAATACTTGTGCGTTTGATTGCCCTATTTCATTTATTATTTATGGCAGAAAAATCTTGCCCTTTTTTTCCAACCAACAGAAGTGAATTTCTAGAATTAATAATAAATACAAGCAAAACTGGAATTACTGCCGCAACATATAAAAATAGGGCATTAATTCTAAAAACTGAAAAATTGAGCAAAGTCAACAATATAACGGACGATTCTGTAAATGTTATGTTGTACATGTAATGTTGGAGATTTGGCGATAGAATTACTTCGAACCATTCCGTCCATGACAATACAGAGTACTTGTTCCAGCGGATGTATGAAATTAATAGTGATTTGGTTGCTCTAATTTTTCCTGGCAACATTCTAAAGAAAAAATTTCAGGCGGAATTGGAAAATATAATTCTCCATTACATTGATCCCAAACAATGCCAAACGACCACATGCAACGGCATACTTACGAATACAATAAAATTTTTCGGTGAGTACTATATAGTATCAAGTAATATACATATAACATATTAAATGGATTTTACTTTATTTTAGGCCCATTAATTATAATCGATGTCTGTACAAATTCTTTAGATCAAACCGTCGTGCAACAACGACTTGAAGAATTTCTACCAAATATAAAAATGGTGTCGTTGAATTATGAATTAATCGGCGTTATCGAGTATGTAATACTCCGATATGGTGAATCATTGTCAGAAGACGACGTTGGTCATTACCGAGCATACAGTAGAATGCCAAGCACTATTTGGTACCAGTTGGATGACAATGGAAAGAAAATACGACGTGTTGGTCTTAAAACGTTACTTTTACCGCATATTGTGTTATATAAAACTGGAGAAGTAACATTTTAAAAGAATTTAAAATTTTATTTTATGTTTAATGTTTTTATGCATGTTTCTTTATTTATAATATTTGAGTTTTTCATTTTGGTTTACCTAATCATATAAATATTTATAAATATTTCTAATAATATAATATAATAAATAATGAAATTGATTGTGTTAACCTCTACTTTTTGGAAGTTCATCTTACTAAGAACAATTAATAACTGCACAGTTAAACTAAACTTCCACTATTTATTTGAAAAATTCGCTTTAAAATCAATTACAGCTGTTTCGCTATCACTAGCATCGTCAGATTGACATATTGAAATTACATGTTGTTTGTTTGTAACTAGGTGCTTGATGTTGATAAGGAGTTAAGGCTAGACCAAGTAAGGAAGTAATAAGATATAACAATATTAAAGCCTAGATGTTATTAGCCCTAAGGGATTATCCTGGATGTATTTCCCTCTAAGATCAGTATAACTGTGCAATGATATAGAAAAACCAGGAAAAAACTATATCATGCTGATCTTTACAATAACTTAATATATTTATGTTATAATAATGTCTTATCTATGTATAAAATGAAGACTCAATCAAAGTAAACAGTTTAATAGTGGAGAACTTCCAAGATTTATTTGTTCATTAACTACTTTAAACTGTTGATCTGCTAGATGTCTTTTAATTTCAAGTTCTTCTAGAAAATCTAAATTTTGTTTTTTATCACAAATGTGTAGTATATGAATGTCATTGGTGTGTATAAGTGAGTTTGGATGTTCCAGTAGGTGTTTTGCATAGTTCGACTTATCTGGTTGTTGTAATCTATATGCTCTTAAGTGTTCATTAAATCTTACTTCAAAATTTCTTTGTGTTTGACCTATATATACTGCATTACATTTTGGACAATTAATTTTGTAAACACCAGATTTTTTTTAATTTTGGTAGTTTTGTTTTTACATTTAACAATTTTGTTCCAATACTATTTTGTGTTTTAAATGATATTAATGTTGATGTTGCCGAAGGGTAACTCAACAGTAATTTTAAAAAGAGAAGATTATAAATCTAAAGTGAATGATTTCATAATGTCAAGTAATGTCAAAATTCTAAAAAACGATCCTACACAGAAATTTTCTAACCAAATAAGAGAACATGTAAATCATTCAAATTACCTATTTAATGACTTCGATAAAAAATACCTAATAAATAAAAATCCTCAATGTCCAGAATTATATGGAACAATTAAATTACATAAAGATTCAAAACCAATTAGACCGGTAGTTTCGTATGTTAACACTCCTAATACTAAAGTAGCTAAAAAATTAAATAGTATCCTAAACAATTATGGTTACACATCTAAATATTCAGTACAAAATTCATTAGATTTGATCAAAAAATTGAATAAATGTAATTTACAAAATAATACTAAATTAGTATCGTTTGACGTAACTAATATGTTCTCAAAAATACCTCCTAAAGAATGTATAGTTCTAGTTAAAAAGCTATTAGATGAAAGAAATATCCATCCAGGTATAATATCAGACATAATTGATCTATTTGATGTATGCATTAGTCAAAATTATTTTACTTTTGATAACAAAGTTTATATTCAAAATGAGGGTCTTCCCATGGGAAGTCCTATTTCTCCAATTTTGGCAAATATATTTATGGATAATTTAGAAAACAAAATCTTTAATTCTAGTTATAAAAACAATATTGTATTTTGGTATAGATATGTTGATGATGTGTTAGCAGGTTTTGTAGGTAGCGAACGGCAGTTAGATATATTTTTTAATTATATTAATACCTTGCATCCTAAAATTAATTTTACTTTAGAAGTTGAAGAAAATAATTCAATTAATTTTCTAGATTTAAGAATTGAAAAAGTTAATAATTCATTAAATTATTCAATATACAGAAAACCTACACAAACAGATGTAACCATACCATATAATTCAAATCATCCACTATCACATAAATTAGCAGCTTATAATTCCATGATACATAGAGCATTTTCGATTCCAATGAACAAAAGTAATTTTAATAAAGAAATTGAGATCATAAAACAAATAGCTACATCTAATGGCTATCCAATACATTTGATAAATAAATTAATTAATAAGAAAGAACAAAAAATGTCACTAGAACTAATATATCCCAAACAAACTAAAGAAATTAAAAGCTATAAAAGTATTACATATTGTGGAAATATTTCCAATGCAATTTCAAAAATAATATCTTCGGCAACATCAACATTAATATCATTTAAAACACAAAATAGTATTGGAACAAAATTGTTAAATGTAAAAACAAAACTACCAAAATTAAAAAAATCTGGTGTTTACAAAATTAATTGTCCAAAATGTAATGCAGTATATATAGGTCAAACACAAAGAAATTTTGAAGTAAGATTTAATGAACACTTAAGAGCATATAGATTACAACAACCAGATAAGTCGAACTATGCAAAACACCTACTGGAACATCCAAACTCACTTATACACACCAATGACATTCATATACTACACATTTGTGATAAAAAACAAAATTTAGATTTTCTAGAAGAACTTGAAATTAAAAGACATCTAGCAGATCAACAGTTTAAAGTAGTTAATGAACAAATAAATCTTGGAAGTTCTCCACTATTAAACTGTTTACTTTGATTGAGTCTTCATTTTATACATAGATAAGACATTATTATAACATAAATATATTAAGTTATTGTAAAGATCAGCATGATATAGTTTTTTCCTGGTTTTTCTATATCATTGCACAGTTATACTGATCTTAGAGGGAAATACATCCAGGATAATCCCTTAGGGCTAATAACATCTAGGCTTTAATATTGTTATATCTTATTACTTCCTTACTTGGTCTAGCCTTAACTCCTTATCAACATCAAGCACCTAGTTACAAATAAACAACATGTAATTTCAATATGTCAATCTGACGATGCTAGTGATAGCGAAACAGCTGTAATTGATTTTAAAGCGAATTTTTCAAATAAATAGTGGAAGTTTAGTTTAACTGTGCAGTTATTAATTGTTCTTAATAATAAATAATATTTATAAATTTATACATAATTTTTTTTAAGCTGCCAACAAATCAAAGTGCCACATGTTTTAGAATTATGACAAAATAAAAGATTTCATCGCATCCGCCACCATTTAATACGACCGCAAAGAGTTAAATTCAATTGGCGGCTTTATATTGAAAAGTATAAAAATTTCTTGTGTGGTACAAATTTGCATTTAATTAGTTTTATAATATTGTGTGTTCACTTTTTGAATAGACGAAAGTGGGGGTGCTAAAATTATGGAGCAACGATATTTAGAGTATTCGATTTTATTTTTTGACATTATAAATAATAATATGGATTAACTTTTTGTGGTACAAATTAGCCTTTAATATGCCCTTTATTTTGATGTAATTAAATTGGAATTCGATCAAAGTGGGGGTGCTGCCTTGATCTCAACCTAGCACCCCCCATTTTCAAAGCGATTTTTCTCGATTATCGCGGTGGTACAAATTTTAATTTTTGTGGTACAAATTAGCCTTTAATTAGCACTTAATTATGGGCTACTTTTTTTTTAATTTAGTCAGTGTGGGGGTGCTAGCTTGATTGTCATATATTTCAAATGTGAATGGTCAAATATTCACAATAACTGTCAACCAAACTGTCTGCACATATAGGTGAGTTTAGTTTTTTATTTTATACTGTTTTACATTATTTCGTTTTATCTGTATCATTGTTGAATTGTATTTCATTTGTTGTCCTTAAGTAGCACTTTGTGACACTGGTTTCAGTGTTACAAAGTAGATTTTGTATACGCAGATTAAAAAAATTCATTTGTGTATCCTTCTATCTCTTGCTGGAACTTGTTGAACAAGTTAACACTAAAAAATGCGATGTACGTAAAATTATTTTCACACTTGAAGCTCTTGTTTTGTTTTGTATTCGAAAGATCAAAGAAAAACTCTATAGTGTTGAAAGTGCGGAAACGTGTTTTATTGACATCGTATAGAACCGTGCAAAAAAGAAGAAAAAAGTCTGAGTTGCGGTTTAATATTAAACGTATGTCGTATTGCAGAGTGCAGGTGACGGCAATAGCGCGCCAATGCGTTCAAATGACTCTGTCGGTCACGGAATAATGTCGCCTGCCTTGCTTTTGTAAGAGGCGGCTAAAGGCGGCTGAATTTATTTTAGTATTTATCATTAGTCTGATTAATTTATCATTAAGTTACTGTTTTTCGGATTTTAACACATTTTTTAAGATTCTTTTTCTTAATTAAGAGTCTAGAAGGTAGTTTAAAAGATTCACGGTGAGCCATAAGGTTTACTTAAACAAGGAAAATACAGGAATTAGCTAAACTATTTTTTTTATATGTTGCACTTATAAAAATCTTCATTATGAAACGCATTTGCGTATCGTAATATAACTTTACGCAAATTTTTGTTTTAAATGCTTGGCATCATGAGTGAAGTATCTAATGACAAGAATATTGACAATGACATTTGTGGCTAATAGCAATTTATTAATTTTATATTGTTCTTTACAAAAGAATTTGTGAATATGAATATCATCTTTTACTTATATAATATATTATTATTGGTGTATTATTCATTTTAAAATATTTTAAAACATTAACATTATTTGATCATTTTAAATATCAAATGTTATAAATTACACAGTGCTACCAACATACTTTTTAAAATTAAAATTATTTTACATACAAATAATACAATACAACAAATAAACTTAAACTCGAGTTATAACGGAAAACGATATCGCGAAGCGATGAGTTTTTAAAGAACTAGTGTCACAACAGCCATATGAAATAAGTTGTTTATAATATTTTTTATATTTTGCCCTTTAATTACCATTTTGTTATACTTAAAGCGACTTTTTATTGTTATATTGTTTAATTTGAATGGATTTTGTTTAACTATTTTAAAATATCAAATATTCTGTATAAACAATCACCTAAATATTTTATTAAATAATTCAGTATCTCTGTATCTAAGACTTCAATTAAATAAAAATAAAGTTTAATGAAAATAACTTTTGATATATAATTAAGTAAAGAATTCAAATGATTTGACCCACAAAATACCTTAAATGATCCTGTAAAAATATATTTATCTACTCCTATTAAATTATACATGAATTATTCAACTGCTTTTGAGGAATTAATAGTATCCATAAACAAAAAGCGTGAGTTATAATAACTCTCTAGTGAGTTATCACACCATACTGTCACAGTAACTATATACTGTCACGGAATCAATGGCGGTTCGATCCCCTATGCCTACCAAACCTTTTTTTAATTTTGTTCATTGTGTTCATTATTACATAAATATCTACTCAATCTATAGAATTAATTAAATTTTAATTCTATGACTTAATGACAATTTAAGAACCGAATACCAAAGGTGGCTGTAGAATCTACATTACAAAAAGCCGATTCGATGAAACGGAATAGTCCAATATTGTAATTGAGGGGAGTAATGTCAGTTGATATTTTTAAAAAGATATTTTGACGATTTCAAATCTGTTAAAAACTTTAAAGGTGTTAAGAAAGATGAATTCAGAGAGTGAAGATGAATTATTATGTACACCTTCAGAATTGAGGCAAGTAGCTAATGCTACTGTATAAAATTTATTACCCGAAAAGTCACAAAACAAAGCGGTCAACAACAATTTTCAAAATTGATGTATCAGTAAGAATGTAAACTCTTTTACAGAAAATGTTCTTTAGGTATATGTTAAAGAACTAAGCAGTAAGTGTAAAGCATCTCTGTGGACTTTCTACTCTATGTTGAGAAGCACACTCAATTTAAATAATGAAATAAATATAGAAAATTATTGGAAATTATTTGCGTTTCTTAAACGTCAATCAGAGAAGCATGTAGCTAAAAAGGCAAAAACATTTACACCAGAACTTAATAATTTCATGAAAAATATCTGGCGACAAAGGTACCTATCTAATAGATTTCACAATAATTCAAACGTTTTAATAATCTATTTATTGTTACAGTCGTAGATAAAGTATAGTATTCAACTTGCGGTAATGGTCATAACTCGCTTGATGAATTACAGCACTCGCCTGCGGCTCGTGCTGCAAACTTCATCTGCGTGAGTTATGACCTACATTACCGCTCGTTAAATAATATACTATTATCTACTCCTATTAAATTATACATTAATTATTCAACTGCTATTGAGGAATTAATAGTATCCATAAATAAAAAGCGTGAGTTATAATAACTCTAGTGAGTTATTACACCATACTGTCACAGTAACCATGTACTACTACTGTCAAGGAATCAATGGCGGTTCAATCCCCTGTGTCTACCAAACCTTTTTTTAAATTTTGTTCATTTTTTACATAAATGTCTACTCAATCCATAGAGTTAATTAAATTTTAATTCTATGACTCAATCTCAATTTAAGAACCGAATACCAAAGGTAGCTGTAGAATCTACATTCGATGAAACGGAATAGTCCATTATTGTAATTGAGGGGAGTAATGTCAGTTGATATTTTTAAAAAGATATTTTGACTTTTTCAAATCTGTTAAAAATTATAAAGATGTTAAGAAAGATGAATTCAGAGAGTGAAGATGAATTATTATGTACACCTGCAGAATTGAGGCAAGTAGCTAATGCTACAGTACAAAATTTATAACCCGAAAAGTCACAAAACAAATATAAAGTCGTCTACAAAAATTTTATAAATTGGTGTATCAGTAACAATATAAAATCTTTTACAGAAAATGTTCTTTTGGTATATTTTAAACAACTGAGCAGTAAGTCTCTGTGGACTTTCTACTCTATACTAAGAAGCAAACGCAATTTAAATATATTGAAATAAATATAGAAAATTATTCGAAATTACATGCGTTTCTTAAACGTCAATCAGAGAAGCATGTAGCTAAATCACGGCACTGAAACGCCATGGTGGTTGGAGATCAACTAATGTTGCTGAGGGATACATTGATGATTCCGAAAGGAATAAGACAGATACTGCAAATAAAATATATAGTTCTATAACTCCTCAACCAGTTGGTACTTCTTCTACAACATATATGCAACAAACTCAAAACGAAACAATAAACTTGCATAATTCAGTTCCACATATTCAGTTTACTGGTTGTTCAAACTTTACAGTTAATCTCATCAATAAGCAAAATGAATAATTACTACTTAAAACTTTTATTTCATTGTTATTACTATTACGGTTCTTTCTGTATACTTACATTTTAGTATTTATTGTTAAAGTCGTAGATAAAGTATAGTATTCAACTTGCGGTAATAGTCATAACTCACTTGATGAATTACAGCACTCGCCTGCGGCTCGTGCTGCAAAACTTCATCTGCGTGAGTTATGACCTACAAACCGCTCGTTAAATAATATACTATTATATGTCAAATTCCATTTTAATAACGAAATGACAAAACATAATTCTTTGGCAGTTCCTCTGACAAACTTACAATAAATACACATACATTTTAAAACAAGATACAAAACAATTTGGCAAAAATATTCTATTCTATTAAAGTCCCAAAAACAGTAGTGCACTATAGAATTTAAATTGTTCACATACACCAGAATGTCCAGAACGTCGAGCGATGAAAATTATGACTCTAAATGCCGATTTGAACCAGTCTATGGTTCGTGTCGTAAATTCACTGATGTGGGATACCGTATATGTATGATTCTGGATACTAGTCCAGGAGGAATCGGCGCATGAGTACCGAAAACTATTCCACCTCAATTTTTTTATGTGATCCTCTTCAAATTGTCCTCCTAATGATATAAATGCATGTTGCCATGGCGCAACCCGGTGCCATATTGTTTAAACCGAAATTGTTTAAACAAATACAAGGAATTGTTATTTTTCAAACGGACAAATTTTTTTATATTCTTTATTGAAATACCAATAAAAAAGGTCCTAGGACTTTTCACGATAAAGTTAATATTTTTAAAGATATGAATTTTTTAAAATTCGAAAAATCTCAAATTTGGGTACTTTCGACCCATGAAAAATATATAAAAAAAAAAGATAATGTGAAAGTAATATTTTTTTTTAATTCTCTATACAATAGTTAATAATATTGTTAATAGAGATTTAAAAAAATTTCATTGTTTATATCTTTTTTTTTAATTGTTAATTTGTATGCATCGCTTACCTTTAAGTATCGCTGTCTCTCTCTGACTCATGCGTTGCGTCGGCCTCTCTGTGTCTTGAATCATTATTTATCATTTATCTTAAAAACTATCAACTTTATCAAAATTTTTAAAGAAAGTAATGTTATTAGATAATAAAAATTGCCTACAATTTGTTTTTAATAAATTTTTTTCTGAAATCAATTTTTCAAAAGTTAAGCATATGTCATTAAAATTACTTTTATCAGTTTATATTACTTTTTTGTTATTATCATAGTAATTTTTGCAATTATATCAATAATAAGATATAATGGTATTTGAACATTTTTTGAAATCACAATTATTTATAAAAATAAAAATATATTGGGTATTTAGAAAAAACATTCAAATAAATTGAATAAAAATAATTTTATGTATATGTATCATAGTGTGTGTATGAGTGTGTCTGAGTAAGAAAAAAATTCTTTCTTTTATTTTTTATTCTTTCAAGGTTACTCTTTGTATAAATAATAACGTTTAATAGCAAAAAGTAATATAATCTGATAAAAAAGTAATTTTAATGACATGTTCCGATTTATGCTTAAAGAACTTTTGAAAAATTGATTTCAGAAAAAAATTTATTAAAAACAAATTGTAGGTAATTTAATTATTATCTAATAACATTGCTTTCTTTAACAATTTTGATAAAGTTGATAGTATTTAAGATAAATGATAATGATTCAAGACACAGAGAGGCCGACGCAACCCATGAGTCAGAGAGAGACAACGATACTTAAAAGTAAGCGATGCATACCTACTTGTGAGCGCGCCAAATTAACAATTAAAAAAAAGATATAAACAATGAAATTTTTTTAAATCTCCATTAACAATATTATTAACTATTGTATAGAGAATTAAAAACATTTATTACTTTCACATTATTTGTTTTTTTAATATATTTTTCATAGATCGAAAGTACCCAAATTTGAGATTTTTCGAACCTTAAAAAATTCATATCTTTAAAAATATTAACTTTATCGTGAAAAGTCATAGGACCTTTTTTATTGGCATTTCAATAAAGAATATAAAAAAATTTGTCCGGTTGAAAAATAACAATTCCTTGTAATTGTTTAAACAATTTCGGTTTAAACAATATGGCACCGGGTTGCGCCATGGCAACATGCATTTATATCATTAGGAGGACAATTTGAAGAGGATCACATAAAAAAAATTGAGGTGGAATAGTTTTCGGTACTCATGCGCCAATTCCTCCTGGACTATACTGGATAATAACCTTTTAACGGTATGAAGGTATTTATTTGCCTCGTAGCATTTACTGTTCACTCACTGACAATAAAATTGAGACTTTAACAAAAAATTCTTTTAAACAAAATTTACTATTGACGTTACCAAAAGTTGTTAACTGGTCGACTAGATGTTTCTGGTGGAGAAATTCTCCAATTGTTCCAATTTTCGTTGCTTTATTCAGTTTTATACCTGGTTACCTATATCTATGCGTTTTTTAAATCATAATTAATTCTAAATTTTGAATGTCTAAATTTCTAAATTTATAATGAAAATTTCTCATTTAATATAATGTTTCTGAATTATTTTCCACCTGTACACACAAATTAATATCATAACTGTATTCTCTAAAATTAAGAGTAAATAATACTTAAATCCCATAAATTTCCCAAATAAACATCATTCCATAACGTTCACAAATTTTCTAGAGATATTTTCCACCCAATACGTCACATTATTGTGACGTCACTGTCACCATTGCTTGACAAAGTCATAGCATTATATCCAAACAAAATGTGGCTTTATGGTAGTTAGTTTGCATTGAAGTTTTTCGTATTGGTGATTTTCTTGTTTTTTGTAGAGTTTTTGACATATAGTGCTATATAAGCACTTTATTGTCATTAAGGGATAGTTTGAGTTATATTTAAAGAAGTTTTATTTTGTTCTAAGGTGAGAAAAAATTAAAATAATATTACTTAACCTCAAAAGCAAACTTTTTTATATAAAACATAATAAAACTTCTTTAAATACGACTCGAAATATTCCTTAACAATAATAATGTGTCTATTTATTACTATAATAACTACAGAGCGGGTCACAGTTATTATGCAGCATTGCGTTTATGGACGACGGCGTTGCCATATCGGCATGTTCTTCGAATTTGGTTCCAACTGGCGCGGGAATATAACTTGCCATTGTGTTACTATTATGATTTAAATGTTGACTAAATTATTCATTTGAAAATCGTTTAGTGAGTAATTAAGAATATTTATAATTATGCTTTTAGATAAATTTTACGCGTTTAAAGGAAAATATTTTAAAACCGCTTAAATATTCAAATTTTATACGTTTAATTATCACGTATAAAGAAATAAATAAATACAGCGGCCTTACAAAAGACCTTTGTCAAATTATGAAATAATAATATAATAATATAATTAATAATAAAAATATGTCAATAATAATAATATATACATAAATTACAAGACGAGTGGTAAAAAAGTCAGCTGTCATCTAAATTTTAAGGGAGAACGATTAACAGAGAGAAGCTAATGAATTAAAATTAAACTTAAAAAATTACAATGATTAGCAGGTAATAACTAAAATAAATGAAAATTGAATGGAACATTTGAGGGTTAAGAAATATATTACTGATCTTCATCGTCATCCAAGTCTTCATCTTCATCGTCTTCATTTAGATTTATTATTATTGGCTCAAAGTCTTCCATTAACTAATCTGTTTGACACATCTTTTCCTCTGTCTTCTCTACCATTTTTTCATAATTAGACCACTGCATTGGGGTTACTTGCGAATACGCTGTTTTTATAAGTTTTTCCACATCCTCTTTTTTAAAAGTACTATTATTACGAGCCACATATCCTTTCACTTGGCTCCACACCATTTCAATAGGATTTAATTCGCAATGATAAGGTGGTAATCGTAGGACTGTTGTATTATGTTCCGTGGCATTGTCGTCTATTTTTCTTAGGTCGTACTTCTCTCTAAACGCGTTTGCAGTAGCCAATAATTCTGTTTTTAAATAATCATCCTCGAAGTAAATCTCTTTTTCCAGTAGCCTCTTTTTCCTTATTCCAAGTTGTCTTTGGAAAAGGTAACTTCGCCGAATGGTATGACGCATTGTCCAACACTACAACATTCTTTGATCCGTTTTTCGGCAAATTAGGGATCAATTGATCTTTAAACCAGGCCTCAAAGTCTTCTGCGTCCATTTCGTCATGGTAATCGTCTGCACCTTTCTTTGCCAGAAAAGTTTTTTCTGCACCCTCAAGAAAACCGTCTTTCCAGCCTGCATGAAGAAGAACAAATCTCGGTCCTCGTTGACTTGGAGCCTTCAGTCCTGTTGTCAGTCCTTTGACAAATGCATCTCGGGAATTTTTTATGGTAGTGTTTTTCCATTCAAAATTTACACTGTGGCCCACATTAATCCATGACTAGGGCCAGATATATTACGTTATATCCTTCTTCGCGGAACTTCTTCACTGATCTTAAATATTTGTGCCTCCAGGCGATTATATCAGCTCTTTCTATTAGAATCGAGTCTCTTCCTCTCTTTCCATAAACAAACCCCATATCGTTAAGCAAGCGTCTTAGCGTACTTTTAGAAAAATTTGGTACATTTTCGTCTGAATTTATTTTAGCAAGAACTTTTGCCAGTGTTGGTGGAATATTTTCGGAGTAGAATTCATGCACAGCTTTTCGTATTTGCGATTGGATACCTTCATCGTAGGTGATCAGTCTTGAATTCGACTGGCTGCTATTCCGTCTTCGTTTTTTTGGCGATGTCAAAGGTCCAGTAGCGGCTTCGCCGAGGGCTTCGCTTTTCAGTTTATACACTGTTCTCACACTAAGGCCAGTCATTTCAGAAATCAGTTCTATTTTCGCTGTCACACTTTTGTCATCTTTTGTATTCAACGTATACGTTAAAATATTCAATAAAAGCCTCTTGGTTTGACGATGAAGATTTTCACTTTGTTTAAATTTTTCAAACGGTGCTGCTAACTGCATGGCTGTTGTTTCAATAATGCCCTTTCGTTTATCAGCAGAAACAGATAGGTACCTGCCTATGTTATTACTTACCTGTACATTTACTTACCTCTACATTCCAGGAATATTACATAACGGTTTACGAGGATCATGGGATCATACAGGTAAAAATAATTAGCATCTTTGTAATTAAATAATATTTTCACTGGAAATAGAATTAGGATTTGTCTGAAAGATTTAGATTTAGATTTATAAATAATCCATCAAGTGATCAGGTATACTGATTACAATCTACATAAATAGATTTGAATTCCATTTTTTAATAATATTTATTATATAGAATACATCTGTTTTGTAAAATTCATAATAAAACGTTTCTACGAAAATAAATTGGCTGAGTTATGTGATTCAAGCCGTAACCAAAGCGGCAACAGTGTTGAATATTCGCCCATAAGATATACATTGGCCTATGCCGGCCACGCTGCATAATAACTGGGACCCGCTCTATAGTTAACAAGAAAATTCATATTATAAAAATCTTCATTGCAAACTCACTACTGTAAGGCAAAAGTTTGTTTGGATAAAATGACAGTGACGTTTCTAATAATGTGACGTATTTTTTTTAATTTAAATGTATTAATTTAATATATGTATAATATTTTAAGGTATAGGTAATCCATACCCCAAATCCGTACGTAGATACCATTATGGTTCCTTTTATATAGTCTTGTTTTTACATATAACAATTTATAGATTTTTGGTTTTAATGCTTTAAGCATATCTTGTTAAATACCAAAATTTCATAGACTTATGAAGGAATTGTCAATGTTAATTACTGATAAGGAGCTTTACCTAATCTCTATCTTTATAATAAATATAACGAATTATTCAATCTAAACTAATATTGATTGCGTTACTATGAATTAAACTAAATCTTACTTAAACGTGTCTAGGACGATATGCTCCGTGTGCAGAATGCCTTAATATCATAACAAGTGTATTTACTTGTTACAACTCCTTTATTTTAATTACTGTAATTTCAGTTTTCAGTACAAAAAAACTTGTTTTTGTCTGTGTAGTATTTTTTCTATTGAGATTAAAAATAAACGCGTTTTTTTCTGGTGTACAATGTGTGACGAAAAACACGAGCAACGGATCAATGTTAAATTTTTTGTTAAATAAAAAAAACTGAGTGCTATAATGTGCTGAAAACGCTGTGGTAAAAATTCTTTATCTCGTTTTTCTGTTTTCGAATGGTATAAACAGTTTTCCGAATGCCAAGAAATGACCCTCTAGATCGACCTAACTCAATTTAAATTTCGAAAAATTTACCAAAATCAAATCAAAAACATTTTACATGACGAATTGAACATGAAGAATGTTTACGCGAAGTTGGTCCCAAAAAAGTTGATCCTTGCCAAAAGCTTGTGTGTCAACTGAGTCTAAATTAATGGAAACATCATATACAATACGTTGTTGAAACTAAGCGGAAATCCATGCATTGAAAACAATAGCCAAGAATGAAAAAATGATGTAAGTAAAAATCAAAATATAAAGTCTTACTAATCGTTCTTTGAACGGCATCGTGATGACTGAATGGGTACCAAAGGATCAAAGTGTAAACCAAACATACTACTTAAAGGTTTTGAACACAATAGAAACGGCCAGAGTTGTGGAAAAACAATTCATAGATCTTGCTATAAGGCTGTAAAGCCTTATTTAGCTCCTAAATGCACTCCAGTGCTCGAACACACGTGGTACTCGCCTAATTAATACCCTGTAATTTTTCCCTTTCCAAATATCAATTCAGTTTTAAAAGAAACTTGGTTCGAGTCTATAGAAGCTCCTAAATTTTCTTACCGAAGAAGACTTTCATCATTGCTTTGAAAAATGGAAAAAGCGAATTGGAAAGTGTATGGCGAGAGGAAGTAAGTTGAACGAGAATATTCGATTGTAGAATAATTTTTAAAATAATCCTTTTTCATAAGTAGTCACGTTAATTAATAGCCATACCTCGTATATCCAATAATTGGAAAAGGAAAAAAGACTTGATTAATAATTTAAAAAAACATGCCAATTTGTTAAAAGCTTTTACAGATTTTTCAATCTCACCCTCTTTAACAGTTTTTCTAGTGTAACCAACAAAAAAAAATGTTAAACCATCACGTAAATCACGGACAGTTCGAGCTACTCGAAACACGACACAAAGTACTTTTCTCCTCCAACCGCGGCCTAATAATGCTTTCGAGGTTGATTTATATCCCAGATATATCCCCGTGTCCGTTTTCATCTTTTTTTTTTGTTTTTTATTTTCATATTTCGTACTCCTCGTTACTTCCAAAGTGGCTCTCAAAGGCAAGATGATATATCGGCACGCTACGTTGATGATATCGACAAAAAATATGACTGGAACAGAAAAAGATAATGGGAATATTGAAATCATAAAATGTTAAACGACCCAACGAGTACTTTTACGGATGAAGGCTTGTTGGTTTTATATTTATTAGGTTTTTTTTGTTAAATAATAAGCTAATAAAATACATGTATTTCAGAAACGTGGACGCAATTTGGCAACGTAGCACCATTCCTTACATTCTACATTATTTTGCGTCACATGGTTTTCTTTATGTTTCTTCAGGATTAAAAATTCTTATCAATCAAATTCTCACTTTAGATTCCACATATGAAATGAATTTATAAATATTGTCCGAGCATTTTTTTGGGGAAAACAATTCTAGGGTAAATCAATTACTATTCAAGTAAATTCGTTTACCGGATCTCTGCAGCAGCAAACTCTAGGTAGGGTCGTTAACTGCAGGGCTTCGGCCTAGACCTCGATCCAGATGGATTTCTGCACGTTCTGCGACGTTAGATAATCACTTTTAGTCGTTAATCATTTGGGTTTGGACGGTTTCTCATCCCGTCATTTATAATGGCATACAAATTTAAAACTATTTCTACTTACTGTTAGTGCGAGATTCATTTTAGAACAACAATATTAGCTTATTCATTAAGGCACTTATGTCCTATTAAGTTTTATTTATTTTTTAGTATATGAAACCATCTTTAAGATTTCCTAAATATTGTTTAACATTCGTTCATAAATTTCAAAATATCCTCTCCTTTTGAACTTTGTGTACCATAATAACAAAAACAAAATTGGGCTCTCTACCTTGTAGAGATGGAATTGTAAATAAATCCGCTCAGTAGTCCAGGCGTGCTGTACCAAAAAAATAAAAAATACGGAATATCTGAGACCTGGAATGTAAAGGGGATGGTAAAGGGGCTTATTACACATGAAAAAAATACATTAACTATTTCAATTATGATCATAAACTTTTTAGGGGTGAAAAAGGGGTAAAAAACTGAAATATTGCTGTTTGCGGCTAAAATTGACGTCAAAATGAAAAGTGCCCAATAGAAAAGTTGTAAATCATATAAAAATCTAAAACTTTTCTCTTGGTAATTTTCTCACATAACCTCAATTTTTCGAGGAAAATGAAAAAAAAACGATTTTTCGTTTTTAATTTTTAATTTTCCAACGGATTCGTCAATCTTGGTGAAACTTGGTGAAAACTTACCTTTTTATGTCCAAAATAACCTCGAATTTTCTCAACCTTGTAACATAATAATTTTCCGAGAAATTTGATTTTTCTGGAAAAATCTCTTTTTTTTCAACTGTAAAGTTTGCTCGGAAAATATTATTGGAAAAGATTTTTCTGGGGCTCATTTTTTTTTCAACTGTAAAGTTTGCTCGGAAAATATTATTGGAAAAGATTTTTCTGGGGCTCATTTTTTTCGTTTTTACGTCTACTTTCACATGAAATAAAAAAATACACCTCTCATTTAAAAATGTGCTCAAAAATGAAAAAAAAGCAAAAAATGAATTTTGCAACAGCTAAATTTGCAATAATTGTTAAATTTTTGTTATAAAATATTAAAAAATGCAAAAGCCGACTCTTGCATTACATTCTACGGGAAAAATTACAAAAGAAAATGTATTTCATTATTTAGTCGGATTTTTAGTTCATTTGCAATATTATTAACACTCAAGTCTATTAATGAAGTTAATAATCCGAGTGGGGATTTCATTGTTTTTACTATTGTTGTATGTTGATTTGTTTATATTATAAGGTTTTTCATGAGATAAATCGATTTGTTGATAACTACAAGGCCCAAATACCCTTCCATCAGAACCCTATAGCCCAATTTTCATCAAAATTTCAATTTTCTTTGACTTTTTGGAATAATTTGTTTATTTTTAATATAATAATCGTTCGGTTTTAAGTAATTCGTAATTGTAATTAAAAAATATATTGAAAAGACAATATTTTGTTTGTTACGAATGATAGTATATTTTGTATACTGAAATGTTACAAGGTCAAAGAGAAAACAAAAGGCCTAGGCCCCTAGGCTAGTTAGAGTTGTCATGTCTACACTTTGTCACTTATGAAAGGTGGTTATAGGGCTCTGATGAAAGGGTATTTGGGCCTTGTAATATCAACAAATCGATTTATCTCATGAAAAACCTTATAATATAAAATCAGCATACACCAATAGTAAAAACCATGAAATCCCCGCTCGGATTATTAACTTCATTAATAGACTTGAGTGTTTATAATAATATTGCAAATGAAATAAAAATCCGACTAAATAATGAAATACATTTTCTTTTGTAATTTTTTCCGTAGAATGTAATGCAAGAGTCGGCTTTTGCATATTTTAATATTTTATAACAAAAATTTAACAATTATTGCAAATTTAGCTGTTGCAAATTTTTTTTTTGCTTTTTATTCATTTTTGTGCACATTTTTAAATGAGAGGTGTATTTTTTTATTTCATGTGAAAGTAGACGTAAAAACGAAAAAAATGAGCCCCAGAAAAATCTTTTCCAATAATATTTTCCGAGCAAACTTTACAGTTGAAAAAAAAGAGATTTTTCCAGAAAAATCAAATTTCTCGGAAAATTATTATGTTACAAGGTTGAGAAAATTCGAGGTTATTTTGGACATAAAAAGGTAAGTTTTCACAAAGTTTCACCAAGATTGACGAATCCGTTGGAAAATTAAAAACAAAAAATCGTTTTTTTTTCCATTTTCCTCGAAAAATTGAGTTTATGTGAGAAAATTACCAAAAGAAAAGTTTTAGATTTTTACATGATCTACAACTTTTCTATTGGGCACTTTTCATTTTGACGTCAATTTTAGCCGCAAACAGCAATACTTCAGTTTTTTATCCCTTTTTCACCCTTTTTCACCCCTAAAAAGTTTATGATCATAATTGAAATAGTTAATGTATCTTTTTCATGTGTTATAAGCCCCTTTACCACCTCCAACTGTTACATTCCAGGTACAGAATTTCCGTCTAAAAGTACAGCACGCCTGGACTACAGTAGCTTCTTGTACGATGAAGAAAAAAAACATTTTGCATAACAAAGTTTCTTAATATGAAGCAATATCACCTTATTCGATTAAATATTAATAATTTTACTTTTGTGTACAGGATGGACGGAAGCTCGAACCTTTCATGTTCTCCCTGCTTTCAAATGAAATACCCTGTATTTTATAGCACACATTGAATATTTGGTTATGTAGCTTTAACATTATTTGTTAAGCATTCCCTATAACCAAAGTTTCTGGAAACAGTGTTATTTTGTAATATTTATTGTAAACCATAATTATTAACCTATTATGTAAAAGCAATAAAGACGTAATTTATTAAAGAATCCTGAATAAAAATAAATTTTATTAAACAATTTATTCTAAATAAAACAAGTCACCAAAAGTATCCAAACCATCAATTAAACTAAATGTTTAATGCGTTCACCATGAACATCAATGCAATGCCGCAGTTTAAATACACATGGCGTTGGATATGATAAGGATGCATTATTTAACATTTATTGCTTTTTTTCATACTGTATGGTAAAGTGGCACTTTACAGTACTGTTCAATTCTCCCAATGTTGTTTGAAATAATTAGTGAATCAACATAAACTAAGCTTTTATTCTAAGTTCCACCACTGCTGTTGCCAGCAATATGTATTAATGGAGTTGTTGATGGATGTAATCGCGGAAGACCTGTGGTTGTGATGTAGCACTTCAACAAAAGTTTCGCCTCTTTGGATCATTTTTGCAATCTTGTTTTTGCCTTCAATCGATTCTTCTATATACTTTTCTGCAACTGAAGAACTCTTCCATCCACCGTGCTGTTTTAGAACTTTAAGGTCAGCTCCAGCATTGGCCAACAACGTTGAGGATGTCCTCCTGAAGCAATGACCTATATACTTTTCTGGTTGGTCTAGTTTTAAGAACTCAGCTATTTTCTTAGGTGCTCCGCCAACAGTATGTATACCAGCTCTTTGAGACAGACATTTTCCTTCTCTATAACCCACCAAAAGAGCTTTCAGGGAGACGTGTTGCCGTAAATTCATGTATTTTCTAAACACATCCAAATAGTGAACCTCATCATTGTTAATTACAGTGAAAGCTCGTCGGATATGCTTTTTTGTCTGGTTAATCTTAACTACGAGCTGAGTACCCGTATCCCCCACATCACTAACTTCTAAATTATTGATCTCTTCCCTTCGGCAACCTCCAGCAACTCCAAGTAATGCTATCACTTTGAGTAATAGATATTCTTTATCTGGAGCGTCCCTCATGAAGCTTTCAATTTGTTCCTTTGTAAGCACCTTCGACTGGTTTGGCTGATGGTCTACATTTTGTTTTTTCAAAAAAGCTATCAACTTTGGGAAACTTGATATGTTGACATTCTCATTAACCATAATCATTGATTTTACCATCGACTATTTACCATTGAATGTTTTTGACTTAAAATTTAAACTGTTGAAAAGAATATTCTTTAAAAAAACTGTTCTTACCACATCCAAAAAGTAAGCCAACATCACATTTTCATCAGCACTACTTTTCAAATTGTGTTGTTCACGCCAGTTGCAAAACAGCGCATATTCTTTTTCATATCTTTTCGCAGACTTAACTGGAATTATTTGCCCTATCGCTTCCGCAGTTTTCTCAGCAATTTCATCTAATTTCAGATCCATTTTCTCCGCAGAAAAATTCAATATGTCTGCCCTTATTTACATTGTTACTTGGTAACCGCTGTTCATTATTTATTTATAAAGCAAATCAACCATGTTAAGAATAAATCAAGTAACATAATTTTTTCACAGCAGTCTACATGGCTTCCTAATAAAATAATTAAATATGTCATTTCAGTTTCATATTTTATTGCGTTTAAAACCAAAAGCAGTATGAAAAAAAATATAGTACGATACACGTCCGTGAAGTGATTATTACGGTACTCGATTAAATATTCTTGACTCGGCTCCTTCGTCGCCTCGTCCATAAACATCTATCTCGTACCTTAATAAGTCACTTCCCTGACTTGTTACGTAAATAACTATTTATTTAAATATTACAGAATAACTCTGTTTCTGCTTAACACAAATTAAAGTTACATAGTCGAATATTCCATTTGTGTTATAATATACAGAAAGAGGAAAAATGAGAAGTTCGAGTTTCTGTCCACCCTGTATACAAAAGAGAAAATTATTAATATAATATAATACGTCATATCACGAAACTCTGTTAGACAAAATAATATAGTTTCTCCATCGTTCAATAAGCTACAGAGAGTTAATTTATCCACGATTTGCACATAAACGAGTTTATACCTTTTGAAGGACTCTGTGAAATATAGCAAAATCCTATATTAAAACCTTCAAAAAAATGTGAGAAGTCCGAATTTTGTAAAAGGCATTAGCTGTCAGGTGTGTAAGTTAATTTAGAAAAATTCTAAAATACCTACATCATGTCCGTTTTTTGTAATAGCCCTCTACGATATTAGTTGTGATAGGTCAGTGGCCATGTTGTAAGAAACTATAAATCTAAAATAATTTGAATAAAACTATAGCTGTACATATTTTATTTCTTGGTTAACAGTATTTTAACACTATATTTTTCCATGTTTAATATAATGTTATGAAAATTTGTTGAATTTTACTAATCAAAAGAGTAAATTTCTCAGTATAAAGCAAGAAATTGATTTCCCGGAATGGAAAAATTTTAAATATTTTTATTGTTCTATAATCTTTAAATAATCATCAAATATTTCTTGAAATTATGAATCCCTTTATTCAAGATAAAAATTATATATTCATCTACACAACGCTTCCCGAAACTCTCTACCTACTTGTCCGATCTACAGTTATGTCGTGTAAAATTTTCTATGAGGGTGAACCATTTGGTGGGGTGCCTCTTGTTCCCATCTGTGACGACGCCATTTTAGTTAGGCCTAAGCAACGGTAGAGAGCTTTAGTGCTCTTTGTATACTTAGTTTGTGCTTGTAAATATTGTAAGATAAACTTTGTAATTGTGTTTATATTGCTTTTTGTACATATATCAAATTTTTTACGAAAAAAAGGTTTTGTTTGTTTGTTTTAATTTGTGAATAGTTTGCCAGTGAAATATTATTGTTTATTCTTGAGGTCTGGTAAAATTCCATTGAGTAGAAGTTTGTTGAAAAGATGAATCTGGTTAGTAATGTATTTATTTTTTCGATCAATAACTTTATAAATCATTGAAAAATTATTATCATACGAGGGGCAGACAATGAGATCAACTACTTACACCCTCTTGTTTGCTAATCTTTACGAATTTCTAAGTAAAAATGTTATTTAATATCTGTTTTGGCATATAGCTCAGACAGTATTTTGTTTTTTTCGTTAAAAAACGGTCAAATCTAAATTGGAAATTAGATTTCCAAAGAAGAGGGTGTAAAAAGAAAACATTATATCTTGGTAAATGAATGTTTATATTATTACTTGAAAAATGCATAATTTTTTCAGTGTTTTAATAACTTAAATTAAATTTTGTATAAGTAATTCACTATATGATCATAATATAATTAATTTTTAACCAAATATAAATACATTTTGGTCAATTTTTAATAACTGCGATGTAATTTACATACATATTATGTGCTTACATTTTTTGGTATTTTCTCTTTAAATTTAAATATTTATCACAGAAATGCTTCACTTGACCATGATCCCTACTCCACCTGCTAGCTCCATGTGATAAAGATTTTTTTGAATGTTGAAAGAGATATACAATGAAGTATTAACATAAAATTTACCCCTACACCTGACCAATTATTGGATTTATAGTTTAAAATATTTGCTGAAGATAAATCCTTTTATTTTGAGATACTCACCAATCCACCTTTCATTGTATTATACAAATTCTACTACATTGTTTATTTTTGCTGGGATATTGAATACTCGATTGAATACTTAAAAATTCATGAGATAAGAAAAAAATATCCATTTATATAACCTTTTTATTGTCCTTGGAACTATATTTTACAATTACTTTTTAGCTGAATCATCATTTAATTCAGTTTAGCTGTCATATTTCTTCATTTAGAACAATATGGTTTTACTTTGGTTAACACCTAATAGTTTCTAGATTATATACTGGTATTTGTTAAAGTTTTCATTTTCCCAATTTCCTGGAGTTTAAAACACATTTGATTGTGTTGATGTGGGTTCTTGGTTACAACTAAAATAATAAAAAATCTCGTAAAAAATTATCAGTAAATATATTCTGCATCTACCACCTTGAACAGATTTTATTTTATGGAAATTTTAGTCTTTCTGCTTTGGACTATTGTTCTTTCATTGAGTGAGTTCTCTCTTCCTTATTATTATGGGTATACTTCCTGGTCAATCATTAAGATTTATTTTGAGATATTTTTATATTGTAATTATTGTTCTTTTTTCATTCTGTATCAACTTCTTCCTACTGTTAATTACTTAATTGCACTATTTTAATTGAGATATTTTGATGTCTTTGCACATTGCACTGGGGACTCCTTTCTATCTCACCATATGTGAAATCAAGATTGGTTTGGCCACAGCACCTTTTCAGGGTAGTCATACTAAGACTCTTAATAAATCTGGTAAGATCTACACTTTTTGTTAATCTTTCCTCTTTGCCCATATCTTAGATTGCCTTTTTAGGTTTGTTCTGGATTTTCCAGAACAGAGTTTTCGGATGTGTGATTTTTTAAATTTTTCATGTGTTTCAAGGATAATTAAAAATGGCTGCCGATCAGTAAAAAAAACATTCATTTTTTTTAATAACCTTCATATCATCCTTTATTATTTAATATTATGATTATTTATTTTATAACTTACACCTGTACACAATTTCTTTTAAGGTGACTGATTAGTTTACCTTGACTAAAACTGGAAAGTTTCACTTAAATTATTTAGAATATTTATTAATACATCACTGCAAATTTAAAGAAATTTATTTCTCATATCAATTAAACAGAATGAGTGCCACGCATACATACAAATTAAAGGTTTTTGGCGAGCATGTCATATTTTATTTATATTGTCTTTTTTCTTAGCCTCAGAACTATTGATTCTGGGATCTGTATTAACTGAGAACTCTGGTATTTTTTAGTTCTTGGCGGAAGAGTAATTTTCGCCTTTTTACAATCAATTAGGGTTGAAGAGGTAGTGCAAAACTTCCTCATTAAACTCGAAACTCTTGTCAACCGACATACCGTACACTGTACGAGACACGTAGAGAGTACATGCACTTCACGCCTCGTCGAAAAACGTTGTTATATAAGAGGCTCCGTTTCCGCGATTTTCCACTTTTCCCTACACTTCCTTTCCCTTCTCGTTTTTCTGGCATCATCCTCAACTTTTAAAATTTGTTACATTTTCTGCTTGAGCGATATCTCCTAACAACTCTGGAGGAGGTGCTATGAAAATTGCCCATTTCGAATTTTCTCACCAGCACAAAATACGCTCTCGCTCGCTGTTTAATGAGATTGAGGTTAGATACACAGCGTCACTGCGACAAAAATTGAAATAATACTGCATGAACAGATTAATTATTGGTGGTGATTAGAATAATAATTTTATTATACTGTATTGAATGTCGTAAATTCGGCATATCCCATTAGTTGCGCCAGTCGCAATATTTTCAAGTACGTGGATATTTCTTTTTTAGAACCGTTGGTAGTCAATTAGGGATAAATATGCAATTTTATGGTATGGTTTGTTGTAGGTAAATTAGGAATAAGTTTGCCATATTATCCAATATCGTCTGTATATAACTCAATATATTTCAGATGTTTTGGATGTACAAGGTCAAGTAGATGTAGTATATACTGACTTTTCTAAGGCGTTTGACAGGGTTGATCACAAATACCTTCTCTTTAAATTGTCAAACTTAGGATTTTCTGGTAACATTTTAAAGTTACTTGAAAGCTATTTAGCCAATTTGTATCGTATAATGGTTTCACATCAGAATTAATCTTTACTACATCCGGCGTTCCACAGGGATCAAATTTAGGTCCATTGTTGTTCCTATTATATATCAACGATTTATTTTTAGGTATCAATAATAGAAAATTATGTTTTGCGGATGATCTTAAAATATACTGTGAAATTAAAACAATTGCTAACTGTATAAATTTGCAGAACGATCAGAAAGATAGATACATGGTGTATAAAAAACAAACTTTTTCTTAATGTCAATAAATGTAAAGTAGTAAGATATTCTAGAAAGCAAAATAAGGTTGATTTTAATTTTGTTAATTATGTAAATAGCATTAAAGATTTAGGAAATATATTTGATTCAAAATTAACCTTTAACGACCATATTGAGCAGAAAGTATCCGATGCCATGAAAATGTACGGTTTTATCAAAGGTAATACCACGAGTCCTTAAAATTTTATCGATAAATTTTTAGTTTCGACGAAAACTTTTTTATTTGGCAAAAATACGAAAACAAACTGAAATGTGATAAAATCACGAGTCCGTAGGACGAGTGATTTTATCTTATTCAGTTTGTTTGAGTAGTTTTGCCTAAAATAAAAAAGTTTGAGTCTAGAAAATAAAAATTTATCTAGTAAAATTTTACAGGACGAATGGTATTTGAGAAGATTATTTTTTGAACCATTCTGTACAAAAACCACTTTATTTAATAGCTTATCGTTACCTTTTTACCAATTTTTACTATTTTACTTATAATGTTTTAATCTTTTAATAACTTTAATAACAAATTTGACAAGCCAACTGAAGCCAACTAGGATAGGTGTATTTTGTGTTGCCTATCTATGATCTAATTTATTAACACATTAATAATCAAGAGAAAGAAAGGAAGTGGGTCTACACAGAATTATATTTAATAAATATATTATTATTTTAAGAGAAAATACTTATAATCTTTTGATCTTTTAATAACATTCATAAAAAATTTGACAAGCCCGACTTTAATGACGTAATCAATATGGTTCACGAAATGCCGTTACCCCTCCTATTAACTTATCCTATAGGTACACTAGATAGTATTGACAGTTGTCAGATGTCGTGAGCGTCGTTAGAACAGAGTTATAATTTGAATAAATATTCATTTTTATACCTATTTATACAATTATATTGTTAAAGAGAAAATTACCCAATTAAAAATTATTAGGTTTATCTATTTAAAGTTTACCTACAAGACCACATTTGCCAATAGGCATACAAAAGTTTTAAATGCATACAGAACCAGGAAGCAGGTTAGTTTTAAAATAACTACATATTTGGTTTTTCATTATCGTTTAGATGACTTGAATTTTGATAATAATAATAACAAAATATATTTCAGAATATTTAGATAATATAAATAAATGTTGATTTATAGTAAGGTACTTATAAACAAGAAAATTGATTGTGCAATATTGATTTTTGACAGTTCTATAATTTTATCGATTCTGGTAAAACGACTAGTGGTTTTATCGCTATAAAACGGAATGATTGGCTAGCATTTTGCATAGAACATTGAAGATTAAGCGTTTTCATTGGACGAAATCACAAAACTGTGATATTTTGACAGGTGAAAAAAATAATCATTAGAAACTGTAGAAATTTTAGCGATATAAGACCGATTAAACTGCTGTATCTATCGTTAGTGCGAACAAAACTTGAATACTGTAGCTTAATTTGTATTTATAAATGTTATATGCAACAGATTGAAAAGGTACAACGGAAACTTTTAAAATATTTAGCATTTAAGGTTGATGGAGTATATCCTGCCCATGGTTACGATTACGATTTGCTATGTAACAGGTTTGATACTGTAAGTTTAGGGTTAAGAAGAGTTATATATTCGGTTTCATTTTTATTTAAGTTATTACACAACTGTATTGACTGCAGCGATATATTAGACCAACTTAGATTTAATGTGCCACGAATAACTTCCAGGTCAACTATCGTGTTTACTTGTCCACGCGCAAGAACAAACATGTTACTAAAGTCACCTATTCATGTTATGTGCAATAATTATAACAAAATATGCAACAATTTTGATATTTTTTCATGCTCGATTAATCAACTGGCTGATACCGCATTGGCCTATGGAGTACCTTAAATTGTTAATTATTCTCTTTTATTTATTTTTTATTTCTTATTTACATACTGATTTGTTTAATTAAATTGTTCTCACTCTTTATTTTCAACATACTTGTGTATACTAACTAAAATATGTATTTTTAAATTTTTAACCTAGAAATGGGAAACTGTTGGGTAATAAAGCTATTATTTATTTATTTATTTATTTGTTCCATTGATTCCAATGATTGCGCTAATTACAATTAGGGATGCACCGGAATTCCGGCGGTACCACTAAATCCGGCCGTAACTACCGTTCCGGCCGGATCGCCTTTGTGATCCGGCCGGAATTTTCGGAACTTTGAAAATGTTTAAGTTTTAAATTTTTAATATAATTTAAATTCAAATATATGCAAAAATAAAGAAAATAGAGAAACTAGATAAGCCGAAACTAGTTGCTGTTTTTTAATAAAAATAAAATTTTTGATATTTTTCTTCGTTTAAAATATTTTAAGTGTTTTAATTGGTACCTACTTACCTATTGTCGAGCTTATTGTTTAAGTCGTTAATTAATCACAAATAATTTTTTTTGGACAAAATATTTTATTTCCAAAAATTAAAAAACATAAATAGGAACTAAAAACATAACCTATTAACAGCCAAATTCTAACAGCTAAATTCCCTATCACGGATAAGTCTTATAATAGGTATAGACTAAGTGGGTATATATGAAAAATTACAGTGAGAAACTTAGTATTCATAATTTATTTTTTTCGAGATTTTTTTGAGATTATGGTGAATAAACAAGATACTGTAGCTAATTTAAAAAATAGATAAAACAGCCACAATATTTTTAATGATTTAAATATAAAAGTAGGCATCCACATACATTTTAAATTTAGTTCCCGATCCGGCCCGAATTCCGGCGATCCGGTCCGGTCAGCAGCCGGAATTCCGGTTCCGGCCGGATCGGCGAAATATCCGATCCGGTGCATCCCTAATTACAATCGTTTCATGTGTAAAGCTGTCAACTGACAACCGCTCCTAAAAAATAAATTACCAGGAGAGATTATTCAAAAACTGATCGTTTTTTCTCAAAAAATTTACTTTTTCTTGGCTAATTAGTTCCGTTTGTTATGAAATCTATCCAATTCTTCGTTTTGAAATTTTCAACGAGCGATTCTTTGCCTGTTTTCTCTTCTTTTAATCTGTGTTATTGAATTCTATTTATTATGGGCAAGCGCAGACTACAGACTAAATAATCATAAATAAGAAACAAGTTGGATGGGCTTTCCAATTCTGTGAGTTTATGAGAGTGTGCAAACTAACCAACTAAACAGTCGGTGCCTGCAGACTCCCCACTCTAATAAAAGCTTTCCTCCATAACATTCAATAAAATTTATTGTACTAACCCTTAATTTTTACTTACTTTACTTCCACGTTTAATTAAAAAAGTTATTCCTAGTTCCTCAATACTTTCAATACAACGCGTCGAAATATTATGTACGTCAACAACTATTCAGACTTTTCAGTTGGTGGTCTGCGCACCCGCCGCAACGAACCGAACAGTTTTGTTTTAGTGGTGACTGCCCTTTCAACCTAACCTGATCAAACAACCAGACTGAAAAGTCTGTAGTCTGCGCTTGTAAAAGACTGGATGTTGTATCTATCTGGAAACTCCATTGGTGGTAGCTTGTTTCCTTCGATGCCTATTCTGAAAATGAAGGATTTCTGGTATGGAGCTGTCATTAATGCTCATTACGCTCATTAGCGAATTCTGTGCCAATCTACTGTTACGTCTGAATGTAGCTTGGCACTAAGGAAGTAATATCTTCGGAACGTTGATCATGGAAGTATTTGTAAAAATATGTCAGGTCGCTAATAGTTTGATACAATGTTTAGGAGCTGAATTTCATACATGGGAATTATTCTATTTGTGGTCTTAACTGTGCTTTGTAGATCGTCAGTAGCTGTTTCACTCTAGAATGTTGTTTGGTTCTATATAGAAATCCACCAATTCATTATAAAGTATCGTTTGAAAGTACTTCAGTATATCCTTTTGACTGTGCCAAATACAGTTGTGATTAAATCGTTCAGGTAGGCGTAAGACTTAATAAGATGTCAAATTACGCAGTGGAATGTTTTATGAATTTTGATAATGTATCTAAGGACTAGCATATTATTCGTATAAAAGTATTCAATTTTGTGCCATTCTAGTGTTACGTCTGAATAGCTTGTGAACTAAAAAATCAATATCTTCGAAACAGTGACTATGGAAGTATTTCTAAAAATCTGTCAGATCCCTCTAATATTGGCAATGCGTCAGTGAGTTCTGGGTTGTTTATTATGTTTACATAGCTCGTCTTGGATTTAATGTAGTAGTTTGATACAATTCTTGGGAATAGTATTCCATTTCTGGTCTGAATTGTATTTTTAACTATGCTTTAAACTGTTGCACTGTAAAGTATTGCTTGGTTCTATTTAAAAATCCCAGTTTCTCTTTTAGGTAAACATAAGCTAAAGTACTCAGTTGAATGTTTTAAGAATTTTGGAAATTTCTCTAAATACTAGCATATTATTCGTAAAAAAATATTCAAGGAAAACAAAAAATATTTTTTTATTGCTTCTACTTGTTCAATATTTACTTGAAAGAAATCCTTAATGATACTATTAATATATTTAACTTTATTTCTATCGAGTGATTAACCGTTTTGTTTAAAAATATTCAATATTTTTGATAGTATGTGATAGATAAGATATGCAACAAGTTCAAAATTTATTATATTTGGAATTCTCGAAATCTTTTTTAAATATCACGGATAATTTACCAAAAATATTTATTGTCGATTGATAACGCTCATTATATTTTCGTTCGATGACTGCGTCATCTTTAGATAAGTCAACTACATTTTCTATTGTATATTTTATCACTGACCTACGTTAAATTGATAACTACGAACCATAAAAACGACTACAGTAAGTTTCGCTTTTTAAAATAATAAATCTAGACCTAGACAAAGCGTTTTGTTGTAAAGGAAGAATAGTAAGTGAACGAATTGTATTTTAATAATAGATAAGATAATATTGCAAGGTTGCAAATTGTATATCTAAATAATTATAAATTCTATTAATTTTTAGCCAATTCCACCCTGTTCCCACTCGTGAAATATCTCTGCCGAGACCAATTTACTTCTAAAAGATGACTATGTCTTATTCCAGTCAATTTGACGATCCCCTATGTATAACGTTGGTCCGATATGGTCTAATGAGTCTGTTACTCGGTCTGTTAGCAGGTTCGGATTAGCCGAAAAAGTGTAATAATTATTTTTTAGTTCAATGTTTTAATATATTTTTAAGAAAATGTTTAAATTTGTGCTCTCTACTAATACCAACTCTTTAAACATATTTCGCCATAAATTTTTATTTTGTGTATCACCTTATTGATACATATACACATTGATTTTTTTGAAGATTTTGTTTTACTAATTGAATCATTTTCTTTACAGATCGCTCCCGCAGCAAAAAAGTTGTGGGGTCTTGAATCAAAAGATGCCTCTAGCAAATTAAATTTGAATCATTTAAATCACGAAGGAGTTTGGAGGGATTCGACATGGGCGGCTCCAGGTAAGTTGATACAGATTTGTAAAATAACTCTTATTGGTGGGTTTTCCGAATATAAAAAGATTACTCACGAATTACCTAATTAGTTTATGGATTTATTAGCTAGAACTCTTAGAGTGGACAATATGCTAAAAAACAGAAGTAAAATAATTAAAGAAAAATCATCGTAATTTTCGGTTTTATAAACAACAAAAAATTAAACACTATCAACATTTATCAACTATTAGAAAGACAAGTTTATCTTCTATCCCAATGCACTACTTTTCTACTATGACTGATAAAGGTCCATTCCAATGCAATCTAAAGGTTCTATTGTGGCTCACCGCTAGGATGCAGTTGTTTTCTTACCCTATACCTCTTATTGCACAGATTATGTTCAATAGCCACTTCCACGAAGAGAAGAGACCACAGTGGAAAACTTCTGCCACTCTTAAAGCATTTTGCCAGCAGAAAAGGTTTTAAATAGGCTAAAAAAGATATAACGTGACTTATATAGGAATATAAAGTCCTTTAACTGTAAAAAGGCTGGTCTTGGATACTCTGTTAAATATTTATTTATGAAAGCATTGGAGGAGCTGAACTTCGGTTGTGGCAAAATATCTATCCGAAAAGTCCATCTAAGGGGCCCATTCTCCTGTTTATAGACATGGTGACAATAATGAAAGATCGGACTTTGAAAGGAGGAATCATCTTCCTCTTCACATGGCCGACAAAGGAAGGGAGAAGGACAGATGTAGAATCGACGGAACTTCAGGAAAACAGATTTATTCACCCAACAACTTTCAGAAAACTGCTTATTTTCCGCATTTGATGATTTTTCTAGATCGCCCCAAATGCTCTAGCTCTTTTAGTTATGTTCAGGTCCATAATCCCAAGTCTAGCTATAAGCATACGAGATCTGGCTATTAAATAACGAGCGCAGAAGGCGTCCTAGAGGGGAAGGGTACTAGTACTAAAACACGTTTTTGTCGCTGTAGCGTTTAGAAACGAACGAGTTTTTTTCTCGTGCCTATAACAATGTGTGACGAAAAATACGAGCAACGGATCAATGTGAAATTTCTCGTTAAATTAAAAAAAAGACTGAAAGAGGCCTATGGTATAAAAGGTTTTCTGAAAGTCGAGAAAGCACCGAAGATGACCAACGTCCAGGTCGACCTGTCTCTGCTTCAACTTTGTAAACAGTGACCAAAATAATTGTGCGCGGAGATCGTTGTATGAGCATTCGGATGATTGCTGAAACGCCGATAAAGAAACTATCAGAAAAATTTTACATGACGAATTGAACATGAAGAAAGTCTGTGCGAAGTTGGTTCCAAACGAGGTTCCAAAATATTTGACCCCTGACCTAAAGCTCGTCCATCAACAAATCTGCTCAGATTTTCTGCAGAGGTTTGATGAAGAGCCTGAATTGATGGAAAACATCATCACTTGCGATGAAACCTGGATATTCCAATACGATGTTGAAACTAAGCGGCAATCCATGCACTGGAAAACTCCTGCATCGCCAAGAATGAAAAAAGCAAGGATGTCGAATTCATGCTCATCGTTTTTTTGACATTAACGGCATCGTGATGACTGAATGGGTTCCAGAGGGTCAAACTGTAAACCAAACTTACTATTTGAAAGTTTTGGCAACACTGTGGAAATGGAAATGGAAAAAACGAATGGAACGGTGTGTGGTGAAGGAAGGGGAGGATTCGATTGAAGAATAATTTTTAAAATAAAACTCTTTTTCATAAGAAGTCTCGTTATTTAATAGCCAGACCTCGTAATGTATATATTTTCACTTGAATTAAGATCCAGAGATGTATGTGCTTAAGGAATTCTTTTGTCTTTGACACATGTCATCAAATTTTTAGCTGTCCCTACTTCTAATAATACTACAACTAATATTTCCTAAACAAACTAAAGAAATTAAACGTTAAAAAACGATTAACACAATTTCAAAAGTAATATTTTCAACTACATCTACATTAATTTCATTTAAAACCCCAGTATAAGATTTGTACAAAGTTGTTAAGTTTTTGGAAAAAATCTAATGTGTGTTAATAAACATAATACAGATCTTCTTGAAGAACTTGAAATTAAAAGGCATCTAGCACATCGACAATTAAACATTTTCATTGGGCAGATAAATCGTGGAAGTTAATTCTTATAACCTTTGTTTGGAAGAGAAATCCACTCACTTCTGAGGAAAGCTTTATCAGTTACTTTTATCATTTATTTTCAGTCCAAAATATAGTATATTACATAACAAGTGCGGAAAGTGAAATATTACGCACGAGCAAAGTTTAGCGAGTTTGGAAACATAACGAGTCAAACACAAAAGAATTCCTTATGCACATACATCTCTGGATCTTAATTCAAGTGAAAATCTGTATGTACATTATGCTTATAGCTAGACTTGGGATTATGGATTTGAACACAACTAAAAGAGCTAGAGCATTTCTTACGAATTAACATCAAAATTCTTTATTAGCTAAATGATATTTTTTTTTTCTTGTTCTCCATAAATAGTAAAATGGTTATTGGAACAATTGGTGAAATCAATTTGAACTCGAGAAACGTTATATGTTAATATTGTGTTTGTAATGTGTTTAACTCCTGTAGTTGTCCATTATTTTGTTACCCATAGTATACCCAAATTTGCAATTATTGAAACTTCAAAGAACTTTTTATGAAAATAAGGTATTCATAACACACCCAAAAACACACTTCTATAAGTAATAAAATAAATAAATAGGACTATTGCCTCGGAACTTGAAACTAAAAGCATATTTGGTTGCATAGATAATGAAACTCACAAAATTTCTTTATAAAATTATTAATTTGACATTTATTTTATCAAAAGATAATGTTTCTTGATAAAATTGAACAAACCCAAGTGATTTATTCACAAAAATTACAAGTTTTTTTATTAATCTTGCTTAAATTATTACGTTCTGTGCGTTTTAAAAAAATATCACACGTGTGTGATATTGCTTCTTCTTTTCTTATTTTTCCGAACGCGTATGATATTACTAATTTTCGAAGTGCCAAACCTGTGTGTTAGGTGTCCTTTTCATAGGGGATCGTAGGAAAATAATTAACAAAAGTCACAAATAAAATGAATGAAGAAGTTTAAGCTTTATTAAACAAAGTGGAATCGCTGGCGGAAGATATTTATAATTAAAACATTTTATAAAATTATCAAAATCCGTCGACAATATTAACTCTGGCGTACAATATTCGGTGCAAGATAAGATAATTAAGAAGTTTTAATTGGTTCGAAATGATCTGCATAATGTTCTGGATAAGTGGGAATAGTCGAATTTCTCCAGACTTCGTGTCCACATTACTCGCGAGACATCTCTTCTCTCGGCTTCGTTCCTTTTAATTATATAAAATGTTTGATATTAAACAATGAATCAAAAAAAAAGAATAAACCTAGATTTAATGTATACTAAATTCCAGTTGTAGTACATTTATTTTCGAATTAAAACATCTAAAATAACTTATCATGGCGATATGTTTTTGTAAAGAACTCATTTAAAATTCCGAGCCCGAGGTTAGGAAAAATAAAAAGGAGAAATCCTCTCCAACCGTTTCGCGTCCCATTTCAAGACTAAAGATTTTCGAGAACATAAACACAAAATACGGATGATGGAAAAATGTACTTTTTTCTTAACTAACAGATAACTTAGTCTTGAGAACAAGTAAGAAATGGTTTACGTATTCCATGTGGGAATCCACTATTTTCACATTTTATATTTCTTGGTTCATTTCAAGTTTTTCAATATCGAGAAAAACAACTTACAGAGTGAAATATGACAGCATTATCGAACAGTCTTTACCGGAAACACACACACAGCAGCTCTAGCTGCGGGGAACAAAGGGATACGTCGTACCACATCTTGGGTAAATTGTCGTTCGGTGTCGTAATTTGTTTTCATGAGTGTAAATCATGCTCCAGGCCCCAACAAATTTTTCTAATTTCCTCTAATGGTTGACTTTCTTCTACCAGGCCCAACTTCCCTCAGGCCTTTGCACGAGAGCAATAGATTGGGGTTGCTGCTATCTCTGTAGATCGATCTATCTAAAAAGTACCAGAGCTCAACCCGTTTTAGATGATTGGTCAACGTCTTGACTAGAAAATATATTATCGAGGGCAATTATTTCACTTTCTCTAACTCAAATAGATGCAACAAATTACCTCATCATAACTTCATATCATATCCTTAATCCCATTCCCTAATCTTATACCTAGCATTGTTACCTTTTTTCTTCAACCATTTAAAGCAGTAAAACAACTTGTACAACATCTATTGTCCTGTTTTTTAGCCTGCCACTTTTCAAATCTCGTTCAAATCTTCTTCTTAATTTATCACATTTCCATTTAATATTTCACTCCTTCAGCATAGGATTTAGGTCCTTTTTCTTCCAAACAGTTTCTGTCCCATCATATTTGAATTTAGTCCTTTCTTCCTAATTTTTCTTCTATTTCTTTTTATTTTTTCCCAGTTCCGTAATTGCACCAGATTGTTTTGAATTTCTTTTATGTTTTTGTTCCTTATTTTCTCTGTTTATATTTTTCTCTGGAACTAATTTCGGCTGTGTCTCAGTTTATCTTATTTCTTTTTGTGCTTTTCAGCTTTTCCTGAATTTTCTAGGTGTTACTTGTCCGCTGATTTGTTTTGACTCCCTAGGCAATCGCACCGTAGGTTAGCATAGGTCTTATAATTGCAATGTAAATCCACTCGTAACCCTTGGTTACAATCCCTAGGTACAGCCGATGGTTCTTCTACACTATTCATAGGCAATGTATGATTTTTTAACTCTATTTTCTAGATGAGAGTTCCATGTTAACTTTCTGTCAAAGGTGATCCCTAGATATATCAACTCTGTAGAGAAGTTTAATTCAGTTTTTAGGAGTTTTGGAGCCCGAAGGTTTACAATCCTACTTTTTCTTGTGAAAAGAACCGTTTCTGTCTTATTTGGGATTAATGACTGTGAGTGATCTTTGCACCAGCGTTCTGTTATAGTGAGGTCCTCTTGCATTCTAGCACATAGTACTAGGTCATCTGCATAAGCTAGAAGTTCTAACTACTCAGGCGGTTAAGTAAGGAGTCTAAGACCAGGTTCCACAGTAGTGGGGGGAGCACCCCTCCCCGTGGACATCCTTTGACAACCAGGCCTCTTGTAGTGACATCTTCACACTGATTTTTATTGCTCTCTTAGAGAGCATATTGTATATCCATCCATTTACTGTCTGAGGACAAATTTAATTTTTTTTAATCATTTTATGTTTTTCATTTCATTTATTATGATACTAATTAAATTTTATTAACACAGATTGATATGTTTATCTATTTTCTTGATTTTTGGGACTTGAATCGCCACCATTTCGAAGCATTTACATTTGAGATGCTCCGTATACTACATCGCATGAAATTCGATATTTTTTCTATCATTCAATTGCCACGTTCAGTTTAAGATTAAGATTTTCAGAAATTCCTAAGCTTTCTCTGTCTGAAAAATTTCTCAGTGAAATTGAGAAATCCCTTCAATGCGAAAATAAAAGCCTGCTGAAAAAACAATTAGGTTTTCCATCAGTTTATGGCACTTCATTATCCCATCGACAAAACTCTGAGCGGCTAAGAACCGAAAAAATGAGAGGAAAAACTAACAAATGGTTACAAACAAAAGTTACGTCACGGAAGGTTGCTTGTGCTGTCTTTTCGATGAAGAGAATGAACATAAAAAGAGGAAAACAGAAAAAATCTGATTTTTTGTGGAAACATTTTAAAGCACCAAGCAATTTTGTTTAAATGATTCTACATTGTAAAAAAATAAGTATAGCTATTTTATGAAAGGAAACGTTGAGTCTTTTAAATTAACGTTGAATATTATAATAGTTTTTTTTTTTTTTTTTTTTTTTTTTTTTTTTTTTTTTTTTTTTTTTTTTTCATTGGAAACACTATTGAAGATTGTACAACAAGGAATAACATGGACACACGCTTCACGCTAAGGTGCCCGTCATAGCGACTTTTTTTAAACAGACAATACAGGCAACGGTTAAAGGTAAGTAACATAAAAGAAAAAACAGTAGGAAACTACAACTGCGCCCTAACATTTCGCATTCACGCAACACTGTTTGAAGAGGGGATTTAAATTTTCCGTTTGGTCCGTTTGAAAAATTCCCATAGAGTTGATCTAATGGTTGGGTTACGACTGCTTAAGTATAGGAGAGAAGCGACGTTCAATGGTAATATGATTTTTGTTGGGAGATGGCTTGAAGTAAGAATTTTATTGCTTCTTGATTATACCGACACTGGAACATCCAGTGGTTAAGGTCATCAAAACTGCCGTCACAATCACATGTATCTGTATCTGATAGTTTTATTTTATACAGGTATGAGTTTACTGTGGCATGTCCAAAAAGGCATCTAACGTACATGGTGTAGATTTTTCGAGATATGGGACTTCTCTCACTTAGGAGAGAAGACGGAAGAGTTGGATATATATTGCAATATGTATTTTTGCTACTGTTAGTAAAGGATTGCCACTCAATTTCCCAACTGGATCTAACATGTTTCTTCCTGCAACTATATCCCATATGGGCAACTCATTGTATTCTAGGCCCACTAAAGTGGCGTCTTTAGCAAAATGGTCTACTTTCTCATTGCCTGAAATATTAGAGTGACCTTTTACCCACACAAAGCAGACATTTCTTCTTAGCAAACTTAGTAGTCTTAACTTGTCAAGTGCATCTACAATTAGTCTGTTGGTATATATGTGTTTAGAGAAGTGTCTTAATGCGAGGAGGACGGATTGTGAGTCGGACAGAATTATATACCTTTCGAAATTTAATGTGGTATTAACAATCCAATCCAATGTCTTGACAATAGCTACCAGTTCAGCTGTGAATATTGAGCAATCTGATTTTAATTTATACTGAAAATAATCCTGAGTATTTTCTATATAAAAAGCACAGCCCACACCGGCAGACGATTTTGAGCCATCGGTATAAATTCTACAAGAGTGGTTAGATTGAAGCTTATCCTGTACTACTAAATTTTCGTGAACAACTGAACTGTGTGAAGGAATTATTACAATAGGTTTATATTCATACAGTATGTCATAATTAGAGCAAAAAAATGGAATCCCTTCTCCATTAAATGAATAATGTGATAGGTTGGGAAACTCAATAGATAGGGTCGGAGAGTTTTTATTTGCCCACCATTTGTTCGTTAGATTTTCAACAGAGAGGCAAGATATTTTTTGTAACAAGCTATTTTGTTTATTGAACTGGCATTTAAGAATAAATTTGTCTGCCAACATTAGGCGTCTTAGATGTAATGGAGGCTCGTTACATTCTGCGAGAAGAGCTGGTGTAGGGGTAGATTTGAGGGCTCCTAGGACTAACCTTAAGGCTTTGAATTGAATTTGATCCAGTTTAATCAGACGAGATTTTGTCGCAGATCCATAAAGAAAACTTCCATAATCCAAAATTGATCTGGTATATGCTCTGTAAAATAATAAGTTTATTTTCGGGTCTGCTCCCCAATCGTATCGATTAACGGCCTTAAGAATATTGAGGCTTTTTTCACATTTGTTAATGCAGTTATTAATATGCTCATTCCAGGTTAATTTAGAATCCAAGGTAACACCTAGGTATGTAAAACTATTATATACAGGGATCTCCAGCTGTGATAGTTCTAAATTACTAATTTTTGGTAACCTGTGTCTCGAAAAAAATACCACACCTGACTTCTTAGGTGAGATATCAAGTCCATGGTCATCAAAATACTTTTTACAGATAAACATATTTACTTTAAGGTCATTAACACATTGCTGATAAGTATTTTTCTCAACATAGAAACAGAAGTCATCAGCATATTGTAAAATGTTACACTCCATTCCCATAGTATGTAAGTTTAAAGAATACAAGTTAAAGAGCAGAGGACTAAGAACTGAGCCCTGGGGTAAACCTTTGTTAACTATCCTTGGGCCGGTCAATGAATTATTTAGCCGCATATGTACTTGTCTATTTGTAAATAGATTGACTAGGACATAAGCGCATTTACTCGGCACTCCTAGTTTAACAAGTTGCTCAAACAGCAGGTCGAGAATAACATTATCATATGCACCAGAAATATCCACAAATAAAGCAGCAATATATTGGTTTTAGAGTAAGTTAACTGGATATCGGTTGCTAAGTGTGAAATGCAATCCATAGTACCTTTTCCTCTACGAAACCCAAGCTGGCCGTCTGGGTAGAGATTGTTACTTTCCATCCACCATTCCAATCTGTTTTTCATGATTCGTTCAAATGTTTTCAATATACATGACATTAGAGATATGGGTCTGAGGACATTAGGATCATTAGCTTTTGGAATAGGTATTACAAGACACTGCTTCAATGAATCACAGTTATCCCCTTTAATTAAAATATTGTTAAAAACATCAACGAGAAACTGAAGGGCTATTGTAGGCAAGTAAGATATCATAAGATAATTGATACCATCAATCCCAGGAGAGGATTTTTTAGAACATTTGATATTAGCTATTAGTTCATGGATACTAATGGGAGATAACAGAAAATGTGAGTTAAATTCATCTTCCGTGAGGTATATTGGTGACGGAACATAGGAAGGAGCTATTTTATGAAACAATTCTTCAACAATAGCTTCGTCGTGCACATAAAGATTTTTATTTTTTTTTTATTTTCTTAATTCTATCCCATATTTCCGTTGGATTAGTTTGTCGATTTAGATTAAGACAGAAGTTGGCCCAACTGTTTTTACTTTTTTGTTTAAAGGTACGTTTACATTGAGCATTTAGTTTTTGATATTCAACAAAATTTGTCAGACACATATTTTTCTTGTATGTTTTACATGCAATTTTTCTTTTATACGATATCTCAGAGCACTCCTTATCCCACCATTTAGGTGATTTTACTGGTATATTTGAGCATGGTCTTATAATTTTGCAAGCTTTGTTAGCAGCGTTGGTAATCTGTTCCATTAAAAATATACACATATCGTTGGTATCACTACAGTTTGGTGGCGTGGAAAATGATTTCTCTATTTCAGCTGTATATACGGACCAATTGGCATTATTCATAGACCATCTAGATAATGGGGACGTGATTATGTCATTGTGATAATAGTTATTAAGCGTAATAACAATTAGATAATGATCTGATCCATACGTGTCCTGACTGACAGACCAACCAAGTGTAGGACATAACTTAGATGAGATAATTGTGAGATCTACAGCAGATTTAACCTGGCCAGGCGGGGAAATCCTTGTGGCAGATCCGTCGTTTATAACAGTCAAGTTTGAAAAATAATCTAAAGCGTCCACCAAAATTCTGCCATCATGAGAGCAAGCAGGCGATCCCCACATGCCGTGATGGGAATTAAAGTCACCTCCTATTATGCAGTCATATTTTATTTGACTAAATAAGTTTATGTAGTCTTGGGATTTCACTCTAACATCAGGTGGCTTATATATGCTTACTATACTTAGTTTATTGCTACCAAGGGTGATATTCACTCCACACACCTCAATTTTTTGATTAAAATTATGATTAAATTGAATGGCTTGGTATATAATTTTATGAGAAATGAAAATCGCAACTCCTCCAAAACCTTTATCTCTATTAACTGCAATGACGTTAAAGTTATTAAACTTAATATTATCAGTAGGTTTATACCATGTTTCCGAAATTATTGCAATATCAAACTTTTCCTCCAGTAAAATTTGGTGTAAAGAGTTTTTGTTAGCTTTAAGAGATTATTATATTCACGTCTAATTGGCGGGAAATTGGGAGAAGAATCACTAGTTTTTCTTTTTTTTACCAAGGGTTTAGAGGAAGATGGTTGATCATTGATTGACGAAAGGTTAGATCTAGAAGAATTGTTACATGGGGTATATTGTGCTGCGGAAGTTTTTAGAGATGGAAATTCTATAGCTGAATCAATTAATGGAGCAAATTTATTTTTATGTATGAGGCTGGAATAGGCCGGATTGTTAACAGTTTTTTCAGCTTCTTTAAAAGTTATATTCAAATTAGACATTGCTTCCTTGATTCTAGTTTGCTTTTTATATTCTGGACATTCCCTATAAGTAGAATTATGACTGTTATTTTTGCAATAAACACAAAAAATATTGCATGATTCGCACACAGATTCACTTTCTGACCCACAGTTCCTGCATCTTTTCTTACCCCTACACTGCGCGCCAGAATGGCCAAATAAAAGACATCGGAAACATTGCAAAACTGGGTTAATATAAGTTTCTACAGGACATCTAACTTTATTAATATAAATAAATTGGGGAATCAATTTTCCTTCAAACGTAACAATGATCATTTGACGGGGAACCCGTTCGATATTGTTATCTTTGTGAACACCTCTAGTCATGCGTTTTACTTTTTTAACAGGTACATTAGAATTAATAATTTGTAGGAGGGCCTCCTCGCTATAAGAAGTATCAACTGACCTGACTAACCCACGTTTTTCTATAAGATGGCCGGGAATATAAGCAAGTAAATTATTTTGTTGAAAGAATGGATCTTCAATCAATTTATTGGCAACACTGCCCGAATTTAATTCAATTTTTATGCGATTGCGACCAACCGTACTAATTTCTATAATATTATTATCATATTCTTTTAAACTCATTAATTTTTCACCCAATTTCATTGGATGTAAATTTCCAATATTAAACTGTACACTTTGAACAAATACATGATACGGTCCTGGATTATTAGGTTTAAATCTATTTGAAAGTTGGCTTAATAGCCGTTGTTTATCGTACAAGTTTTTCTCTGATTCCGAGTTTTTGTTTAGTGTATCGTTAGCAGATATTTCATTTATTTCATTATTATTTTTATTATTTTTACATAAACTCATATCAACATCTTCATGAACAATAATATCTTCAACAAGAACATTGGGTCGAATAACTTTATTGAAATCATCAGGTGGTGGCGGTCCCCCGCCGCCAGTGGTGCAGGGATGGTTTGCCCCGGACATACGTCCGGGGTATAAAAATCCAGAAAAGTAAAATGTACTTACAGTAGTCTTCCTCTTAGCACAAACTAATATTATACTTATCTAATAATGAGAATTTAATAATTTATGTAGCGCACCGATACCACAGAGCGTAGAGCGTATGCTAGCACGTCCTATCCACTCGACAGTCGATGAACAACTCTATAATAAATATAACTTATATTATATTATTCCTAAAAGCGTCAAATACCAAAACCGGTACAATTGAAACCTTCCAACAATACCCATTCACGTGAAAAGTTCAGATAAAAGTTTGTTAGCTTATCGAAGACCCTTCATAACCATTGGAGATATTTCTCTTCTATAACTCTCTACAAAAGTCCACCATGGTATGTTTTGATTTTTTAACAATTAGTACTTGTTCGGCGGAGACAACTGGTCCATCCAGAAATTGTCAAAATGTGAGTCCTTCATCACGATAATTGTCTGTCATTGTGCCTTCAGTGTAGCGCAGATTTTAACTCTCCAAAAAAATCATAGTGCTACAACAACATTCTTACTGGTTAGGTAGAATACCGTGTGATTTTTGTTATTTCCCCTAGTGGAGCAATTCGTACGCGGAATGGTGCGTGGCATAGGGTTACCACGTTTGGCGTGGCCATGTAACAGCAGCAAAATGGTATGAAAGTGGTTAAACACGAGTTGCAGTGGCAAACTATGTGTGGTGGTACAACCGATTCGTTAGTTCCAGAATGTCGTCCTCAGAGGATGAACATGCTCCTTTACTGATACAAATTGCTAAAAACAGCCTAAATAAAAACTTTATTGGGTTCAACCGCTCTAACAGAAAAATAAAAAAAATTGAACTATTTAATGTTTATAAAAAGATTTAAACTTGGACCACCAAAAATGTAAACTTCTCTATCGAATAAAGAACGTTACATTTTGCAAGTTATTAAAAAAACTACTACCATTGCTTCTTAAGAAGGATTCAATCTTCAAAAAATAGTTCGCCACCAACGTCTTCACCATGCACTCGCTTGTAACTTGAAAACTTGTTTGAATTGAGTGGGGTGAGACTGACACAACGCCATTTGCAAACTCCCACGCCACCGCCACTACTCTTTGATGCGCGTGTCTTCATTTGTTTACATACGTTTTAGCGATTTCCACTTGCCACTTGGTCACCACGCCACTGCCACTCCACTTAACGACCTCTTCAGTGCGCGCCTTGTCCAAAAGCATAAGTTCCGTAAGAGACATCCGACTTCGGTTTCAGAAGATTTTAGTTGAAGTAATCACTGAAGGCCAGATCTGCAGAATGTGATGGGTGCGGCAGCAATTTTTCATTTTCCATCCAGCTTTTCAGCCTATTTGAGTCTTTTGACGCTTCGAGCGGCTTTCACTCTTTGCAGTCCACTCAGATTTTGGCTCCGGAGTGAAATGGTGGATCCGTGTTTCATCCATTGTGATGTACCGAAGCAAAAACAAAAAAAAAAACAAAGCTTTGAATAATTTATTGCTGTTTTTGCTCTGGTTAGAATAAACGCGGCATCCCATTTGGAAATACTTCTTGATAACTTCAGACTCCCAGCTGCCTCTGACAACTTCACTTTGCGATTGTCCATGAGGATTTTCAGGTTTTTTCAATTTATTCCAGATTAACTGTTTTCTTTGACCGTCCACAGTGTCCAACATTATCGGTGCTCTTACGACCCTCGAGCATATAGGTCTCCCAACGAAAGTTTGGGACAGCCACGTGTTAGTCGGCGCAGGTAGGTGGAGTCTTTCTATTATTGGCGGACGGAAATAAAAGTATATTATACATGTTAAATTAATTTTTAATGTATCATGCTAACATAATTAAGAATAAAACAACTTTCTTCAGGTGAACCAGTGTTTACCATAAATTTTAAATGGTCCGTCGTGGTGTCCAGCAAATGCACTTTTTCCATTTGAGTATCTTCGTATTTTTTAACATGCTTACATATATTAACCCCCTCATCTGTTGACACTTTACTAAACTTCCTTCTTGTCAAATTTTCCACGTCATTCAACACAAAGGTAGTATTCCGAGGCAACCAAATATAAATGCTCTGAGTATAGCGTATTTAAATTAAAACAAATATATATTTTCAACAAAATTATATAATCAAATAAGAGAAGTTTTATCTTTTCAAATTTTGTTTAAAACGCACAACCATCTACAATAAATAATAAACCATTAAAAACATTTACCTACAATTCGTTAACGGTAATAACACGCCTTTGTCCGCTTCATTTGCCATAAACTTAGCAACATTGTTTATAATTTCCTTTGCCTGACTGTGTGGTACTAATCCTCTATCCAATTTTTTTGGAGCCATATCGTAGAAATAGTATAATATTGTGTATCTAGGAGTAATAGCGATACATTCCCGGACGATAATGTAAAACATTGGAGTCTGGGAATGTGCTTTTACTCCGAGGTGCACATACTATTTTTTCTGAAATCACATTCAATATTGCGATTTTCTATTTAAAAAATTTCCTAAAACGTCAAAGTGACAACTACAAACCTAACCAAAAAATCAAAAGTTTTGAGCTTTGAGCATATTGAAAACTTTATTAATCAAAGAACGATGTAGAAGATTGGGGATCCAAACTTTTAATTAAAATACCTGATAATAAAACTAATATTGTTGTTATGGTAACGCTCATAAAACAACCACTGCGCATTGAACGACGGGCCACGTGGCTGTCCCAAACTTTCGTTGGGCAATCTCTACCAGTACATAATTTTTGATTACCAGCAGATGTGCCTTAATATTTATCAAGCCAAAGTTTGGCTTCTACAATGTTTTTACCGATCAAATAGAATGTTTTATTATCACACGAATTGGAATTCTAATTTTTTTCAAATATCAAAAGTAGCTTCAATCGAAATTCAATAACTCACAAGCTAATCTCTCAAATTTCATGAAAGCTTCACAGCCATCATAAAAAGTTATATACTTTCCATCTGTTGGCCATCTATTCCAAAAGTTATATATAGATTGAAGAAGAAGTAGTATTGTTTCATTGTGAGGAAAGTCACTGCCTCTTGGATTTAGATTTTTATTTATGTGCGGTACAAATTACTTGAGAGAATTTTTTGCTGAAATTAAAGCCAATATTAAATTGTTAAAGACTAAATATTCAATTAGAAAACAGCTAATAAAATCTGTAAGATTAGGTAATATATGTGCTTATATTGTTATTTATTATTATTTGCAGACTTTTGTTTTTGATTGGTGTTTTTGGAAATATTAAATGTATTTTGTTTACTTTATTAAAAAGTTGATACACTTTATTGCATTTTTGGTTTATCAGTTAGACATTTTAATGTAGGTCATCGTTGAACGCTTACACCCAGACGATATTCGACATTGACATTGTTTCTCATCAAAATTTACTGATATCAAAGCGTCGGCGGGATTCTTCCATTATTTGATAATTGTGTTTGTTTTATTTTTTATACAACGATGTCATAAAATAAACTCGAACGAGAAGAAACAACAATATGCACGACCCAATGTTTTTGTTCCAACAAAAATGTCTTGTAATGTTGTGAAAAACTCCTTGAAAAAAAACACTTTTTCTTTACTTGTTCTGCTTATTTTCGTGTTAAAATAGGCTAATAAAATGTCTCACATTTTCCTCCGTTTGTGACCTTTAAGACCTTTAAATGATTCGGTTGGGACGAGAATAAAAGAGATTATGCAACAATAGAGAGAATAAATATTAAAATGAAAAAAGTTTCCGATTAAATTAAAAGATTTAAAACACTTGTTTTGGTTTTTATTTGCAGAGTTAAAAAGCTTAAAACTTAACTGGAAAAAGTTAATACCATAAAGGATAATGGAAGGGCATATTAACTTGTTTTTCATTCAATACGTTACACAATTAGTACAGAACCGGATGTGCCCGTTTACTCTTGTGTAACATTGTTGGATTAATTTTCTGTATGTGATACTTCCTAAATATGATTTTTACGAAGAAATAGGCGATCATTTACCTACTAGTACCTTTTGTGCGAACAACTTTTGTTGGGTTTGACTTATCTTAAAACACCCGTACTTTCCTTCGCAACCATACACTTGTTCCAGTTTTCATGACAATTCTGGAAGACCTCGACCGGAGGCTCTTGGGGTACCCTTATCATAGCAGTTTGTATGTCTTCTGCGGTCTTAAAATGTATTATTATACCACTTGTTTCACACAATGGAAAAAAGGCACCAGGTGGCAAGTTGTGTCACCACTGGGAAATTAAATAAAAACTGTGCCACACTAAACGCACGTTGGCAGTGAGCATTATCTTGATGGACTGACTCTAACGATCCGTTTTCGCATCCGATACATAAATTCCTGGTAGACAGGTTGGTTCTATTATTTGTGCATGACCGCTTTGCTGCCAAAAAAAAATAAATTACCTTATTACTGACTTTGGATTTACTCATTTGCACCATCTCACTGCTCTCTCTCTCTCTCTGTTGTTGTTTAAAAGTCACTTTGGAAGAACCAAATTTTATCCTCAGTAACTACATGGCAAGGTTAAAACAAAATGCAATCGCGTATCGCTGTTTAATATTACGTAGCTCCATTTTCGTGACAAATCCCACCAACATGTAGTTAAAGAACCTGACACAGCTAAATGCCGTCCCTTTATAAAGCAGGGATGTGAGACTTGATGGTCACTTTTCGTATACTGATGTTGGATATAATAAAATAGCAATCCTTAAATAAAACTTTGTGAAGTCTTTTACCGGTAAAAATGTCAAAATTTTGTTAGTATTACTTGTATTTGAGAATCCTATATTTGATTGCGCCATGTAATTTCTAAAATTAAAATTACGTGGTGGTACAGCTTAGTACGTGGATTAATTCCTTAAAAATAAAAATGACGTAGGTCATAAACAATTATGAATTATGACTAACTGGTACCATCCTTAACACGTAAATGTGTTTATGAAGTGTGTCAAGACATCACTGTGCCAAATTATTTTTTTCTCTTAGCGAATTACCAACTACCTACTCTTAAAACTGTGTACGAAAGGGGAATGAACAAAACGATATTCCTTCATCCTATGAATTAATCAAATTGCAAAGCCTTATCTTGAAACAAGTTACTTTCATATTGAGCCTTATATACGTAACGAGAATTTAATGCTAACGCAACAAAAAGAAAATGTTATCATCTGTAATCCTTTGATTACATAATCCAATGTAACCCATCTCAAAAAAGGGAGCAATCTAATCTCCCCAAGTAAAGGTATGAGCCGAATTATATAATTTATACGGAGGAGAGGCTGACAAATGAATGAAGAGCTTGAATATTTTGGATGGGGAAAATTTCTTTATATTGAAATATATATTTAAATTCAATGTCCTGTGAGACATATAGTACAGGAACTACTTGTTTTTTCTTTAGAAAACGGCGAAATCAGTTTTGGAAATTATTTAATGTTTGTAAACCTTAATATTCTTTTTAATTTTTAATTATTGTCCATATTTTAAAATTTATTTCCATTTATTAGTTGATTTCGATTAGGAGTTACCTTTGATTATTTTGTTTGCAAATGCAAGGTAGGATGGCGCTTTATCGTATGTATACATATGTATTGACGACGACATAGGTACAGTTATACAAGAATCCTTATGCATCCTGCTCTGCAGGTTGAGAAGAAGGTCTTACCCTCCTTTGCAACTGCAAAATACTTTTTCGATCGCCATCATGTTTTCTATTAAATGCAATTCAAGGTCCGAGAGGGTATGTAGCTCAGGAAGTAGTTGTTTTTTCTTTAGAAAAGTGCCAAGCCAGGTTTGGAAATGATTTATGATGCCTGAATGCATGTAACATTTTTTAATTTTTAATAAAAATAGTAGTTTACCTTCGGCCTCTGAAGAAGATAACTTGGTTATCGAAACGCGCGTAAGGCATATAAAAGTGTGTGTTGGTGTAGTGGTAGTGTAAACGGTTTTCGGTAATTAAAATAGTTTTAAAATAAAAAGAAATAAAAAATACCAGATTTTGATTAAGCATCTAGTTATTTTCACCCGTTTTTTATTTTTTTGGAAACACTGCTGTAAATGGCTTTTGGTTGGATTGTGTCCGTTATGATATTATCATCTCCATTATTAGAAAATTTTGTTTGATTGAGTCAGCCTCGAAGTATTCTTCACATGCCGCATCATATTTTGTTTTAGATTCGTTTATGTAATAGTATATTATGCAACGATGTTAAAATGAAAATTCGATGCGAGTGGAAAGTTCTGAGAGCGAGCCAGAGCGAGCCGAAGGCGAGGGTGAGGAACCACAAGTATCAAGAATTTTCATTTTAATCGAGTAGCAGACTATATTTTCTCTACGATCAAAGATTTTATATCCATGAACAGTTTGTAATAGTTTTCATAATCATTCTTTGATTTTTTTGGTACTACATTTTCCAGTATAGTTTATACACTCTTTGTAATTTCAGGCACTGTATATTCACACTCTAATTCTGAATCACTGGAATGATTCATGATCTTTTTTATATTTTCGAATCAAAACGTGACAGCAATAATTTTGACAGTTACCTACTCAAATCTTGCACTACAATGACAGTCCACTGCGTCAAGGCTATTGCTATTATTGCTAACCAGTCATAAGAGAGAGAATGAAAATACATTTAAATTACATGGGGGCAGAGGTGTTGCGGAATATTTTTTCAATCTCAAGGAAGAGAATTCCAGTATTCTGTAAACAAATTTGATTTTAGAATTCATAAAATTTGTGGTGATCGTAGATAAATATATTGTTAATGCTTGCCGCTATCTCAAAGAACGCTACAGAAACGTAAAAAGCATAAAAATAATTGTGGTTTAATTATGGTTTTATATGTCAAAATTAGAAAAAGTGTTTTCAATTTAATGAGCTTAAAACATTTCTCCTATAAAATGCTATATTTGATAGTATCCCGAAACTATGTACAAAGCCAGTTTGTAAACAAAAGCGCTTTGTTCGATACTTCAGACACCCTTAAACAATAAAATGTGTAAGAAAAATTTTCATTTTATCGAGAACTTGTTTAAACATCCCGTTGTTGTTTTAGGACGAGATATTTCTCCAGAGGCTCATCGTCTCAAATGTAATGAAAAAACGCCTACGCGTTTAAAATGGGAGGAAAATCACTACTGGTTTACGTTTAAATTCCTCTCAAGAGATTTCCATTTATTCCTATACCACGGTTCATGGAAAATATGTCACTAAATCGACTGTAGGACGAACCTTCTTTGTAAAAATTCAGTAACGAAAGTTTGCTTTGTGGATTTGATTTTGTTCGCTGTATCGCTTGTGGTATAGGAAATACTCAACGGTTTTATTAATTTGATTTTGTTTCTATCGTTGACTTAAGAATTTCTAATTCACCGATTAGAAATACCTTTCAAAAATAAAAGTATAATGTTTACGTAAAAAACACGTGGAGCTGAAATGATCGAGCTTTAGTTTATACCAGCGGTTCTCAATCTGGGGTTCGCAACGGGTCAGTAGGGGGTTCGCGGAACGAAAATATGTAATGACGGATATGGGTAGGAAAATACTTGCAGCTAAATAATAACCTGCTACATCCGTTTACTGTAGCAACGGAGCTCGTGTAAAAGACCACTAAGTGTGAAGCGTGGAAGTAGGTGCAGGTACATATACAACCCTCCGTTTTTTTTAAATTAGACTCACCCAGGCTTTACAGATGTAAAAACAGTGCGTTTGTTTTTATATGTAGTTGTCAAAAGGCTGTCCCAGAAGCAGATAAAGTAAGAACGGAAAACAAGTACAAGGTCGTAATTCCACCAAGGGGGGCGAACAAGTAGAATTTTCCCCAGGGAGCCAAGTATGTTATACAGATGGCTCTCGCATGAAAGAGAGGTCAGGAGCAGGTGTTCTGATAGAAGACGTAGGGGTTCGAAAGAGCGTTGCTCTTGGTAAATACTCCACGGTGTTCCAGTCAGAAATATTTGCCATCCTTAAAGCAGCAGAACTAATATAAGAACGGGACAACTCAGGAAGCCTCGTCAGCGTTTGCTCAGATAGCCAGGCCGCTCTAAAGGCGATTTGTAGCTGCAAGACTAGCACGGCAACGAGGGGGCAGATGAACTTTCCAGGCAGGGAGGCAACAAACCTTGCTACGGACCCGAGCTAATAATAGAGCACAAACCTCAACTCTACTCAAGGAATGGGCGGAGAGAGAATTAGAAGAACAATGGATCAACTGCAATGGCCTTAGGCAAGCGAAACAAACAATCGCCTACCCTGACATAGCTAGGACAAAGTGGTTACTGGATAAATCCAGATTACAGCTGATTACCTTTTTGGTGTATTCGAAGACCCAGACTGCCCAAACTGTGGGGAGGAGCAAACTTCTTACCACTTCTTGGGCACCTGTGGGGTATACGCACAACTCAGACAAGACATCTTTGGAGTGCGAAGAATCGAGGAAAAAAACTTGCACACCCTCCCTCCAAGGGACGTTAAGGCTTTCATACGAAGGTCGAGGCATTTCGAGAGGGCGCCGAACGAGTGAAATACATAGGGGGAGAACCTGGGTACAGCAAAAAGGGCCCAAGGGCCTACGTGCCAGGCATCAGCCACCCCGCCCGCTACATTCATTCATTCATTCATGCCTGCAAAACTACCTGTTGGATTAAAAACTGTGCTTGACGAAGCCGTTAAAATTGTTAACTTCTTCAACCTTAAACTCGAGGATGTTCAAATCTCTGTGCGAAGAAATGGATAGCGACCACATTAACTTGCTTTATTACACAGATGGCTCGCTCGTGGTAAAGTACTCCAAAAGATTGTTTGAGTTAAGGTTTGAAGAACAGATGTTCCTTCGGGATCATCCGTTCCATCTTTTATCCATATTACATGATAGCGAGTGGAAACAATTTTTGGCTTATCTGAGTTAAATCTTTAACCAAAGCAACAAGCTAAATCTGAGTATCCATAAAAACTCAATAACATTTTTTAGAGTATCTGATAAAATGGAATGTCAAAAAAAATTTTGGTTTTGGAGGTCTAGCACCCTAAATGGCCAGATAGAAGTGTTAGAAGCACAAGCCTTTTTTTGAAGAGAAGAGGATTTTAATTTTCAAAAAAAAGAAAGTCTGATACAGATCTCTACTGATAGTACGTTTGAGTTACCTTTCAAGACTAATCCTCTCGTCAACTTTAGGTTGTCGTAAGCAATGAATATAAATATCTGATCTGGCAATGAAGGTGTTGTTACCTTCCCATCCACAGTACTAATGGAAAGAGCCTTATTATCTACGCTTCTATTAAGAATAAGTAGAGAACAAGTTGGATGCTTCACCAAATTTGAGATTGTACTTTTCTTCTTTCGAGTCCAACTCAAAAAGCAAGCTGTGCGCAAGGGCATCAGGTATCATATTGTAACGGGTGACAGATGTGTGACGGATGATTGTGACAGATGCGCGAGAGGAATGCATGTGTTTTGATGTGGCTGCTCGCCATGAAGGGTAGAGTCCGTGAATGAGGAAGAAGGTTTTGACAGGAACTCGACATGATTTATAATTATTTTAGGTTGGTAGTTATTCGCGAACATTCTAGTAATATTTGGATTTTAGTAAATAGTTATTTCTAGAAAAATCGAGATGTCAAGTATTTTGATATATAAAGCGGGTCATTCACGGTAGTTAGTTAGTATTCGTTCAGTTTTCGTAAAGTTTTATAATTAAAAAGTGACAGTTAGTAATTTGTAACCAGCTGAATTCTTGTATTCTTACAATTTGTGAATAAATTGTGTTAAAAGTCCTCACAAGTGTTTCAAATTGGTGTCAGGTGTGGGGTGAAGAAGCAAGAATGCCTGGAAAGAAGTTACGTGAACTGTTGGTGGCTGAGCTCAGAAGAGAGTTGGAAGAGTTGGATTTGGATACCACCGGAGGAAAAACTATTTTAATCAATAGATTACGTGAGTACTATTTAAGTATAAATATTGACCCTGACTCGGTGGAATTCGAAGATCCTATGCACAAAGCAATGTCCGAGCTGTCCAGTCAGATAAAGGGTCAACAAGAAGCCATGTCCGAGCTATCCGGTCAAATAAAAAGCCAACAAGAGGAGCTTGCCACTAGAATTTCCAGTCAACAAGAAGAGCTTGCCACTAGAATTACAAGCCAGCAAGAAGAACTTACCAACCGGATGACAAACCAGCAAGAAGACCAAGCACAACAATTAGCCGAGCTTGCCACTAGAATTTCCAATCAACAAGAAGAGCTGAAAGATCAAATGAAGATCCAGCAAGAGGAGCAGATGAAGAAACAAGAAGAACTGGTCCATCAAATGCGTGAAGAGTTGTCAAGCTATGTTTTACAACAAATATCGACTCTACGTTGTGAGCAATCCCAGCAAGTAACCGAACTAGTAGCCGAACTACGCAATGAAGATACCAAAATGAATGCGATGATTCAACAACTTCAGAAAGAAATAGAGGTCCTTCGGCAAGATCGCTACGTCCACCGCGGCGAGGGAGATGCGGAAAGAATGGAAACCTTCAGCGTGGATGTCGAACGACGGGGAAGCGGAGACACTATACAGATGCGATCAACAATGAAACCCCCTATCTTCGATGGAACAACTTCGTGGTCCAACTACGTCAAGCAATTCGACGCGGCGGCCAGGGCGAACGGATGGTCATCCAGAGAAAAGGCAATATCTCTAACCATAGCGTTGCGAGGCGATGCTTTGAATGTCTTGCATTCCCTTAAGCCCGACGAAGCTGACAACTTCGAGCTACTAGTACATCGCCTGGAGATGAGGTATGGTCAGACCCACCTACAACCCGTGTACCGAACACAGCTGAAGAACCGTAAACAGAAGAGTGGAGAATCTATCCAGGAGTTCGAGGCGGAGGTAGCTAGAATGGTTCGATTTGCTTATCCGACAGCAGCAGAAGAGTTCCTGGAGTGTCTAGCAGTCCAAACATTTACCGATGGCCTTAGGGATCCCGAGTTACAAAGAGCTGTGCGGTTGGCCCGACCAAAAGACCTTGTAGACGCGTTAACTATTGCACTTGAATTCGAAGCGGCAACGGAAGCATCACGGGGAGTTGCACGAATAAGGGAGATGACTGCTGATGACAACAACGTGATAGCACCCGCCAGCGACGTCGATGGATTAGTGGAAAGGCTAATGAAATTATTACCCACCAGGAGACGGCGACCTATACGATGTTGGAATTGTGGAGAACTAGGGCACGTGAAAAACTCATGTCCACGCAAGGAGACGTCTTCTGCGACAACGACCCCAAACCATTGCAAAGCCCTTCCTCTGGTCAAGATAGCAATATTAAAACACCAAGCAGGCAGCTTATACGTCGAAGCCCTGATTGACAGAAAGAGATACAACATGCTGGTGGATACTGGAGCTACAAAAACTGTGGTACGGCCGACAGTTGTCGTAGCTAGGAAGATGTCGCCCACCAGTTGGAGACTGCGCACCGCTACAGGGGAACCTGCCAAAGTCTACGGAGAGGTTAACGTGTCTCTACAGTTTGGTTCAACTTGTCTTTCTCATTCGATATTGGTGGCTGATATCGATGAAGATGCTATCCTGGGTATGGACGTAATGCACAACTGTTGTTTCCGCTTGGATTTGGGACGGCGGATACTTCATACGGAAAAGGAAGAATTGCTTCTACATCGAAAACATGAAGCTATCGCCCCGTTGAAACTATCTGACAACATCGAGCTTCCAGCGACATGCGAATGTGTTGTAACAGCACGACTAGAGGAGGTAGAGCCGGATGGAACCCCAGCTATGGTAGAACCCAAGAACCATGATCAGATATTGGGAAGAGGACTTCTGGTCGGGAAAGCTCTTGTTAGATCAGCCAAAGAGGTACCAATCCGAATCATTAACATGAATGATCATCCAGTTCTTCTGCGAAAGAACACCGAAATCGGAACTTTGGAACCCGTAACGGCCGTGATTCACCAGGTAGGAGCCTTTGAATCAGACAGAACCAACGACATAGAACAATTAATGACTAGGTTAGACCCATCTTTGTCAAAAATAGAAAAGAAGCAGGTAAGAGATTTAATTTACCGCTATAAACCTGTCTTCGGTTCTGGAAGTAAACTGGGAAGGACCGACATAGTCAAGCACAAGATTGAGACTGGCGATGCACATCCGATTCGTCAGGTACCCCGACGATTGCCTCAAGTTAAAAAGGAAGAAGCGGACAAGGCCCTCCAAGAAATGATTCGGGATGGAATAGTTGAACCCTCCAATAGTCCGTGGGCTTCTCCCGTAGTATTGGTAAGGAAAAGAGACGGATCAATGCGGTTCTGCGTTGACTATAGGAAGTTGAATGAGGTTACGAAGAAGGATAGTTATCCCCTTCCGAGGATTGACGATGCCCTCGACGCCTTGGGTGGATCTACCCTTTTCTCTACGTTAGATTTAAAGAGCGGATACTGGCAGGTTGAAATGGATCCTTCTGACAAAGAGAAGACCGCCTTCACTAGTGGATCAGGTTTGTGGCAATTTACCGTCCTTCCATTTGGCTTATGCAATGCTCCTGCTACCTTTGAGCGGTTGATGGAAACTATTCTTCGAGGTTTATCCTGGGAATCTTGTTTGGTCTACTTAGATGACATCATTATAATGGGTAAGGATTTTAAGGAACATTTGGCTAACCTAGAAGAAGTCTTTCGACGACTGAAAAAGGCTAATCTCACATTGAATGTTAAGAAATGTAACTTGCTCCAGAGACAGGTCAGTTATTTGGGACATGTTGTAAGCAAGGATGGCGTTACTGTAGATCCCGCCAAGATTCAAGCCGTTCAAGAGTGGCCGGTCCCTTCTGATAAGCATCAACTTCGTAGCTTCCTGGGTCTTTGCTCATATTACAGACGATTTGTTAGAAATTTTGGAGACATCGCCAAGCCCCTAACTAGACTAACTCAGCAAGATAAGACTTTTTTTTGGAGTGAAGAATGCCAAAAGGCCTTTGAATTTTTAAAGAAGGAATTGACTTCGGCCCCTGTTCTCGCTTATCCTCGTCCTGAGGGCAGACTTATTCTGGATACCGACGCTAGCAATGTGGGAATCGGAGCTATACTTTCACAACTTCAAGACGGAAAAGAAAGAGTTCTAGGATATTTTAGCAAGACATTATCAAAATCCGAAAGAAACTATTGCGTAACGAGACGTGAACTCCTCGCAGTAGTGAAGTCTGTGGAACATTTCTACAAATACTTGTATGGCAAAAGATTCCTAATTAGAACAGACCATGCCAGTTTAAAGTGGCTACTGAGCTTTAGAAATCCAGAGGGGCAGATAGCAAGATGGTTGGAAAAACTCCAGGAATACGATTTTGAAATCGAACATAGACCTGGAACTTAGAACAAAACGAGAAGCTCGCTCTAATAAAAGTGGTGCCAGACGACTTGTGCTCCAGAATGAAGGAGGAACAAAATAACGATCCCGTTATTAGGAAGATACTGGAATGGAAAAGAACGGATCAGCGTCCCCTATGGCGAGAGGTATCATCGTCCTCTCCGGTCTTAAAATCATATTGGGCCCAATGGAATTCTTTGACTTTAGACGGTGGGCTCCTTAAAAGGATAGTTGAAAACCCTGAAGGCTCAGAAATCAAGAAACAAATTGTGGTCCCAAGAAGTACGGTGCCGGAAATTTTAAAACAACTTCATGATGACATATCTGGAGGACACCTAGGTATTACAAAGACGCTGCAAAAAGTCCGGGATAGATTTTATTGGGTTAATTGCTCCAACGATGTTAAAGATTGGTGCCGCAAATGCACGACGTGTGCTGCTAGCAATGGACCTAATCGTAAACCTAAAGCAGAGATGCAGCAATACCTTGTCGGAAGTCCATTCGAAAGAATCGCCGTAGATGTGTTGGGGCCACTACCAACTAGTGAGGCTGGAAATAAATACATCTTCGTTGTGGTGGACTATTTTTCTAAATGGGTGGAAGCCTACCCTGTTCCCAACCAAGAAGCCCCTACCTTGGCCGATATTCTGGTCAACGAGTTCATTAGCCGTTTTGGGGTACCGTTGGAGCTGCACGCAGATCAGGGAAGAAATTTTGAAAGCAAGCTATTTCAAGAAGTCTGCAAACGATTAGGTATCCATAAAACTAGAACTACAGCGATGCATCCACAGTCTGATGGAATGGTTGAACGAATGAACCGAACCATTGCAAATTATTTATCGAAAGTGGTCTCAGAACATCAGAAAGATTGGGATAAACATATTCCGCTATTTTTAATGGCTATCCGATCGGCTGTCAACGAATCTACGGGTCAGACACCTGCGAAAGTCCTCTTTGGTAGGGAAACTAGATTACCTTGCGATTTGATATATGGGAGCAAGCCTGGTGAAATAGCAACCGGTGAAGGATACGTCGGAGATCTTCAGAAGATCGAAAATATTCATGAACTGGTGCGCCACAAACTACAACTCTCCAGTGACCGGATGAAAAGGTACTACGACTCACGAGCAACAGGAAACACTTATGAACCTGGGGAATTGGTCTGGCTCTATAATCCTCGACGGAAACGGGGTGTGTGTCCGAAACTTCAAAAGAAGTGGGAAGGTCCATATTTGATTAAAAAGAGAATCAATGATGTGATCTATCGGATTGTTAGAGTCCCCAAAGGAAAACCCGTCGTAGTCCATCATGATAGGTTGGCGTTATATCAGGGTGACCACAGTGGGGAGGTACAGCAACTTCGGGTAGAGGGTTCGACCAGTTCCGAAGATGACCCTGAAGTCTACTCCGGAGAGTTATCACATTCCGGGAGGAATGAACCTAAGGAGGGGGCAGTGTAACGGGTGACAGATGTGTGACGGATGAATGTGACGGATGATTGTGACAGATGCGCGAGAGGAATGCATGTGTTTTGATGTGGCTGCTCGCCATGAAGGGTAGAGTCCGTGAATGAGGAAGAAGGTTTTGACAGGAACTCGACATGATTTATAATTATTTTAGGTTGGTAGTTATTCGCGAACATTCTAGTAATATTTGGATTTTAGTAAATAGTTATTTCTAGAAAAATCGAGATGTCAAGTATTTTGATATATAAAGCGGGTCATTCACGGTAGTTAGTTAGTATTCGTTCAGTTTTCGTAAAGTTTTATAATTAAAAAGTGACAGTTAGTAATTTGTAACCAGCTGAATTCTTGTATTCTTACAATTTGTGAATAAATTGTGTTAAAAGTCCTCACAAGTGTTTCAATATTAACTTTTTATATTGTTCTGTCAATGGGATGAATCAAAGAAACTTAGACCATAGTTAATTTTTATCAAAATTGTATCCTTAGTCATTACTTATAACTAAAAAATACATGATGTTGCTTATATTATTTTAGTTTTCTTAAATTTCACTTTTTACAGTTGCCTCAAGACTGACCATACTAAAGCATAGTTCAAGAAGTTTCTAAGCTTGTATTATTATTTTCCACTAATAGTAGACTAATATAGAGTACTATTAATACTTCGGGAATAGCAAATAATATTTTTAAATAAAAGCGACTTTATTGTTTTTCCAAATATTCTCAGATCAATACACTTTAGCATTCGTTCAAACCATTTGTCACAGCAGGTTTTAAATTCTTCTTGGGACATTGCTTTCGAACGCTTCAACTCTTTCTTTGGCATTTTGTAAATCGTTAATCACGCACCTTATCTTTGATTTTCGAGGAAAAGAAGAAGTCATTGTGGTTGACAAGATTCGTGTGAAAGCTCGCATCGTAACGATTTTATACTTTTTATAGTTTTGAAGCATCAATGTCGATCTTTTTATGCATATTCGAACACCAATTGACTAATTTTTTAACGTAGAATAAATTATGAGATCAATTTTTTTGACAAATATTAAAAACCGAATGTGTTAAAGCAAGGACACGTCTATTTCACGATATGTCACACGACTATCACGAATCAAGGTATTTTCGGGTAAAATAACCGATTTTGGGGCGGCGATCGAACTATGCCAGCGAATTACTGTGCTTTATTGTTAAATACAGAACCTAGGTAATCGAAAAATTCTTGTAAACAATTATCCAACGAAAAAATCTTAAATTTTCTCATTTTTTACAAATTTTCTTGTTTTGAACAAATAAACTCGCAAATAAAGGACTCGTCAAAACGTTGTGGAAACGATAATTACTTAATATTCTTCTGTAACAGTTTTACTGCCAAAGTGCCACTAAGTACTTGATAAATTATTTAAAATTCCATATAATAATTAAAATTAACATCGATAGAAACCTTAATGTTAATTTACCAGTTGAAGTGAATAACACTCTGTTTGCAGTATTAAAATCAGAAATAACTGCCTTTTTTCTCTTGTTTCTCATCGAATCTGACAAGCAATCTGACGCTAAGTCAATTGATGTTTTATCCACCTTTTCTGCACCTTCAAAATCGCTGCAACTTGTTCAACTTTGCTCTCTAAAAAACAATACATGTTTTCCTGATTTATTCCACGTTATTTCCAAAACAACAACAATAAATAAAAAATAAATTGTTTGAATTATGATAATGATTTCGAAATACAACGAAGTAAAGAACTGAGAAAAAAAAATACGAATAGCTTGTAAAGGTGAAAGGTTAAAGTCAATAGTAAGTACGTTAACCTAAAAGTCATGATTTTTATAAATAAACAAAATGCATCTACTCATTGCTATCGATTTTAGCTGTGCATAATGTTTATAGTTTATCTAGTTTGCAGAGCGTTGATTTACCTACGATTTTGAAGTAAACGTATCCATACCTTCTGAAAGACTCTGCGTATAACGTAGCAAAACCTTATATTAAAAGCTTCAAAAAAATTTGAGCAGTCCGAATTCGGTATAATATACAGGGGTTTGTAACGGAGTTATACAACACTCTGTATAGTTAGGGTAATTTTAAAATATGGACCCTAAAGACATCTACTATTTTTGTTAATAACATTTTTTGATGTTTCCCAAAACAACCCATATACTTTGTCGTAAGATTGGTACACCCTGTATATGTGTTCTCTAAATCACAATAATTGATCTTTATAAATAAACCTTGCAAGTATACTCCATTAGAAAAAGAGAGATTGAATGAGAACTAGAGGGTTTAAGTCATTCAAAGACATTTGGTATTGTATTGGAAATATTTGCATTTTTATAACTTTTAATTTCTTTTGTTTATTTAGGAAAGTACTGACACTTTCTGTTCTTTTTTAGTAATTCATTTATTTATCAAATGAATTGGATTGCCATTAGATGTAGCTATTTGTTTTACGATGTTAATTTCTTTATCAAAGTTGATTTTGTCCATTTTTTTTAATTAAACGTGGAAGTTTCGTTAAAGCGAAGAATTGTTTATTATTCTTATTCAAAATTTCCCTATTCTCAGAATTTAGTTCTGAATCCGATAAACCAAACCCCATATTTTTAAATTTATTCTAACTCCTTTTCGCATCAATCGTATTTCTCGACTAGATTAAAGCTGAGAAAGTTTATAACAAATATTATCCACAAACCACAAAAAAAACGATAATTTGGTAAAATATTAAGATTTTATGAAAGATAAATAAAATAAAACTGAAATACATACATTAAAAATAAACTAAATATACGTTGCCCACATAATCAACTATGTAAACAAAATTAGGTTATCTACTACTTACTTTTTTCTCCTAATTGCTTTTATTTACTTGAACGCTTCTCTAACTTCCAATTAGCACTTAAAAATCTATAAAATTTACACTTCTGTATATCTGTATTTTTGCAATCAACAAACCAACTGACGTGAACCATTTATTTACAATTTGAGCATGATTTGACGAAACCCTACCTAGCAAAATCCCAAAAAAGTAAACACCACTTTAATAAATACGTTATCGAGTAACTGGCAAGATATCGTAATATTACATTACTCCATTGTATGTATATCCAATGAGTAATGAGTGGTTAACGACTATTTCACAATGTGTACTTACATTACGCTATAATATCAGACTGTAGAATACGGTAATATCGTATAATATTACGAAACTCTGTTAGGCAAAATGCTTTTTTTTCTTCAACGTACAATAAGATACAGAGCGTTGATTTACCTACGATTTTTACATAAACTTGTCCATAACTTCTGAAGGACTCTGTATAACGTACCAAACCCTATATCAAGAGCTTCAAAATAATGTGAGCAGTCTGAATTCCGTATAATATACAGGGGTTCCCATTTAAAAAATCATATGTTTGGTTTGTAAAGGAGTTTTACAACACTTTGTATAGTTTAAGGTAATTTCTAAATATGGACCCTAAAAACCTCTACTATTTTTTTTAATAACATTTTTTGATATCTTCTAAAACAACCCACATACCGGACCACCGTTTCTTTATTAATTAAGGAATATATTTTCTGCATTGTATATTTACAAGAGATGTCACACGGAAATAATATAAACTTTAATAGTTATTTGTTTTACTAGGCATAAAAGCACACGATTTAATGCCTAGACTTCTGCCTAGGCAGTAAAAGTGGACTTTTTCTGCCTAGGCATAAAAGTACAACTTCTAAGCCTGCCAAGTGTCATTAAAATGCCGCTTTTAATGTCATTTGGAGAAAAAAGTATTTTTTTATACTTTGCACTTATAAAAACCTTCATTATAAAACGCATTTGCGTATCGTAATGTGACTTTTACGCGCGTAAATTTTTGTTTTAATCTATCTAATGACAAGACTATTGACAATGACATTTGTGGCTAATAGCAATTTATTAATTTTATATTGTTCTTTAAGAAAGTATTTGTGAATAATGAATATTATCATTTACTTATATAATATATTATTTTGTTACTCATTAAAACTTATTACATTACCTCAAGATGAATTTAAGGTTTTTCGAAAAAGGGTGTGATTATTTTTACTTTATTTTAATTTAATATTTTATTTAAATGAATCAAAACTTCCAAATGTATATAAAGTCAATTTATTTACAAGTGAATCCAATTCAATTTCATGATGATATAATCGTATATTTTTCGTATTATTGATGTGTTGACAGTTCATTTCGTTGCCTGTCTCCTTTTTTCCTGTCTATCTGAAGGGTGGTTTTTCTTCTGGTTTGTTTTCTCTTCCGTCGCAAGCAAGATAGTCTGCATTTTAGCCTTCGGTGTAGGATTCGCGGCGTAGACCGGAGTTACCCGGGCAACAGACGCCAGGGAACGCCGTGCCCATGGAGACGGTGCCGACGCCCGACACGCCCATAGCTTGCATGCGTCGGTGAACGGCTGGATTGCCGGAATGCGGGCTTGCCATGTCGTTTTAATTAGGGAGACGTGTCCAAATATTTATATCATTGTTCATGTTTGATAACTATTTTTACTCTCTTTTTGAGAGAAATATGTTAAAAATATCACATTTTGGGGTATATTTATGTCACCATACATAAAATAGTGGCATTAGTAAATTTTGGATTCTTAATTGCAAAAAAACTTTTTTGTTTTTTGTAGTAAAAAACTATTAAAAAATCATTTTGTATATGTTTTAAAACTACTTTTATCACTGTTACACTTAATATTAGTCACTAATTGAAAAATCCTATTCGACCGCGCCATGTAATTTTCTTAGTGGGTCATTTTTTTAAATTTTTTCGGTTGTCCCTTCACATCGGTCGTCTGCTGGTATACGAAATCTCTATCAAACGAATCAATCTTCCTCCAAAAGGCAGCGATGCGATTCTGATTACGCCTACCGGGTGCTATGTCGACGTTGCCCGGTGATTTATACAATTTTTTTTAGATTTATTTGCTTTTTCTTTTTCTGCTGCTTCTGGTACAAGGTGAATGTATTTGGCGTGGAAGAAGTAATAATTTTCTCTTGAAATATTATATAAGCTTCAGTTAACTGTCAAATATTAGTAATGAAGTGGAATATGCGTTAGTTCACTTAAGGTTGTCAAATCAGGGTTTATTGTAGATCTCGTATTTCAATTGGACTGCTCATGTGTCTGCAGTGTGAAAGACGAAACGACAGAACACATTCTTCTCTTTTTTCCTGTAATGCAACTGAAAAGGCTGCATACGTAGAGTTTCGCATGGCTGGAATCTAATAACCGTAAATTCCATTAACTTCTTTGTGGTGAACTATAACCTCTAGGGTTGAGCCACCCCTAGGAAGGAAGACTTAATAATAAACTACAATTTAAAAATTTTTCTTTTATTTGTGTTTTGTGTTTAAAAAACAGTCCATCAGGAATCCTTGGGCTCTAAATTATATTTTTATAACTGCAACCAATAAAGTTGAACTAAAATTTTACAAAAATCATGACATTTATACATTTTTTTTTCTTTTTCAGAGCATGCGGTGTCGGCTTCGCTAGTAATGAACAGACGAGCGGGTGGGGGCTTCGCGGGCGGGGGAGGTGGCGATACAGGCGGCGGCGGTAGTATCTTATCGCCTCGTGGTTCCGATAACGGCGGTTTGGGCGTTAAAATGGTCGAATATGTATTGGGTACGTCGCCTACCGGCAAAGACAATACCATGGTAGGCGTACCAGGTGGACCGGCTGGTCTAGAACCACGTATGCGAGCTCTGGTACTACAAGAATGCGAAAAAGACAAAGACAAACCTCAAAGCCCGAAGGAAGAATGCAACGGACAACAGGTGGTTGTCGTACAAAACGGGCAAGTTGTACAGGACGAAGAAAAGGGTGGTTTCAAGTAAGTATCTTTACAGATCTTTAAATTATTGATAAAATGAGTTGACTTATTGGGTTAAGGTTAAACAATTAATAGACTTGGTTTGGAGTTTGTAAAAGTACAGAAATACTAACCTTCCATTTTACAATCTTCTGCTTCTACTTAGTTAAATTACATTGAAGAATCTCATGGACCACTAGGCGATGTTATCATTATATCCCCAAATCAACGTTTTACCTGTGTCCTTGCCTTGGTTTGTCTATAGATTTTGGGTTGATAATATTTAGTTGTTTCTTTTTTAGTTTTTTCTGTCGTAATGCTTTCTCTGTGTGATTAAAAGTATATCTTGTAGGCAAAATAAATCAGCGTATTGTAAAAGGAGTAACAATTATATAGGAATCACAGACAGGATTAATATTGGGAGCAATATTAGGTCGTTAGTTATCGTTTATCATTTTTAGTGAGCTCTAATCTTCTCAAAAAATAATACGACCACAAATGGTTTTGATATAGTTCATGAGGTATGCGTAAGCTCTATGCAAAGTGACCGCGTGGTTTTCACATAAGAACTTGTCCTTTATAAATTGTTGATATACATACAACCATAAATATTTCTCGCTTTCATTCCATTTAAAAATAGACCATATATTTTTACAAATAATTTGCTAACTCATATACCTTCAATTTTCTTGTAGTCTTGCTTCTTTTTGCCATTCTCACTAGTAACGAATGTAGGATCCTTATGCTTGCCCAGTGAAGGACAAGGGATAGATGCTTTAACCTACAAAAAAATAGACGCATTACTCGCTGACCTAATTGAATTAAAATAAATTTTGTCGACTCAGGACTGGAGGAATTGAATCAATTTAGAGGAGGTCAGATAAAAGCGAAAATAGGCTGTATGACGAATTTCAAAAAGATTTTTATTTGACCTTCTTTGATTTTGTCAGGAAAACTTCCAGAGATGACATTTAGGGTCAGGTTCTGGTGCACCAGGTGTTCGGAGGGTTGTTTCCGACGTGAAATTCAGAACCACCGCCCCACACAACTGCCCTCTTATGATTTTCGGGTGGTTTTTGGAACTCTTCTCAAGGAAACTCTCGGAGATGAGGTTCTAGCCCGGGACGTGAAATTCAGAACCACCGCCCCACACAACTGCCCTCTTATGATTTTCGGGTGGTTTTTGGCACTCTTCTCAAGAAAACTCTCGGAGATGAGGTTCTAGCCCGGGTTTCGGTGCACCAGGTGCCAGTGGGGTGTTCGCCGATGCCAGATTTGGATTCAGCGGGCCAAAAAACCCCCCAAAATGATTTTTGGTTGACCTTCTTTGATTGTGTCAGGAAAACCCCCGGAGATGACGTTTAGGGTCAAGTTCTGGTGCACCAAGTGTTCGGAGGCCAACTTGAATATTATATTCGTGATCAACGGCCTCGAAAACCCCCGAGTACCCGATATAGGTCAGTTCTGACAAGTTTGAAATTCTTTGCGTGCACTTTGGCCTACAGCAATGCAACTTTCGGTGGTAGGGAAAATCTACCCCACCACATTTTGTGATAATCGTCTTCTGGAAGAGAATGCAGAAAACCGCATCCTGATCTGTCCACTTGCACCACTTTCCCGACAGCAGGCCTATTTCCGCAGGCGTTGACGCGACTACATTTCGTCCCCTTAGAGCAGAACTATCCTATGTCCAAAAAGTGCAATTTTAGGTTTTTATGTAGTTGGAATAGTACTGGTCTAAACTTAAAAAGATCCGAAGACATAGCTAATTTTTACATCGGCAATTTTCGGCAATTAGCGTTGGTATGGACATACAATACTTCTGCACTAGATGAAACGACCCTTAATACGTACATAGAATATAAAAACCGAAAATTGCACTTTTTGGACATAGGATAGTTCTGCTCTAAGGGGACGATTTGATCTACACCTTCTAAGTACTTTTATCCTGATTTAGGACGGTTTTCCACCAGAGAGACAATTTTAAGAAACACCAACAAAAACTTTTTGAACAAAAAAAACAAAAACTAAACTGAAATAAACCCAAAACTCTGTTTTGTTTGAGTTTTGCTTTTGTTTTCGGTCCTTTTCCACGCGCATCCACCGGAAAACAAAAATAATAAACTGAACTAATTTAATGGATACATTCGAAGCCGCATAAACCAAGATCTGCTTTTAAGACTTATCTTCTTGATAGGACCGAAAACAAAAACAAAACTGAAACAAACCCAAAACTCCAACTGTCGCAAAACATGCCAGTCTTCAAAAAGTTGCAGTTTGGTTTTATTGGAAACGAGTTTCTGTTTTGTCTTCGTTTTGTCCGTTCAGTGGGAAACCGTCATTATGCTGGCGTTTCCATCCTATGGCACTACATTTACATACTGCATTATCTGCAGCCCTTTTACTTGTAAATTTTCCATTTAAGAAGAATGGCTTTTTCCGTTGAGCATATAGAGGACCTCAATTTTCCATTTAAAGTCCTTGTCGGTAATTAAGTAATCCGTTGGTTGTTCTTGTACCCTTTGATTGATGTTACTGTTCAACTTTTTCATTATAGTCAGTATGTCTGTAGACGGTTTGCATCCACAGTTTTCCTTAGTCTTAAAGCTCCTTCTGAAGTAGTTCCTCCAGAGCTGTGCGATGACATTATTTATGTTTTTGTGTTTGTATCTAAAGTTTTTCACTACCATTTGATTGTACTCAGATTATCATTCTTCTTCTGTAGATATTATTTGGTGCATTAACATCTATGTCAAATAGTTGGCGGTACTGAAAAATGTTCTTAGTTTAGGATAATAAAAAAAACAGTATTTGATGAAAGATGAAGAAACACACTAGACCAATTGACCAATGTGGGAAAAGTGAGTAAAATGTCAACAGGTTTTTTCCGCAAATAAAAATATTTGACTTTTTCATGGTATACTCAGAAGGATACTGAGGTGAAAGGAAGCAAGTATGTTATCATGGAAAACGTTCTTATGGTCTGACACAAGCTTCTCTTTATTTTAAAGAAAATATGGTGAAGAATGGGTGAATAAGAATTCCTACAAAAAAACATTTTGAAATGTCCAATTATTGTCGTGGATTTCATTTGAACAGGAAGGTAAACCTTCCAAAATTCCCAATAATTTCCAACAAAATTGACAACTTTTGAATTTTACTGCACCATTTCACCCCCGATACATTCCCACCCACGATACATTCCCACCCAGATTTAACAGTGTTCTACACATCGTATTGAACAACTGATTGCACTACTAGTCGATTCAGCGTCTTGAGAAACCCTATTTTCCTTATTTTCAAGCATTTTTAAGAAGAGCAAATTTTCACTTTAGAAATACCAAATACCTTTGAATCTGCAGCCTTCGAATTCTGGTCAAAATCTTAAGTTTGTTATTTTTTATAAAAAAAAACTCTATAACCACTAAATTGACCACGTAGAATACGAAAATAGCGTCAAAATTGCAAAATTCCCAATAATTTCCAACAAAATTGACAACTTTTGAGTTTTACTGCACCATTTCACCCCCGATACATTCCCACCCAGATTTAACAGTGTTTTACACATCCTATCGAACAACTGATTGCACCAGTCGATTCAGCGTCTTGAGAAACCCTATTTTCTTTATTTTCAAGCATATTTAAGAAGAACAAATTTTCACTTAAAAAATACCAAATACCTTTGAACCTGCAGCCTTCGAATTCTGGTCAAAATCTTAAGTTTGTCATTTTTTATAAAAAAACTCTAGAACCACTAAATTGACCACGTAGAATAAGAAAGTTTCTGCTAACCAAGAAGAGAAGCAAAATGAAACCTCTCACAAGGAATCACACAAAATGTGTGTTCGTATAGAGAATGCGTTCACATTAATTGGCATTAAGCCTTTGACAGAATACCATTAACTATGCTATAGTTTATAAATTACATGGTGTAGGTAGTGTTTTAAAAAGTTGAAAATGGGACTACTGGATGTTTCACAACTGGCTCAATCATGACTCAACCAAAGACAAAAAAGTATGTCGCCATTTCCTTATTATCTGAATCTAAGGTAGTAGTTACCAGCGAAACTGCAAGAGAGCTTTTCTGGATTTATCAAGAATGTATCCATTAAATTAGCTCAGATCTATTGAAATTAAATCTTAGGTTGAGGCAGTGGCTACCAGGAACCCGCTTCTGGTTTAATAAAAAATTTGTCTTGTTGAATCTTAAAAGAAGATCCTGGTGTAAGCGTTAATGACGGATCTTACATCAGATTAGCTCCGATCTCTTGAAATATAAAAATATCTGCTTCAGACTGCTAATTTATTTACAAAATCTTTGAATATGTTACCATATTTAATGCCTGTCCTATTTGGTCTTCTTTTGCAAAATAATGTTTTATCATTATTCCATGAAACAAAATTTATTGTACTAACAAAGATACAAAACTTTTTTATTACAAAAATTAACTTCTTCCTCAATGACCGCTTTTCCAATATAGTTTATATTTTTAATAATATAGTGGAAATTTTAGGGCAAAGCAATTCGTTTAGTGTTCTACATTAAATAAATTGTAATCGGCACGCCACTGATACAATCGTAATCGTTCTCTAACCGATTTCACCTTTTCGTCATTTACATAAACAAACCTACAGTCTACAGTTTCAGACATTCATACACACTCGAGTTTGTCGAGTTAATTATCTAGGCTGTCAATTTAATAATTATTTTTCTTTGTTTGTTATTCAAGTCTAAAATTTCAACATTACTCAGAAAATCGATACATTCTAACGAGAACCAAGTTTTAGTCGTTTAATCGATCCTGGCACGTGTGACATGACGAAGGTTTTTGTTAATCGAGACTGAACCGATTTACTTACTGCGACGCACCAAAGATAATTATCGAAAAAACGGGATACGTTTTGATATAAACAAAGAAACTTTTAATTAAAAAACCAATCGGAGGTTAGGTTTAAATAATTAACAAAAGTTTATTCTTTCTTCAAATTGTTTTATGTACACTGTGTATCGGTTTTATGATTAATCAGCTGATTAACAATTTCGTGCACATGAACGAACCAATGTACAAAAAGTTACTGTCAATATATCTCCATTGATTAAGAAAAATACTGAAACGAGAACAGCTTTGTTCCAAACAGCTACTACTATAATCCGAAACTGTTGACTTTATTTTCAACCAAAGTCTAGTTTGCATACGAGACCTATTTCCCTTAGTTTAAGTTCTCTTTTATAAATATTTTGTCCACTCCAAAGGTTTGTTGAAAACTGACACATTTATAAAACTTTCCATTGACCATTTGGTATCCACCCAAAGTACTTTGGGATTCACAGCTTCATAGCTAGTTTTATGCTAGACAAAGAACTCGACTTATTTTATCCACGTCTTCCCCATTGTGTGTGCTCCTGGTTACGATAACTTCACCAGATACATATTTGACCTCTTGAAAGTCCTATTGGATTCCTTTGGAATTAATTGCTTTAGCCTGTTACAAACACTTTCCAGTTTACTGTTCACCCTTGCCAACCTTTGTCTCTTCTGGTTCATCGGGTATCCTAGTTTAATTCTGATTATTTTTTTCACCTGGAAAAATATCACGGTTTTGTGATTTCGTTCTATGAAAACGCTTAATCTTCAATGTTCTATGCTAAATGCTAGCCAATCATTCCGTTTTATATTGATAAAACCACTAGTCGTTTTACCAGTATTGATAAAATCATGAAACTGTCAAAAAATCAATAACAATATTGAACAATTAAATAGCGAAAATAGTGAAAAGTAAAATAGTGAAAGTTAGTGAAAAGATAACGATAAATTATTAAATAAAGTGGTTTTTGTACAGAATGGTTGAAAAAATAATCTTCTCAAATACCATTCGTCATGTAAAATTTTACTAGGTACATTTTTATTTTTTAGACTCAAAATTTTTTTATTTTAGGCAAAACTACTCAATAAGATAAAATCACGAGTCCGTAGGACGAGTGATTTTATCACATTTTAGTTTGTTTTCATATTTTTGCCAAATTAAAAAGTTTTCGTCGAAACTAAAAATTTATCGATAAAATTTTAAGGACTCCTGGTATTACAGTTAAGATTTCGATCCTCTCCTGAGACAGTTGACATCTTGGGGAATTCACTCGGATTAAGAATCACTGTTTTATTCTACAGGGTGTCCATCTATAAACTGACACATTTTAACTGCTTATAAGTCGAGAACGAAAAATGACAACAATGTGCGGTTTTCACAGAACTTCATCAATATCTTTAAAGTTTTTTTTGACAGTGTTGCCAAGTTTCAAAATTTACCTGAAATAGGAGAGAAAAATTGATGATTTTCAAAGGCCGATTTCTCAAAAATTTTCAAAAAGGTGTCATTTACTAAGACAATTTATACATTTTCGGAAAGGGGATTTAACAGGCTTTCATGTGCAATTAAAACGTACAGGGTGTTACATTTAAAATTTTTGAGAAATCGGCCTTTGAAAATCATCAATTTTTTTCCTCCTATTTCAGGTAAATTTTGAAACTTGGCAATACTGTCAAAAAAAACTTTAAAAATATTGATGAAGTTCTGTGAAAACCGCACATTGTTGTCATTTTCCGTTCTCGACTTATAAGCAGTTAAAATGTGTCAGTTTATAGATGGACACATTGTACTTTACAAATAACTTGATATATGTTCATATGTGAACTGCTAATTTTATTGTTCATCCATGGTACCTTTCACCCCTTTTGGTGTACTTGGATTTGCCTCTGAACTTTAGAATAACCACCGGGTATATTCATATTTTTTATTAAGAATATCTTGGAGCGGGTTTAACGTTGATGTTTCAATTATCTTCGTCCCAGGATATCCCTTCTCCCACTCTAGTTATGCCATTTTAAATGTTGATCTGCTCATTTTAGTAGATTTTTTTGTTCAAATAAATTTTTCAATGACCGATATAGTATTGATGAGACTAATTATTGTAATACTTGGCAACATACTTGGCAGGCAATGTATACTTATTTGTGGTATTCTGCAATCCAAAGTAACAATAATAGTGGTCCCTGTTTAACATCTTTGCACTGGTTAAGTAACTGTAAAACATCAAGAAAATACTTTAATTTTGTCGTAAATAAATGACTTAAAAAATATTTAACAAGCGTTAACTAGCATTTTAGGCAAGAACAATCGATTTTTTATTCATTCTTTTTTTTATTGAAATATTCTCATGTTTGTGATATTTTTCCACAATTTTGCTTCATTATTTGCTAGGAAGATTTATTCATCCGATAAATCACAGATTAATTCATTGAAAGTTTACCAATTTTGTTTTTATTAATATTTTTTCATTCTGTACGAAAATATTTGTTTTATCGACGTAATACATCGACACTCCCTGTTTGCATGCAAAACTGGACTAAAAAAATAAAATATCGGCTTCCATGCTGATCGATTCTATTTGATAATAGAGAGAGAACATGCAAACTACCATCGCGAATACATTTGACGGTTGACTTAATTATTTACTTATATTACATCGTAATACAAAAGACTTCTTGTAAAATAACTTATTTATCTTTTCATCTTGAAGGCTTTTGAAGTTCCTTCGTACTAACAGTTTCCACTTTGGCGATGAAAGGAGATCCAATTATTTAATATTACATCCATATTTCGTTTGCAAAATCCGCTAAAATGAAACTTTCTTGGTACCAAGTACTAACATTTTTTTAGCAGAGCTATATCAGTTTGATTTTTCTATGACATTTGTTGATATGAAATTTAGTAGAACCAACTTCATTGGCTCAATTTTTAGAATCGTATTCGTTTAAATTTACCTTTTGCTCTTTTCTTAAAAAACTTTTATCTTCATCCACGCATCTCATATATTATATTAAATAATACCCCGTTAAATTCCCCCTTTTTTATGTACCTAATGCTTATCTACTTATTTATTATATTAATTGACAAATGAAATTAAGAGTTTCGAGGCACATTGAATATTATAGATATCTAAATCCGGTCCTGCTCAGCAGGGTCTATCTCGGTTCAAGGCCTCGCGCAACTACCTTGGTTCGAGTCAATGACACGTGCGTGAAGCATTTCGTCGGATCCGCGCTCACGTTTTCGCCGCGTTGCCTCTTCTTACGAATTATCCTTGTAGATGCAGAATTTATTTAAAACAATCAGACTAAAAAAATAAGCTTATTTTGTGACGTTTTTTTATTAAGTCGTCATTTAAAGCAATTAAGATATTTTACACTAGTGTTAAACCAATAATGCTTTTTAATGGACACTTCCTGGACATTCACTGGGGATTTACTTAAAATTATTATTATTTGTATTTTATATTTTTTTTTATATTTCATATTGCTTGGTACTGTAATTTATACCATTTTTAATAAAAATCCTCCTAATAACTAAACATTGTACTTTATTAAATCATCGTCTGTCTGAAGACTGACCAAAACATTCGATGTTGATGACCATTATAGTTTTGAAGTTTATACAGCTTGCTTTTCAATGACAGATTATCTAATTTTATTTTATATTTATTTCGTTAGTATACAGTTATTTCTACTATTAAATCTATATTAATAACTCTTTATTAAGTAGTATTAATCAAATATTTTAGTAAACAAACTATACCGAGGAAAACTTTTTTTTTATATATTTCATCAATAAACTATTATAAATGGATTAACTCAAGCTTTGCAAGTTATGTTTCTGTAACTTATTATCGTCCAATAAATGAATTTGTACAATATATTAATTATTTCAGTATATTCGTGTCCCTAATAGCGTATCTGACAACATCGAAAACTACTACGCACGCTTCTTATCCTTTTCCAACTCACTATTCGTTGGCTTTGTCGATCAAGGTGGCGTGAGGAGGGAGTACGGTTTATCCAACCGTCTCATCGATTTGGTACAAGTGGCGACACCTGGTTTTCCATAGACGAACTAACTGAACTTTGAGGAATATTGAAATCTTTAAATTATACCAGTTGAAGTTTACGATCGTGTTTCATATTATTCCGACAGGTGGCACCAATCGCAGAAAATATCTTAAAAAGTGTACAAATTGATGGCTTTTTTGCTATAGATAATTTATTCCTCAAGATCGTTATTATTTCACATAAAACAATGTTGTATTGTTTAAACTGAATTTTTTCTAGATACCGAGTTTGGTAACTTACAGGATGAAACTAAAAAGTGATGGAATGGAATTTATAATGAACCGTTAAACTTAGAAAAATTAAATATGCAGATAATTGTGGTTAAGGTCATAAAATGCCTCATTTTTTTGTCAATTGTTTCTGAAGCTGTGTGTAAAAAGTTTATATACATCGGTTTATTTATACCACTTATCGGGAATCATAAAACGAGCTTAAAATATCATTTTTACGATGCTATATGCAATATATTTCATGACCGAGTGACTGCATGCAGTATAATATATTTATATGGCCTTTGCCACGAACTGAAAATGAAAAGTAAAAAATAAGACACCCTTGCAAGAGATAGACGGTCATAAATCTTGCTGACGTCATTAACAATAAAAACTTGGGATTTTCCCTCTTTTTTTTCATTGTCTGTAAATTGATATACTGAGTCAGTCCACTTCTCTCTCCTAACCCAGACATTTTCTCTTTCCAGTTTGTGTTTTTTTGCGAAACTTGATGAGATCTTTAGGAAAATTTTACAGAGGGTTGCTTTGTGGTTAAAACGGATGTTCTAAGAATGATGTTTTTCGTGTTTAAAATTAAAAATCTGATATCCAAATGTTTTCGTCACATGGAAGGGAATAAAAGTAAAAAAAATTGTAAAAAATTGAATGAGGCAGTACTTATAAAAGTTAAAAATGGTATCGAATATGGCGGTTAGGTTCCAAACACTAAATATATTAATATAATTCTTCTGGTTGTTTCGTAGTCTGTCAATGCTGAGTTCAGGTTTAAGTTACAAAAATGCGGAAGGAGCAGATGCTTAATAAGGGATATCGGAGCAAAATGTACCTCTACCGTTAATTAAAAATATCTTCTTGGAAAACCAGGAGAAACAATGACAAGATCGATATCATTGCGTCATAACACGCATCCTATAGTCCAAGGTGGGCAAAGAAAAATCGAAAACACTAATAGGGATGAATAAGTATTACGTATAGTTATTTAGTAGGAACAGACCTCCGAAAATTAAATATTATTAGAGACTGACGCAAAGAATATGAAGAGAAGGAGGAACAAACACTAGAACATCTGCTGTGTAAACGACCAGGCCTAGAATGGTAATGCCAAAATAATACAGGATAAGCATCAAATGATGTCTCATGAAGACATTCCAATTTGCTAGAAACTAGAAGTGTTTCAAAACCAAGAAATGAGAGGAAATGTGCAGCAGGTTACAACAGAATTGAAAATTTTATAATGGACCTTTTCTTTTGAGGGTAGTTTTTTAAGACAAAAAAAGGGGGGGTAAAGTTAATTCGTTGAAAAAAAGGCATGTTTTTATGAATTTTTTGTGAGGAACCAGTTGAAATTTTTTTATTAAATCCAATGATACATTGAAGTATCACATTTGAAGAATGTTCTGTAAAATTTTCACAAAAAAATATTAACAAATACGGTAATGGCAGCAAGTATTCCGACGTGCCTCGAAAAAAAGGAGAGTTGCGGTGGACATCATAACTTGGTGCTGGATCATCTGAAATCAAAAAAATCAAAGTTCATTCGTTTATAATAGTTTTCCCCAGGAGGTGACGTGGGGTTTTTTCGAAATTTAAATTTTTCACTTTTTTGGAGTACTTTGAAGGAAAAAACGCGATTTTTCGTGAAAAAAGCCACCTAATTTGTTATTTTAAAATAACAATTATCAACAAATTTGAAAAAAACTTTTCGTCAGGGCCTCTTAAATGATGGACAGAAATAGTGTTCAAAATTTTAAAACGATCGGTGCAGTAGTTTTATCTTGTATAAAACGTTTATAAGCAAATTTTATCGGCTTACCTCACACTGAATTATCAATGCCAGGTCCATAAAGGATGTTGCTATCATCCATGATGTCTAAAGCATCTTTTTGCGCCTGTCTACGAAGAATCCTGCCTTCTTTGGTTTGTCTCTAAGCTTCCTGATCGGCTCGGCTTATACGTATGGAGTCAGTTGATCGCGCCGTCATGAGCACTTGGTCCACTACTAATTCCCATGCCTTCCATGAAGGTTAGTAAAGCAAAAGAACCTTCATTGAAGACACTGGCTGCCATATAGGCTGCAATTTCAAAGATGACAGAAGTTCCACTCAAGTGCTTTGGTGAGATTCTCCAAATAAGTTGGTTCAAACTCTCATTGTTGTTCTGCGTGAAGCATCTTTGCTCATATATATAGTATATAGTATATAGTATACAAAATATACAGTACAGGCATAAGGATGTTTGTACTTAAGTCGGAATTTCTATAAATAGAACCGGAAGGAAAGAAAAAGTATAGTAGAGAGCTAAACATCTGCCAGGCAACAATAGAGCGCTCGGGTCGAGTAGGGATTAAAATCCGACAGGTATAAAAATATTCGTAACTTGGTCAATTTTACTCCGATTCACTTGAAATTTTGAGACAATATTCTTAAAGTATTAAGCATTTATTTAAAAAAAAAAAAAAAAAAACAAAAAAAAAATTAAATACTTTACCCTCCCCCCTTAAACTGAATGTAATAAATAAATGCAAATAAAATTATTATTATTATTATTATTATTATGTAATTATTTCTCACTTAATGTACCTAACGCTCTTCATATAGGTATTATTATATACAAGCTTTAAATATTACACTCCTAAATAGAGACGAGAATATTTTAGTTGCAGAGCTTGTCTTCTCGAAAAGTTTATAGGGCAGACCCATACAAACATAATCAGCTTACTACTGTTCATACTCTCTCGCAGAGAACAATCGAATATTGATTTCCACGTAATAATTTTCGAACTTTATGTAGGTATTAATGCTTATTTTGAATTTAGTAGAATTAATAATTTTGGCGACTAATATTCTACTGTTAATTTCACTTGTTTCGTCAGTATTAACCGATAGAATTATTGGTTGTACTTTGGTTAGTTAATCTTGAGTACGATATTTTCCTATGTTATTACCTATGTTAGTTAATCGAAGTGTTTTATCTATTTTTGACAGTAATTGTGAAAAAATTTAATTATTAAAGTCTACTTGAAAACATTTCCTGTAGAATGATTATTAGAAAGTTAAAGTTTGATTATTCAACTCATCAAGTAAATTCACATGCTTTTTAATTGCCTTTTTTGTAGATCATTTTTTTATAAACTCTTTCACCGGGTGGCATTTAAATCTCCGATCACTTTCTGTACATGAAATAATTTCGTTAAAAAACAACGCCCTTTTGTTCGTGACATCGAATTAATTTTTTGATGTAATAAAAAAGGGAGAACGGAATTACACGCAAAATAAAATAATAATTTTAACATCTTTAAAATGTTTTGTTAGGTAATCGATATTATAATTTTTGTTCGCTTGTTCTTTGTCCTTTATATACACTCTTCGGCAAAAAAAAGCCTGTAAAACTTTTGGCTTCCTCGCTCATTTGGTTTTGATGTTTCTTTTTTAATGTAGATTGAATTCACGGTCTTTAGAATATAGTAAGGTTGCCTCACTTTGCTGCCAACATGGCGGTCAATACGTCACAGTCTACGTCACCGGTATGCCAGTCTGCTGAACATAGGAGTTTACGTAGTTTTCTTGTGATGTTTACAGTAATTTAAATTTCATCTTTTTAGTTTTTTTCTCGGTTTTCTTATATTTTTTAAGCTATAAACTTTTCTTAATGTATTTGTATACTCTTTTGTACTAAACTTATATAAATAATATACATTTTATATTGCATCGCGGACAGTCAAGTAACCATAAAAAATTTAAAATTAAAACAAAGGTCGTAAATCTTACAACAAATTTTATTAGGAAAAAAGAACCACTTGTAACAAAAAATATATGTATCCATTTGTTCGACAAAGGGTATTCTTAAGAATAAAATACCTTAATTTAAAAAATCTCCAGAATCATTATTCCATAAAAGAAAACTTGCCACCGATGAAGCTACAAAATTGTCTATAAAATGAGAAAACCAGTAACTAATACTAATCTATAATTTAAATAATTTAATCTATAATTTAAATAATACATATTCTAATTATAAATGTATAAATATTAAACATAAACAATGTTCTTCCGAAACAGACCTAGTTTTAAATTTTTACTTAGGCAATGATTATTAATATTATCTTTTTTTTGCCAATTTTTGCCTTCTTTGATCAAAGTCATTTAAAGTTATGTCTTATGTCTATTGTTACCCCATTGCTATATGATCTTCCTAAAATACCTAAACCAATTGACCTGTTGTAAGTTTCATTAATTCTCCAACGTCTAAACTTTCTTTCTTAATTCTCTTTTGAAAAATCTAACTAATTTTTCTAATCCCTATTCAATCACAAATTCTCTTGAATTTTCTTGTTGACTTCCTTTCCTACAGATTCTTTTATTTTCTCTCTTGATTTTACTAACTTATTCCCCCTTCTGTTTGTATTTCACTAGTTAGGAAATTGCTAATTTTTAATAATGTTCCTACACATATTCTTCTTTATTAGGTTTATGTTTGGAACAAAATTTCTTTAAATTAATTTTATCAACAATCTTCTGGTTTAACTAGGGGTTCCAATCTCTCTTTAACATTTTGATTACATTCATAATGTTCCGTTAAAATGAAATAAATGTGGCATACCTTAAGTCTCAATCTCTTTCTTTATTCGTTTATTAATGATACTACAACAGTGCATTAGTCCAATCTGTACCATGTGAAAATACCAGTTTAAAATGTTAATACATATTTTTTCCCCTTCTCTGTTATCTATCGGATCAGTCTAACAAGTTTATAACTACATTTCTTACTTGACTCTTGTATTAATTGAAGCAGTTTCCTTTGCAGTAGAACGCCGGGAAGCCGGCAGCCCTCGCCGGCTGAAGAGGAACTCAGCAAAAATGGCATGGGCCTAGATCCAGCATCGTTGGCCGTATTAAAGCAGCAACCCAATGAACAACCCTTGCAAGCGCATCATTTGCACCATTTGCCTCCCCATCTGGCTGCCCATCACGGCGTTACTTTGGCCGAATCAGTAAATCAGCAATTCGAATTATTCGCTGCCGAGCAACAACAACAACAGCAGCAGCAACAGGTAAATTTTATATTGAAATTGTTTAAGGAATAGTTTATCATAAATATCTGTTTTTAGGCTAGCGGTAATCCTTACGAACAACAACAGCACGGATATGGTCCTCAACATCCACAACCTCATCAACCGCATCAGGTGGATAGCGCGGTCTTGCAGCAACAACAGCACAATTTTGATGTACAGGTAAGCCAAAAACTATGTGTTTGCTATACAAAATTGTTGTATGGCATTGCTAGCCTTGTTATTTTTTCAGAGAAAGGTACTTCCTCAGATTTCGACAACTAAAATAATAAATTATTTTCCATAAATAAATTTGACAAAAAATGATACTCGTACCACGTACAAACTAAAGAAATATAGTTGTATTATGAATCATTTTGATCATTATTATCGTAAGAAAGGAAATTGACGATTCTCCTTTCCCGTTTTATTTGATGAATTGTTGAAAGTTCCTCCATCCGAAGTTAATGGATGGTATTTTGTGGTATTTCGACACCTTCATCAGACACACGCACAAAAAGGAGGGCAGGTTAACAAATTTCACGCTAGAAGAGTATCATTGATTTTTTTATTTGTTGTCAAGAGTGTTGTAGCAGGGACTACACGAAGGGTAATATTTATATTTCGAGAATAACATATAATTGCAAATATTGTGTGATAATGGCCTTACTGTTTTTCCAAATATTCTTTTTGATGTTTCAACATCAATTTCGTTGAAAATCAAATCAGAACCATACGGAGGATGGATTTTAATTTTCAAAAATTCCCTGAGGGCTTGCACTGTCATGATGGAGAATAATGCGCCTAGCGGTTGATTTTACGAATTTTTCAGGAGACTTATGGCAAATAAGTGGTCTTGTACCATTAAGAATTGGCAGTCCTATGTCTCTCAAGCAAATTAGTGGCCCCATATTTCAGCACCAACAACTTTTGTTGGATTTGGCTCGTCAGTATAACCACACTGTTGATTTCTGTTTTGTTTCTGGCTCACTATCAGTTCACGCAGTCTATCGATGTTTTGTAACACAACAACCGATTTTAGACGACTTTCACGGAATTCGTTGGCGACCGAACTACAGACATAGTTGAATTTTCTTAACCAATGATTTGTTGTGATCTAAGTTTATCAAATGTATGTATGTACACTCGACCTATAATATCTATTGTATCATCTCTTACTTGCCATGGGTCTGACGTTTTCTCAAGTTTATAGCAGCTCTTCTAGTCCTATTTTCCTAAGAAAGTTTAGAACATCGTCGAGCTTCAAATCAGGTAGATCCTCCTCTTCTCTTTCATATGCTCCTAGGTATCTGGTTCTAGGATTCTGCAAGGCAGGGCATTGAGGTTTCTTTTCGTTAAAATTCGGAGCCTTTTTTTCTAAGGTTGAGGTAGTTAAGATATCTCTTCTGGTCTTAGTTTCACAGAAGTATTTTAGCTTGTTTCAGTTCTTCAAGTTATCCTTCTACATACTACTTTATGGCATTTTGGCTTAAATTTTGCATTGTGTCTTCATTCCATTCAGATTTACTACGCAACTTTGTGATGAGTTTTCTCACAAAGTTGAATTTGTATTGTTTTCTTCCTTACATTTTCTAGCTGAATGTGCAATAAGATCAAATTTAAAATCGCTTTCAATGTAGCAGTGGAGCAAGTTCCCATTGCTCCAGTGACACATGCACAGACTAGTCTTTAAATCCTCGACAGGTTTTTCCTCGTAGTATTCAGATTAGCTCTTGTGCCCCAAGCCACTACACCATAGGTGATTAATGGTCTCACTATAGCCGTGTACATCCATTGCAAAATACGTGGGTTACATCCTCAGTTTTTCCTGAAATGTTCCTACCCTACACACCATGAGGTTCTTGATGGCTTTGTTATTACTTCATTTTCGTGTTTATTCCAGAGTAACCTGCTATCTAGGATTAGCACTAAATATTTAACTTCTGTCTTTCACTCGACGATGTTCTCCCCTTCTTTAGGGTTTTTAAAATAGGTTCCTATTTCCTTGTGAAGGCTACTAGTGTGGTTTTGATGGGGTTGATGTTGAGTGTCACCGAGTCATACCATTGCTTCACAATGTTCAGTCCTCTTTGAACTACATTATAAAGGACATTTTCATACTATCCTTTTGCAAGGATAACCATATCGTCGTAATATTTTTACAATAGTATGCCTTCTCTATCAATTGGCAGAGTAAGTTGTCCACAGTGAGACTTCACATGAGTGGCCATGCAACTCCCTCCTGCGAGCAGCCTCTGGTCACATTTATGAAGACAGTCTCTTGCCCTGCCTCCATTTCTCCGATTCTTGTAGATAGCAGTTGCGACATCCAGTTTATCAAAACATTCTTGTTGATTTTCTTAAAATTTATTATTAAATAATTATTTTGTTAATGTAAGCAAACATGTTAGTTCTAATATACCTCGGAATTCAGATGCTCTTTCTTTCCTTAATTATTCTAAAAATATCACTAATAGTTTTTTTCTCAGGCCAATAGATAAAATTGAGTTAATGCATACCATAAATAGCATAAAAAAAAGGTTCTCAAGAATTTTCTTAAATATTCCTGAGGTTGCAATAAACTTGTTAACCTTAATAATAAATGATTCCTTTGAAGAGGATATTTTCCCCGACTGTCTGAAAACGGCTGTAATTGTTCCAGTTCATAAAGGCGGCGATAAAAACGTAACTACTAATTACAGACCAATTTCTTTGTTATCAACCTTATCGAAAATAATTGAAAGGCTAATAAAAAAACGTTTAATGACTTTTATTCATAAAAATAATATTCTGAGGAAACATCAATTTGGGTTCCTTCCGGGCATCTGGGCTAGTGATGCAATGTTTTCTGTTCTTGAAGATGTATATACTTTACTAAACAATAAACTGTTCACTACTTCACTAAACAATAAACTGTTCACTACTTCAATTCTTTTCGCATTATTTATTAATGATATCCCTGACATAAAGATTGATGGCAAAATTACTCTATTTGCAGATGATACGCGTGTAACCTGGAGCAATTCAGATATGAAAACATTACATTCCACAATATCCAGAGATCTTATTATTAAATCCTGGGCCTATTCTAATAAACCTAAACTAATAAACTTAATACCGAGAAAATTATTGCTCTACCTTACAAATTTAACTTACAACCCATTGCATTAAATAACACCTTAATACCATTAAAAAATTCAATCAAGTTTTTGGGAATTTATATTGATGTCACCCTTAAGTGGTCCACTCATATTGACATATTAACAAAAAAATTATCTTCTGCGTGTTTTGCCATAAAAACAGTTTCTAAAGAGCTAACTTCTTCTATTGCGTTAACAACCTACTTTTCTTTGTTTGAGTCCCATCTAAGATATGGATTAGCTTTCTGGGGGTTTTGTTGTGTACATCTTTTTGACTCTGTTTTTAAACTACAGAAAAGGGCAATATGTTTTTGGCCTACGTCACAGAGCGCATTGTGAACCCTATTTTAAAAAAATCAAAATTATGACTCTTCCGACACTATTCATCTTAGAATCTGTTTGCTTAGTTCGTAAAACTAACCTTATCTCAAAGCAGGGACCACTCCATAGATACCCCACGAGAAACTCTGATTTAGATGTTCATTTGACTTTGCCCACCTCTAGTCTTACAAAACATTCCATTATTTATAATGCTAGAAAAATGTACACATAAAAACCACCAGTCCTTATATTAAATTCCACAAATTGACTAAAGCATACCTTCAGGAGAGACCATATTATAAAGTAGCTGAATTCTGTAATATATCTTAGACTTCTGAATGACATGTAATATGTAGTATGAAGTATTTCATAATTATTTTTTAGCTACTAAGTAGTAATTAAGATTGAGTTAAAAGGAGTGATATGTTTATGTTTGTATGTTTACATTTAAATCATGCTTATCATTCTTTTTATTTTTGTTTGTGTGTATTTATTTATTTATCAATTATTGTTAATTGATATAGATATTAGGTTATTTTTGTTAAGCTTTGTTCATAAAATTTGGTAAATTTTGGTTGACAAAGCATATTTCTGTGTCTGTCTCCCTTATATTTGTATGGCCAAGTGGATTTTCTTAATTGTTACTCCAATCAAAACAAACAAAACAATACTTACACCTTTTGAGTCCGTTAATGTTTCAATTTCAAACTTTATGATTTTGCCAAATTTTAGCCGTTGACGTTAGTACCCGCTATATGGCTGATATGGAGGGTGCATGAACATCTTCAAGTGAGTTTCATTAAACCTTTATTTTTAATAACTTCTTTAGATTGGTCTAAAATTAAAATTATCTAACAAACAATATTTTAAGACCTAGAAGATGGTGAATTATCAGTAGAAACCATAAACAACATCCTTATTTGATTCGTATCGCTTTACTGCATACTTATGGTACAAAATGGCATGCTGGGTACTTATATAGCTAAATAAAGAGTAACAATTCGGCGACCTTGAAGGTAAAACATAAATTGCGAGGAAATATACAATGAAACATTGTTAGAAGCTTAAATAATTCGAGTACATTCACCTTAAAAGCGATACGGTTCGATGAATATTTATGCTCGACGTAGTTTTCAGTGTAAGAAATGTTTGTTCAAGTAAATAAACAGCATAATACTTCCAAGTTGTTATACAGCCATTAAAAGTGTATTAATTGGATTTAAGAATTAACCTTATCAAAAGCTTTTAATGGTTATGTTTCATCATTTAATTACAATATTGTCAATTCTAATCATGGCTCTAAGTTCTTTTGCATTTTAGAACATAGGAGACTTTTCTAAAAGTTGCCAGATTTTATAAAATATTCAAGGCCCTTTTAAATACAAGTTACCTGTCTTTCATGGTCATGTTCGTCGAACAAACTTTGGTGAATGTTTAGGGTCTTAACAAAGGTTACGAGGTCCATGGGTAAGAAATTCTGGTGTGATTATTTATAAAATTATTATAATAAGATAAATTAAACTGAAATTAGTAGTTTTGTTAGAGATATAATTGAACATACTTTATGGTTACATACGAGCATAAAAGTATTAAACGTTATGCTGTCGTTTTTCAGTAAAAATAGTGAACACAATTGTTATTATCATACAAATTGCGTCAATTAAGTTTTCCCTTTGTATATAATGTAGAAGCCGCCTACGCTTTTACTTTTTAAAAAGCTCATAAACAGAAGAACACATTGAGAAAATGATCAAATGCTTGAAACGAACCGAACATATTGAGTAGACCCTTTGATTATCCTACTGACTGCTCCAATTAAGTTTTAATTTATTTTTAAGACCTAAATTTTTATTTACTTGATGGAAATGATTGCTAAATGTCAATATAATTTAGATGAAATTACAATTACTTGTTAATACAGCTTGGAATATAAATTTCTTAACAAATATACATATTACGATAACAGAACAAAGATTAATCCGTAAGATTTATGTATACTTGAATGTTTAATTATTTTTGAGAATATTATGCTGTTAATTTGGTACGATAACGACATTTCCTCCATATATTTACTTATACACCTTCTACATATCGTACTTCCCCACAAATTACTCATTTCGACTTCATTAAGATAATTCAGTATGTCGCTGGAAATGAAATGTTGACTCTGATCACGCGACGCAGTGGAAACCGACTGCTTTGAGAAAAAATTAAACCATTTTTTAGTTAAAACGAATAGCTTTCAAAAAGGGACATTTGATATAATATAAAATTGTTAACCAGTACAGCATTGATGCGGTATACTTCATTTATTCGAAATAGAACAAACCTTGTAAATAGATTAGGACCCACCAAATCCAGTATATTTTTTGTTATTATTAGATTAAAAAAATAATTTGTATTTAAAGACTGTAGACTTTGTACACATTTTCTAAAAATGTAGGTGAATGGGAAGATGTATTTTGAATAAAAAACTTTAAAGTTTTTTAATAAGGTGTGTATTAAGTAAAATGTAAATATTGAAACTAAGCGCTTTCGGCTTACAAAGCCATCATCAGAGTTTCTCCTAAAATAGATTTTAATGGTAACAAAAATAAAGTAAGTATTGTTGTTAAAACTTACGTCAAAAAAGATAAAAACCACTAAGAAGAAATGTATAAAACGTACAAAACATTATAGAAACCAGACAAAGCAAAACAAATAAATAAATCTATTTTAAGAGAAACTCTGATGATGGCTTTGTAAGCCGAAAGTGCTTAGTTTCGATATTTACATTTTACTTAATACACACTGTTACAGGTTTAATATTCACTCTTTATGTTGTCCAAGATCCTAAAAATAGATTGGTTAATTAACTGGTTTTGCAGTTCTTCTATAAAAACTTACTTAGATATAGTTTTATTAGTTTTCTTAAGGAAAACCTTTTTGTAGTTAGGGGAGAGCTGTTACAGGTTTAAGATTCTTCTTGTTGTTCTTCTGTATGTTGTTGAAGACCCTTAAATGAAAAGAGTTAACTAATTGGTCATGTAGTTCTTTTATAAAACTTACCCAGATACAGTTTCCTAAGAGGTTTGATTTTTCTTCAGTCTGTTATGCTCTTAACAATATCATTTAATAAAATTATCCTTCTTCAGTGGGATTATGAATTTCTTATTATTTGTTTTCAACTGTCACATGTTCGTTAACTAGGTTAATGGCATGTAATGTTTACCTTGGTTGACATGACCTTTAACCTCTGACATTTTAGTGGTACCACTTCACCTTTTTAAAAGACACACACTTAAAGGTCACCTTCCATCAACGGTAAGTCTTTCCTTAACCTACAAGTCCACATGGTATTATTGAGTCAATACTAAGACCATTCTATTTGTTTACAGACCTTTTTCTATTTTTTTTTCTTCTTTTCTTACTACTACTTTCTACCTTCTACTTCATTTCTACATTTCTGGGTTGCCTGAGAGCATGCCTGCAGAGACTCGTTTGCGCAGAAGAGCGTGCATATAGACGGCAAGACGGTATCGCGCGTCGTGTAAACATCGTAAGCTTCACAAAAAACACTGTGTAGCCATTTTTTTAAGACAATACAGAATAACAAGTAATTTCGATGCATTTAATTCCATAGTTACGTACCTAGCATGCAATTCAGAGTCTTATCAGAGACAATTACGATGCTCGATCCTTTATTATTACACGGTACACTTACTTAGGATCTCTCCGTCTATCAATTCCGCACGCGTTGAAATTTAAAGTTTTAGAATTCGCAAATTCGAATCTTTTGCAGACAACCCCATATCAATATGTTCACATTAAAACAGCGCTTATGCTGATACAAATTTTTTTCTATAATCTCATCAGCGAAAGTAACTGGCGTCGACATACCTGTTTATACCTAGGTACCAATCTAGCAGTTCGTCCAAATAAGTAATGGACAATCCTATGTTGGCATATTCTATATGTTTCATACTTCAAGTCTAGTGTGAAATTTTCTTATTATCTTGATGTTTTATGAAAAATAATTTTTCAAAAAATAATTCAGGATTTTTCAGCATATACCCATTTTTAATACATTTTCTAATAGACTAAATTTATTATAAAATAGGTTTCATTTTATTATCAGCCAGGTGAAGGTCGATTTAGGTTTAGATCTTGGACTAATATATTTAATAATTTATCCTCGTAAAGCTGCAGCTACAACTTTTTTTCGTTTTCTAGAACCCTTGCGATCATCCCCTGTACCATTTAATCGGAACGGGCGTGTTGAAAACAAAATACAAAAAAAATAAACACACCCTTCAGGATATTTTAGAGGGTGCGGTCGTTGTGGGTGCAGCTCTCCCGGCTCTTCGGAAACGCACCAAGGGAGTTTAGGCTCGCTCACCTCGTCAACCCCGTCCCACCCCTGATTCTCCCTGCTGATGGATGAAATCGGTAACATGCGATATGGCGTGCACCTTAAATATTTTTTGTCCATCACTAAAAGTCTCTCTTCTTAATTAAATTCCTAAATTATTCCCGGAATTCGTTGGGTTTACTACTACGTTAACCGTACTTTAAAAAAGGAACACAACTAAAAGATTTACTATTTACGACGTAGTTAGTATACATTGTACCTACACTAAAATGTTAAGAAAGTAACAGGAAAAGATCAATAATACACAAATTCATCAAATTTTGTCTTATCATCAACAAAGTATGTTCTTTAGGAAACGGAAGAATAATTCAATCATTTTTTAGTTCTTTACTCTAGGTTGGAATGAGGAGGGTCGTGTTGCAAAAACGCTGACCGTTAAATGGAATGCGTGACGGGTAATGCAGATCCCTATACGTAAAAAGACAGTTAGTAAATACTACTCTATCTACTTCCACATAGATGCGAGAGCCTACGAAGGTACAGATGGTAAACGGATACTATTTAATAAAAATATAATATGAAGATACATCAAAAAGTTGGACACGGCGAATGGAAACTATTTAACAAAAGTCTAATACGAGGGTATATCAAAAAGTTTGGTAGATGGCGAAAGGACGAAGGGATTTAAATATTCAATCGTATTTTTCGGAATCCTCAAATCTCGTTTATGCCTTTTACTATCGTCAACGAAATTAGCCTAACATACTTACATATGTATCGGTTATATCCGTTCGACCAGTTGTATAATTCTAACAGCTATGCTACCTTTCAAGTATTAAACAATTGAACGTATGGAAATTACTGATAATGAACGGTTTTATGTAGTAGATTATCAATACGCACTCTTATTTTCTACACTGTAAAATACGTTTATTATTTTGTAATTTATCTATCTATTAAGTAATTTTAAGTAACCAATAAAAGGTATTAAGTTTGAGACTTTAACTAAGTATTTACCTAGGGAGATTGTAAATTCAGCAGCTTAAAGCGATTAGTCTTTAATACCCTATGTAAATTCGTACGGTCAATATTTTTGACCAGTAATCCTAAGATGTAAACTCGTCCGATCTTTAGGTATTAGAACCCTTAATGAAGAAATTTAGTTTTAAATAAAAATAATTTTAAATAAATAGTTTGACTGGGGTATTGTAACTTTAGTTTCATCCATCCTGCAAATTAGTGAGTTCAAAATTAAAATTTCTTTAACAGATTAAAATGGAAAGTGTTTCTGTAGTGACTAGTGAACGAGAGAAAAAAGTTGTCGTAAAATAAGATAATCAGTTAAGGATCACTATAAAAAACAAAATCAAAATCCATGCGAAATATACAAAATCTCCAAAAATAATGAAATAACTATTTACTGCACACAGTCGTAATAATGGTAACAGAATGATTGTTTTTATTTGGACGACACCACTCCGAAGCCTGTTGACTAGTTTTTGCTTGTCAAAATCGTAAAACCACGTCTTGTCACCAGCAATAATGTGTTTCATGAATCCCACACCTACCACATCTCAACGTCAAAATGTAGCCAAGCAATGGCAACATGTGATTCGTAGCAGTTTCAGCTTTTTGCAGTTGTGGTGTGGTACTGACAATGTCGATGTGGTCGCGAGTAGTCGTGTGTAGACACATCTCGACTCTGGCTTTCTGATGCGATGTGGCCAGTATTACACAGGTGGTCGATAACGACTGCAAAATGTGTGAATGTTTTCAATACACAATATATGCGCGTCCACTTGGTTGTAGTACGTCTTGGTTGGTACTTGGAACGCTTTGTATCACTCATGAACAAGTGATTTTAATTAAATCAATTCACCGTAAAGCCTCCTTTACACCAAAAGTTATCAACAATATATTGTCAACAAGTAGACGGCAAAAGATGGCAATTATTTTTAAAGCTCATTTCTTTGCCTTTTGCCAAGCTCTCTGGGATTCTTGAAATGTGTATTAGGCTAGTTTTTCTAAACTTTTACCGGTTCTATAAATATTTTGCATGAATGCTACGTTGAATTTTGAAAAATTTTAAAAGAACAATTTTTTAAACAGATGGGTTCATGAGAACCAATTAGGGCCTCTTAGCCCTCGGATGTTCGTCCTGGTCGTAATTAAGTGCCCTCCTCATTAGTGGGTTAGTATGTCGTGTGAATTCATTATTTTTCTCCTGGTTTCTTAGTGGATTTGGTGGCTGATGAAGTACACCATTAGGTAACGTCTGATATTAGAATTACGTAGAAACCAGGGAGCTCCAGTGATCAGTCTTAAGGCTTTATTCTGCACAGTCTCTAGTTTACGAAAGTGAGTATTGACTGTCTGACCCGAGACTGTTGAAGCTTAAGTCATTTGAGGAAGTATATAAGTATGTTCAATATGTGAGTGCAATGTCAACTTTCTGTCAAACATAACACCCAAATATGTAACTTTATTTTCCATGGTAAAATCAAATAGTTCAACCTTAGACAAGGAAAGAGAGAGGACTGCGCATTGGAATCAATTTATGTAACCCATTTACCACCAAACTAATGGCGGACAATATTGACATAGGCGTATCATACGATTTTTCTTATACGATTATTAAATAATCATTTTCATTATTTCGTATTACAAATCTAATTTAAAAAAGTCTTTAAATATGTACTGCTCCAAAAAAAAACAACAATCATTTTAAAACATATTTATTTAATAAATGAGGCACATAGAATAACAGTGGTCCAATTCCATTTTTTTTAAATATCTGTTCTTTATTGTAAATACTTTATCTAATGTGTATCTTTCAGTATGAAGGTGGGCTATCTCCATATTTTGACTTTCTGCAAAAAGATGATATGAAGATAGCCCACCTTTATACTGAAAGATACACATTAGATAATGTATTTACAATAAAGAACAGATATTTTAAAAATGGAGTTGGACCACTGTTATTCTATGTGCCTCAAATATTACAATTTTAATCTATTTTATCTATTTTAAATATATGTTTTTGTTCCAGCTGTAATATTAATAAAAATAAATTTCAAGGAAATAGTTTTAAAATACTTTTTACCTATGAAATGAAATTCCTTCCTCTTTTTTAGCACTCTGACTGTTGCACTTATAAACTACACAATTAACCATTTTAAAATATCTATTCAGGTAATTAAAAAAGGTGAAAATTAATAAAAAAACTAAAAAAATACAATTCGACGTTCCAAATTTGTTTACCATCAAACGTTTGAAACTTGACTTCACTCACACGCATTATAGTCTAGGAGGAATCAGCGCATGAGTACCGAAAACTATTCCACCTGAATTTTTTTATGTGATCCTTTTCAAATTGCCCTCCTAATAATATAAATACATGTTGCCATGGCGCAACCCGGTGCCATATTGTTTAAACCGAAATTGTTTAATAAACAATTACAAGGAATTGTTATTTTTCAAACGGACAAATTTTTTTTATATTCTTTATTGAAATACCAATAAAAAAGGTCCTATGACTTTTCACGATAAAGTTAATATTTTTAAAGATATGAATTTTTTAAAATTCGAAAAATCTTAAATTTGGGTACTTTCGGCCTATGAAAAATATATTAAAAAAACAGATAATGTGAAAGTAATCAAAGTTTTTAATTCTCTATACAATAGTTAATAATATTGTTAATAGAGAGTTAAAAAAATTTCATTGTTTATATCTTTTTTTTTAATTGTTAATTTGTATGCATCGCTTACCTTTAAGTATCGCTGTCTCTCTCTGACTCATGCGTTGCGTCGGCCTCTCTGTGTCTTGCGTGTTGCATAATTTGTTTGCAACACTCTTTGATGTTTACCGACGGGTTAAAGGTCTTCAACACGAAAAACCGGTTGACAACAATGATGGCAACAAATCTCAATGAAAAAATATTTCGGACTGTTGCACAAGTTGTCAATAACCTTACAAAATTTTGTCAAAATCGGCGTAAACGTGGCTTTAGCTTTCTATGACTAGAACACGAAAAAAAATGAAAAAAAGACTAAATATTTTTTCAATGTTTTTGTCCATTATACACACCAAATATGTTATAACTAAAAACAGTACTGTATTTAATCTAAATGCTAAAATGGAAAACATGTGTTAATCTTATGACAACAAAAACGAATTTGGATTTTGACCCATAGACAAATTATCATTTCTCGAACTTTTTGTGAGTGAATGTTTTTGCATTGTATTATTTATAAAATAATTACCGTGTACACTGTCCTGATAATAGGTTCATCGCTAAGTTGATTCTTATTTCTTTACCTTATTTTCTTTGAAGCTAGTTTATAAAAACATTTATTTGGATTCCATTTGCTCCCATCTTTATTTACAAATTATGCTTAAATTGCTTTTAATTTACTTTCTATCCTATTATTTATCGATTTAACCCTTTTGTGTATTTTTTTTTGTTACACCAACTCCAAGGTTAGTTTTTTACAACAGGTAATATTTTGGGATTGTACTTTTTTTTCCTCCATCAAAAATTTAAAGTTATTTCGATCATTTCAACAACAAAAACCTTCGCCTAAATAACACATTATCGATCTGCCATTTACATGCAGCCATCCGACTAGTTTTTCCAATGAATTCCCCTTATTTTTAGATCGTTTCTATGGTCGAGCCGTTATTGGTATAAACACATATACACAGTCCACTTTGTCCTAATACAAACCAATAAAGCTATCGATCCTGTTGGAATTGTGTTTTCCCGAATCATAGTAAGGGAGAAAAAAATCCTTTTGGCGATTACAAATATTAGACGGAAAAATTATGTTTTAAATCAAATCGTTTCTTGGTTAGCTTTCATAAATAGGGTAAGAAAGATCCTATTTATTTTTAGCTAAGTGGTTAGCTGAATTTAAGGGTTTAAAACAAGACACCCAGGGCGATTAAGTATTATACTGAGATAGTGATGGAGAATCTCACACTCTTGTGGGGAGAGGTAGAACAAGTATCACGTTTTCACAAAAATAATATATTAGTTCATTAATAAAACGCATCTTCTCACATCTGAGTTTCCGATGAGAATTGTTTGACAAACAGTGGTAATCACCAGAATAACGGCTTTCTGTTTCCTCGTTTAAAAATTACGCTCAGGGATTTTCATCAAATGAAGAGGCAATGTCTTGATTAGTTTGTTTTAGGTAACAAGCAGATAATATTGGAAAAATCATTAATGGATCACTTAATTAATAGTTGGATTATAATTAGTAGCTTATTCACTAAAACATTTTCTTATCGAACGAGATAGCTGGTGTTGTAAGTCACGATTACAAGCAAATCACTTAAAATTTGGTTTGTTAAACCTATGTTTCTTAACAATGTGTTAACTTTAACAAGATGTTAACTCTATGTTAAATTGGTTAAGGTGTATTTTAGGTTACACCCAACTGGGGAGCTATTTGAATTTTTAAGAATAATTTGATTAGTCGACCAATGATGTAAAAATTGATTCCCATTTCTTAGAGTGAATAAGTTGACATAATATTTAAACGAGATATTTTTAATTATTTTAACTGTTTATTGGTTATGATCTTACGAGTAAATGACAGTTAGTTCATCAAAATTACAGATTATTATTCAAACCAGAGGTTTTAATATTTACTAAATATATAATTTATATATTGAAAAAGAAAATCTCATTCATTACTATTCTTATTAATTTTTCTTAATTCCTAATGAGAAGGAGAATTAATGTATTTATTTTAGTAGTTTATATTTTTTATTCATTTGAAACCATATTAAAAATTTAAAATCACAGATTACCATCAAATCAAGAGAATCTTCTATTATTTGTAGATATTGGCATTAATTTATAAATATTAAGTGCGTTTTTTACAAATCAAGTTAAATAAACTAAAATCTAGGTATTCGGTTTCAGGGAAAAATTGTTTAAGCAAACAACTTCGTCTAAAAATCAATACATTTGAAATGGCGGTGCATGCGCGTCAGGAGTGTGACCTAAAATACATCTTTATCGTTAAATTTTCTATCGATGCATATACACTTGTCAAAGGCTTGACATAATGTTACTTAACAATGTGTCAAATAGTTTTATGCAACTCAAAAATTTAACATCGAGTTAACATAATGTTGGCTAACATAGGTTTGACAAGCGTTTATGCAACTGGCCTTTAAAGTTTTATTAGGTTTGAAAAGATATATGTGGTCACTAGGAAATAAGATGTGCAAAAAGATAGTTTTGACGAACAAAAGGTCCATGTATCGTTAATAGGCAAATGGGACTAGTTTGGACATGAGAAAACTGGCTACTGTTCATAGGAAGTTCACAAAGTGAAATTTGCTTGAGGGATTTCAGATATGAATGCGGTAGGGTGGATCTTCCTTAAGTAGGTTGATAGCCTTTGGGTTTAAATGTGCTGAAATAAACAATGCGTATATTTAAATGCATACTTGTACCACTAATAAAATATGAACATTTTTTCCTAGATTTCACAGTGAAACATAGTGTACACTAAACAATCATCACTAATAATGCAAAATTAATTGAACAATTATGTCTAAAGACATTATCTAACGGAAAATGGCTTAACTGTAGGAATTTTGAGAATACCAGTTAATAGGATGAGGAATTAAAATGCTTTTTAAAGGCTGTGTAAAAAAGAAAATGAAAGTATATTTAATAAAAAGTTTAGAAACTGTAAAATGCAAACGTGAAGATATAAGTCAAGAAAGCTAAGGAAAAAGCACGGGAAGATTCTGAAACCAAAGGAAATAAAAAAGACCAAAATAAAAATTTAACTTTTAATGCAGTAACGGTAGCGATAAGAACAAAAATGGAGAAGCAGCAGAAATCGATAACATAAAAGGGGAATGGCTCAAGTAATATAATGTGAGAAATATGGAAACCAAAACAAATTCAAGGTGGATAAAGGTAAAAAGGAAATTAAAAAAAATGTACACATTATTTTAGGTATTTTAGAAAGAATATACAAAAGGAAAAAATGGAAAAACCCAAGGGATAAAATAGACGTCTAAAAAGTATTTGCAATATTTTTGGACAGCAGTGAAGACGGTTAATTTTCATTATTATTGAAGTATTTTGTGGCGTATCTGAATAAAACATATTTTAACATCGCCATTGCACTTAAAATGGGATCATTTTGATGACCCAATCGCCCGTACTAATGTAATTTTTTGTTTCTGCTTGCGAACATAGTGACGAGATGGTGTGTCACAGAGGTCGACGATAGGAAATTGACATTTAAACCTCGTCTACTCTTTGCTTATACAATTTACACCCTCCTCGCTTCCCTTCTTCGACATTCATTGTCATCTTGATGTTCATCAACGATCTAATGAAATTTCTTTATGTACTTTTCATCGTTCATTAGTTTGCGTATTAGCGACGCATATTTACCTTTGACATTAATGTGTCATCCTATGCTTATGTGTCGTTTATTTCGTGAAAGGTGCTTATTTGATTCGTTTTTGTTAGATGCGAACCAATTTTCAACGAAAAAGGAAAACCGCTTAAACAACGTCAAATTTTTCCGTCTCACAATAATAATATTGGAGCTTTCGCTATACGCGTAGGCGATTTGTTATCTTTTTAGATTTAAATTTGAATATATTAAGTATAAGGCGATAGTAAATATTTATATTGTTAGCCAAAAAGGAAAATATTGTAGCTTGTCGTTAAGAATGGCTTTCTTGCTTCCCAAACTATCTCTCTTTTGCAAGCACTTGAACAATTTGTCGACTAGAGGTTCGCGAGACTGTTCTCGCAAGGTCTCGGTCTTGGTTTTGGTCTCGATTCTCGAGACCGACTTAAATGTTTCGAGACCGAGATCATTGCACCGACACTTAATGAAGTTTACTGTACTAATTTTCAACTAATTATTGTATTTATATTTTAACCTGTTCTACAGCTATGCTGCTAAGTGTAGTACAAAATGGAGTGTGTGTCGGTAAAAAACGTGTTTCAAAGCTTAAGGCATTTACAGCTTAAAGTACTTACTATGAAGATTTTTTTAAAAAATAACAACCTAAAATCTTTAAGACCTAGAGAACGAGGCCGAGACAAAACCAAGATTTTGTTTTCGAGACCACGACCATGTATACTCTGGGTCTCGCGAACCCCTAACTCGGAATTCTTCTTTAGCTGATAAATCGATGTTTTAACTGTTTATAAATAATGAACTATACAGGGTATCCCGAAAATAATTGTCATAAATTATACCACAGATTCTGGGGTCAAAAATATGTTGATTGAACCCCACTTATATTGCACACAAAAAAGTTACAGGGTGCTAAAGTTAAAAATTTAAATAATTTTTTTAACATTACTCTAAAACGGTTTAACGTGAATGTATGAAAATTGATACAGCCACCCTTTAAAATGCCAATTTCAATATTGAATATTTAAACTACACTATCACAAATACTAAAAACATATTTATTATTAAATTTCAATTTATAAAATATTAATTGGGAGTAAAATAATAAAAATCTAATGTAATACATAATTTTAATTAATGTTATTTACAAGTTATTTCAAATCTGCTACGTATGTAGAATACACTACCTATTAATTATTACATGTAATAATGTGAGTAGTCTCTGATTTATTACTGTCAGGGTATTTGTTGATGCTCCTTTGACATAAGTAGAAAAGTTTTTCTAGTTAATAACTCAAAATGAATAATTACAGTTTCTCAGAAATGGCTGATATGCACTTAGTATTAGGTATAGATTTCATTTTGAAAATAGCGTTTTTATGTATTACTTTCATTTTCTAACTAGGTGAATGTGAAGGAAATGGTGCGGCGGCTGCAAGGCGCTATGCTGATAAGTTGATGAATCTACTTTTACAAAAAATGGAGTTACTAATCACCATAACACTCATATCATGGCTGATGTAAATCTCAAAGTTAAAAAAGTGCGTCATCATCAGGTTAATTTTAGAGTAAACGTTTGGGCTGGAATAATCTATTTTGCTTAGAAAATGTCCCATTAGCAATTAGACGAAAAAAAAATTATTTAATGCAAGATGGTGCGCCATCACAATTTGGTAACGCCGTTAAAACTTTTTTATTTCGAGAATATCCAGGACGTTGGATTGGATTGAATGGCCATCGCGCGGTCCATGTTTTGATCCATTAGATTTTTGTTTCTAGGGATATATGAAAGAAAATGCTTATTCTGTGGAAATAACCAGCGAGGATCAACTGAGGCACCGAATTTTACAAATTGCTAACGAGTTTCGACAAAAACATTTAATTTTTCAAAATGTTCGGTATTCCTTGTTGAAACGATGTAGAACTTGTATACAGGAAGGAGGAGGTCATATTGAACACTTGTTGAGTTAAGGCAAATATCTTGTTTGTTTATAAATTATAATTTAATAATCAAGAAGTTTTTAATATTTCTGAAAATGTAGTTTATGTATTCAATATTAAAATTGGCATTTTAAAGGATGGCTGTATCTTCCATAATAAAATATTTTCAAAGAAATAAAGGGAAATACAAAAGTTTAAGAATAGACGTTTGATTCCAGTGGCAGTCCAAATTTTGTTTAATTATAGCCCTAAAAAAAGTTGGAGGGTAAAAGGGGTGTTGATCCCCTCTGAAAATCCATAATAAATCAAAATAATTGAATGCAACTGTTTTTAATTTATTGGGTATTCTACAAGTATTTCCTATAAATTAAATGTTAAAAAATTATTTAAATTTTTAACTTTAGCACCCTGCGACTTTTTTGTGTATATAGGTAAGTGAGGTTCAATCAACATATTTTTGACCCCAGAATCTGTGGTATAATTTATGACCATTCTTTTCGGGACACCCTGTATATCTCGTATTTTTTTAACGTTTTTTATGGTATACTTGACAGATGGTTTGGAACCATTAAGCTTTGACTGTTTTCTTTAAGTTGAATTGTAACCACAAGTCAAATTGCCGAAAAAAGGCAGTGCTTCTTATACGAGCACCTTTTGTTGGGATTAGCTCACCTTGAAATAGCAGTACAGTCGACTGCACTTCTAGTGTGTATACATTCACATATTCAAGATTCTACACTTCTTATATACAGTTGACAGAAGCAAACATGAACCCTGGGTGGGCGTGTCCTTGTCGCTGTAGTTGTATTTTCATCTCACTTATGCAGCCACTAAAATTGATATTATCGTTAACATTGGCTCGTGATTGGCTGATTGTGATAACCTTGAAATTAGTTGGCATATTTTCCGCGGACCATGTTTGCTTCTGTCGACTGTATCTTATAAATTTTTTTTAAAAACGCAGTTTTGCAAATTAAAAAACTGAATTAAATAAAAGCTAAATAATTATTTATAGGGCCTAGGTGTTGGATATATTGTATAGTTATAAATTTTTCGACAATAACTGAAATAATTAAAATCGGCAGTTAAATAACAACGTCGATCTCTTCTCAAAATTTATTAAATATTTAATACAGAATTATCATGAGCATGCATAAAAATGTAGTCTTTAAAAGCAGAAAGTGTATAATTATTAAAAATATAGTGAAAAAATACAAACGAAAAATGGAGTGTTGATACGGTCAGTTCAAATTATACATAAAATATATTATTCATAGGAATTGGAAGAGACAGAAACAAAAGAAAAAGAAATGGATCAAAGTAAAATTTACACAAGGAAGGAACCAAAAGTGACAAACAAGAAAGAAAATCAAAAAAGTATAACCATAGAAGACAAAAAGAAGTAAAATAAAATAGTTAAAAATGGCAATTTCTTTTCAAAATTGATTAAAATTTGATAGGTACAAAATAATCATCACTAAGAGCCCATTTTTCTGTTTGTTCCACTCATCAAATGAACTCTTGTTGATAATAAATAGAGTTATTCATTCCGATGATTGCTGAGGTTGTTAATATCTGTTAAGAAATATTTTACACGACAAATTGTAAAAAAAATCCTGATCGAAACTCGTCCATCAACAGATCTGTTTAGGTTTTCTTGTGAGGTTAGATGAAGAGCGTGAATTCATGGATAACACTTGTGACTCTCAAACTAAGTGGCATGAACTGGAAAACTCGTATAAAAAGGAAGGATGTCGAAATCCAAATGTAATGCAATTCAAATTTTTTGTTTGTTTGTAAACAGCATCTTATTGACTAAGTGAGTTCCTTTTTCCAAAGATCAAGTCTGCCTTATAATAAACCTGGTTAACTCTTCTA